>OY744483.1:280677099-281235652 GCA_963556165.1 Tipula helvola
AATGTGTAGAAATATTCTAGCGATCCAAATACCCGTTGGCATGGCAATTACAGGTCTCAACACCTATTGATAGAGGTATCAATCATCGGAATCGGAGCACAATTGCAGATTTTCGATTTTGGAGCTCTGATTTTGTGGCTATAGTTCAGGTGATTTTTCAATAAAATTGAATTTTCTACAAAATGTGTAGAAATAATTCTAGCGATCCAAATACCCGTTGGCATGGCAATTACAGGTCTCAACGCCTATTGATAGAGGTCATCAATCATCGGAATCGGAGCACAATTGCAGATTTTCGATTTTGCAGCTCTGATTTTGTGGGCTATAGTTCAGGTGATTTTCAATCAAATTGAATTTTCTACAAAATGTGTAGAAATATTCTAGCGATCCAAATACCCGTTGGCACGGCAATTACAGGTCTCAACACCTATTGATAGAGGTATCAATCATCGGAATCGGAGCACAATTGCAGATTTTCGATTTTGGAGCTCTGATTTTGTGGGCTATAGTCAGGTGATTTTCAATAAAATTGAATTTTCTACAAAATGTGTAGAAATATTCTAGCGATCCAAATACCCGTTGGCACGGCAATTACAGGTCCCAACACCTATTGATAAAGGTATCAATCATCGGAATCGGAGCACAATTGCAGATTTTCGATTTTGTAGCTCTGATTTTGTGGGCTATAGTTCAGGTGATTTTCAATAAAATTGAATTTTCTAAAAAATGTGTAGAAATATTCTAGCGATCCAAATACCCGTTGGCATGGCAATTACAGGTCTCAACGCCTATTGATAGAGGTATCAATCATCGGAATCGGAGCACAATTGCAGATTTTCGATTTTGCAGCTCTGATTTTGTGGGCTATAGTTCAGGTGATTTTCAATAAAATTGAATTTTCTACAAAATGTGTAGAAATATTCTAGCGATCCAAATACCCGTTGGCACGGCAATTACAGGTATCAACACCTATTGATAGAGGTATCAATCATCGGAATCGGAGCACAATTGCAGATTTTCGATTTTGGAGCTCTGATTTTGTGGGCTATAGTTCTAGGTGATTTTCAATAAAATTGAATTTTCTACAAAATGTGTAGAAATATTCTAGCGATCCAAATACCCGTTGGCACGGCAATTACAGGTCTCAACACCTATTGATAAAGGTATCAATCATCGGAATCGGAGCACAATTGCAGATTTTCGATTTTGGAGCTCTGATTTTGTGGGCTATAGTTCAGGTGATTTTCAATAAAATTGAATTTTCTACAAAATGTGTAGAAATATTCTAGCGATCCAAATACCCGTTGGCACGGCAATTACAGGTCTCAACACCTATTGATAGAGGTATCAATCATCGGAATCGGAGCACAATTGCAGATTTTCGATTTTGCAGCTCTGATTTTGTGGGCTATAGTTCAGGTGATTTTCAATAAAATTGAATTTTCTACAAAATGTGTAGAAATATTCTAGCGATCCAAATACCCGTTGGCACGGCAATTACAGGTCTCAACACTATTGATAGAGGTATCAATCATCGGAATCGGAGCACAATTGCAGATTTTCGATTTTGCAGCTCTGATTTTGTGGGCTATAGTTCAGGTGATTTTCAATAAAATTGAATTTTCTACAAAATGTGTAGAAATATTCTAGCGATCCAAATACCGTTGGCACGGCAATTACAGGTCTCAACACCTATTGATAGAGGTATCAATCATCGGAATCGGAGCACAATTGCAGATTTTCGATTTTTGCAGCTCTGATTTTGTGGGCAATAGTTCAGGTGATTTTCAATCAAATTGAATTTTTCTACAAAATGTGTAGAAATATTCTAGCGATCCAAATACCCGTTGGCACGGCAATTACAGGTCTCAACACTATTGATAGAGGTATCAATCATCGGAATCGGAGCACAATTGCAGATTTTCGATTTTGGAGCTCTGATTTTGTGGGCTATAGTTCAGGTGATTTTCAATAAAATTGAATTTTCTACAAAATGTGTAGAAATATTCTAGCGATCCAAATACCCGTTGGCACGGCAATTACAGGTCTCAACACCTATTGATAAAGGTATCAATCATCGGAATCGGAGCACAATTGCAGATTTTCGATTTTGGAGCTCTGATTTTGTGGGCTATAGTTCAGGTAATTTTCAATAAAATTGAATTTTCTAAAAAAATGTGTAGAAATATTCTAGCGATCCAAATACCCGTTGGCATGGCAATTACAGGTCTCAACGCCTATTGATAGAGGTATCAATCATCGGAATCGGAGCACAATTGCAGATTTTCGATTTTGCAGCTCTGATTTTGTGGGCTATAGTTCAGGTGATTTTCAATAAAATTGAATTTTCTACCAAATGTGTAGAAATATTCTAGCGATCCAAATACCCGTTGGCATGGCAATTACAGGTCTCAACACCTATTGATAGAGGTATCAATCATCGGAATCGGAGCACAATTGCAGATTTTCGATTTTGCAGCTCTGATTTTGTGGGCTATAGTTCAGGTGATTTTCAATAAAATTGAATTTACTACAAAATGTGTAGAAATATTCTAGCGATCCAAATACCCGTTGGCATGGCAATTACAGGTCTCAACACCTATTGATAGAGGTATCAATCATCGGAATCGGAGCACAATTGCAGATTTCGATTTTGCAGCTCTGATTTTGTGGGCTATAGTTCAGGTGATTTTCAATAAAATTGAATTTTCTACAAAATGTGTAGAAATATTTAGCGATCCAAATACCCGTTGGCATGGCAATTACAGGTCTCAACACCTATTGATAGAGGTATCAATCATCGGAATCGGAGCACAATTGCAGATTTTCGATTTTGCAGCTCTGATTTTGTGGGCTATAGTTCAGGTGATTTTCAATAAAATTGAATTTTCTACAAAATGTGTAGAAATATTCTAGCGATCCAAATACCCGTTGGCACGGCAATTACAGGTCTCAACGCCTATTGATAGAGGTATCAATCATCGGAATCGGAGCACAATTGCAGATTTTCGATTTTGCAGCTCTGATTTTGTGGGCTATAGTTCAGGTGATTTTCAATAAAATTGAATTTTCTACAAAATGTGTAGAAATATTCTAGCGATCCAAATACCCGTTGGCACGGCAATTACAGGGTCTCAACACCTATTGATAGAGGTATCAATCATCGGAATCGGAGCACAATTGCAGATTTTCGATTTTGTAGCTCTGATTTTGTGGGCTATAGTTCAGGTGATTTTCAATAAAATTGAATTTTCTACAAAATGTGTAGAAATATTCTAGCGATCCAAATACCCGTTGGCACTCGGCAATTACAGGTCTCAACACCTATTGATAGAGGTATCAATCATCGGAATCGGAGCACAATTGCAGATTTTCGATTTTGTAGCTCTGATTTTGTGGGCTATAGTTCAGGTGATTTTCAATAAAATTGAATTTTCTACAAAATGTGTAGAAATATTCTAGCGATCCAAATACCGTTGGCATGGCAATTACAGGTCTCAACACCTATTGATAGAGGTATCAATCATCGGAATCGGACCACAATTGCAGATTTTCTATTTTGGAGCTCTGATTTTGTGGGCTATAGTTCAGGTGATTTTTCAATAAAATTGAATTTTCTACAAAATGTGTAGAAATATTCTAGCGATCCAAATACCCGTTGGCATGGCAATTACAGGTCTCAACACCTATTGATAGAGGTATCAATCATCGGAATCGGAGCACAATTGCAGATTTTCGATTTTGCAGCTCTGATTTTGTGGGCTATAGTTCAGGTGATTTTCAATAAAATTGAATTTTCTACAAAATGTGTAGAAATATTTTAGCGATCCAAATACCGTTGGCATGGCAATTACAGGTCTCAACACCTATTGATAGAGGTATCAATCATCGGAATCGGAGCACAATTGCAGATTTTCGATTTTGCAGCTCTGATTTTGTGGGCTATAGTTCAGGTGATTTTCAATAAAATTGAATTTTCTACAAAATGTGTAGAAATATTCTAGCGATCCAAATACCCGTTGGCACGGCAATTACAGGTCTCAACGCCTATTGATAGAGGTATCAATCATCGGAATCGGAGCACAATTGCAGATTTTCGATTTTTGCAGCTCTGATTTTGTGGGCTATAGTTCAGGTGATTTTTCAATAAAATTGAATTTTCTACAAAATGTGTAGAAATATTCTAGCGATCCAAATACCCGTTGGCACGGCAATTACAGGTCTCAACACCTATTGATAGAGGTATCAATCATCGGAATCGGAGCACAATTGCAGATTTTCGATTTTGTAGCTCTGATTTTTGTGGGCTATAGTTCAGGTGATTTTCAATAAAATTGAATTTTCTACAAAATGTGTAGAATATTCTAGCGATCCAAATACCCGTTGGCACGGCAATTACAGGTCTCAACACCTATTGATAGAGGTATCATCATCGGAATCGGAGCACAATTGCAGATTTTCGATTTTGTAGCTCTGATTTTGTGGGCTATAGTTAGGTGATTTTCAATAAAATTGAATTTTCTACAAAATGTGTAGAAATATTCTAGCGATCCAAATACCCGTTGGCATGGCAATTACAGGTCTCAACACCTATTGATAGAGGTATCAATCATCGGAATCGGAGCACAATTGCAGATTTTCGATTTTGTAGCTCTGATTTTTGTGGGCTATAGTTTCAGGTGATTTTCAATCAAATTGAATTTTCTACAAAATGTGTAGAAATATTCTAGCGATCCAAATACCCGTTGGCACGGCAATTACAGGTCTCAACACCTATTGATAGAGGTATCAATCATCGGAATCGGAGCACAATTGCAGATTTTCGATTTTGCAGCTCTGATTTTGTGGGCTATAGTTCAGGTGATTTTCAATAAAATTGAATTTTCTACAAAATGTGTAGAAATATTCTAGCGATCCAAATACCCGTTGGCATGGCAATTACAGGTCTCAACACCTATTGATAGAGGTATCAATCATCGGAATCGGAGCACAATTGCAGATTTTCGATTTTGCAGCTCTGATTTTGTGGGGCTATAGTTCAGGTGATTTTCAATAAAATTGAATTTTCTACAAAATGTGTAGAAATATTCTAGCGATCCAAATACCCGTTGGCACGGCAATTACAGGTCTCAACACCTATTGATAGAGGTATCAATCATCGGAATCGGAGCACAATTGCAGATTTTCGATTTTGGAGCTCTGATTTTGTGGCTATAGTTCAGGTGATTTTCATAAAATTGAATTTTCTACTAAATGTGTAGAAATATTCTAGCGATCCAAATACCCGTTGGCATGGCAATTACAGGTCTCAACACCTATTGATAGAGGTATCAATCATCGGAATCGGAGCACAATTGCAGATTTCGATTTTGCAGCTTTGATTTTGTGGGCTATAGTTCAGGTGATTTTCAATAAAATTGAATTTTCTACAAAATGTGTAGAAATATTCTAGCGATCCAAATACCCGTTGGCATGGCAATTACAGGTCTCAACACCTATTGATAGAGGTATCAATCATCGGAATCGGAGCACAATTGCAGATTTTCGATTTTGCAGCTCTGATTTTGTGGGGCTATAGTTCAGGTGATTTTCAATAAAATTGAATTTTCTACAAAATGTGTAGAAATATTCTAGCGATCCAAATACCCGTTGGCACGGCAATTACAGGTCTCAACACCTATTGATAGAGGTATCAATCATCGGAATCGGAGCACAATTGCAGATTTTCGATTTTGGAGCTCTGATTTTGTGGGCTATAGTTCGGGTGATTTTCAATCAAATTGAATTTTCTACAAAATGTGTAGAAATATTCTAGCGATCCAAATACACGTTGGCATGGCAATTACAGGTCTCAACAACTATTGATAGAGGTATCAATCATCGGAATCGGAGCACAATTGCAGATTTTCGATTTTGCAGTTCTGATTTTGTGGGCTATAGTTCAGGTGATTTTCAATAAAATTGAATTTCTACAAAATGTGTAGAAATATTCTAGCGATCCAAATACCCGTTGGCATGGCAATTACAGGTCTCAACACCTATTGATAGAGGTATCAATCATCGGAATCGGAGCACAATTGCAGATTTTCGATTTTGGAGCTCTGATTTTGTGGGCTATAAGTTCAGGTGATTTTCAATAAAATTGAATTTTCTACAAAATGTGTAGAAATATTCTAGCGATCCAAAATACCCGTTGGCATGGCAATTACAGGTCTCAACACCTATTGATAGAGGTATCAATCATCGGAATCGGAGCACAATTGCAGATATTCGATTTTGCAGCTCTGATTTTGTGGCTATAGTTCAGGTGATTTTCAATAAAATTGAATTTTCTACAAAATGTGTAGAAATATTCTAGCGATCCAAATACCCGTTGGCACGGCAATTACAGGTCTCAACACCTATTGATAGAGGTATCAATCATCGGAATCGGAGCACAATTGCAGATTTTCGATTTTGGAGCTCTGATTTTGTGGGCTATAGTTCGGGTGATTTTCAATAAAATTGAATTTTCTACAAAATGTGTAGAAATATTCTAGCGATCCAAATACACGTTGGCATGGCAATTACAGGTCTCAACACCTATTGATAGAGGTATCAATCATCGGAATCGGAGCACAATTGCAGATTTTCGATTTTGCAGCTCTGATTTTGTGGGCTATAGTTCAGGTGATTTTCAATAAAATTGTAGAAATATTCTAGCGATCCAAATACACGTTGGCATGGCAATTACAGGTCTCAACACCTATTGATAGAGGTATCAATCATCGGAATCGGAGCACAATTGCAGATTTTCGATTTTGCAGCTCTGATTTTGTGGGCTATAGTTCAGGTGATTTTCAATAAAATTGAATTTTCTACAAAATGTGTAGAAATATTCTAGCGATCCAAATACACGTTGGCATGGCAATTACAGGTCTCAAACACCTATTGATAGAGGTATCAATCATCGAATCGGAGCACAATTGCAGATTTTCGATTTTGCAGCTCTGATTTTGTGGGCTATAGTTCAGGTGATTTTCAATAAAATTGAATTTTCTACAAAATGTGTAGAAATATTCTAGCGATCCAAATACACGTTGGCATGGCAATTACAGGTCTCAACACCTATTGATAGAGGTATCAATCATCGGAATCGGAGCACAATTGCAGATTTTCGATTTTGCAGCTCTGATTTTGTGGGCTATAGTTCAGGTGATTTTCAATAAAATTGAATTTTCTACAAAATGTGTAGAAATATTCTAGCGATCCAAATACCCGTTGGCACGGCAATTACAGGTCTCAACACCTATTGATAAAGGTATCAATCATCGGAATCGGAGCACAATTGCAGATTTTCGATTTTGGAGCTCTGATTTTGTGGGCTATAGTTCAGGTGATTTTCAATAAAATTGAATTTTCTAAAAAATGTGTAGAAATATTCTAGCGATCCAAATACCCGTTGGCATGGCAATTACAGGTCTCAACGCCTATTGATAGAGGTATCAATCATCGGAATCGGAGCACAATTGCAGATTTTCGATTTTGCAGCTCTGATTTTGTGGGCTATAGTTCAGGTGATTTTCAATAAAATTGAATTTTCTACCAAATGTGTAGAAATATTCTAGCGATCCAAATACCCGTTGGCATGGCAATTACAGGTCTCAACACCTATTGATAGAGGTATCAATCATCGGAATCGGAGCACAATTGCAGATTTTCGATTTTGCAGCTCTGATTTTGTGGGCTATAGTTCAGGTGATTTTCAATAAAATTGAATTTTCTACAAAATGTGTAGAAATATTCTAGCGATCCAAATACCCGTTGGCATGGCAATTACAGGTCTCAACACCTATTGATAGAGGTATCAATCATCGGAATCGGAGCACAATTGCAGATATTCGATTTTGCAGCTCTGATTTTGTGGGCTATAGTTCAGGTGATTTTCAATAAAATTGAATTTTCTACAAAATGTGTAGAAATATTCTAGCGATCCAAATACCCGTTGGCACGGCAATTACAGGTCTCAACACCTATTGATAGAGGTATCAATCATCGGAATCGGAGCACAATTGCAGATTTTCGATTTTGGAGCTCTGATTTTGTGGGCTATAGTTCGGGTGATTTTCAATAAAATTGAATTTTCTACAAAATGTGTAGAAATATTCTAGCGATCCAAATACACGTTGGCATGGCAATTACAGGTCTCAACACTATTGATAGAGGTATCAATCATCGGAATCGGAGCACAATTGCAGATTTTCGATTTTGCAGTTCTGATTTTGTGGGCTATAGTTCAGGTGATTTTCAATAAAATTGAATTTTCTACAAAATGTGTAGAAATATTCTAGCGATCCAAATACACGTTGGCATGGCAATTACAGGTCTCAACACCTATTGATAGAGGTATCAATCATCGGAATCGGAGCACAATTGCAGATTTTCGATTTTGCAGCTCTGATTTTGTGGGCTATAGTTCAGGTGATTTTCAATAAAATTGAATTTTCTACAAAATGTGTAGAAATATTCTAGCGATCCAAATACACCGTTGGCATGGCAATTACAGGTCTCAACACCTATTGATAGAGGTATCAATCATCGGAATCGGAGCACAATTGCAGATTTTCGATTTTGCAGCTCTGATTTTGTGGGCTATAGTTCAGGTGATTTTCAATAAAATTGAATTTTCTACAAAATGTGTAGAAATATTCTAGCGATCCAAATACCCGTTGGCATGGCAATTTCAGATTTTCGATTTTGCAGCTCTGATTTTGTGGGCTATAAGTTCAGGTGATTTTCAATAAAATTGAATTTTCTACAAAATGTGTAGAAATATTCTAGCGATCCAAATACCCGTTGGCACGGCAATTACAGGTCTCAACACCTATTGATAAAGGTATCAATCATCGGAATCGGAGCACAATTGCAGATTTTCGATTTTGGAGCTCTGATTTTGTGGGCTATAGTTCAGGTGATTTTCAATAAAATTGAATTTTCTACAAAATGTGTAGAAATATTCTAGCGATCCAAATACCCGTTGGCATGGCAATTACAGGTCTCAACGCCTATTGATAGAGGTATCAATCATCGGAATCGAGCACAATTGCAGATTTTCGATTTTGCAGCTCTGATTTTGTGGGCTATAGTTCAGGTGATTTTCAATAAAATTGAATTTTCTACCAAATGTGTAGAAATATTCTAGCGATCCAAATACCCGTTGGCATGGCAATTACAGGTCTCAACACCTATTGATAGAGGTATCAATCATCGGAATCGGAGCACAATTGCAGATTTTCGATTTTGCAGCTCTGATTTTGTGGGCTATAGTTCAGGTGATTTTCAATAAAATTGAATTTTCTACAAAATGTGTAGAAATATTTTAGCGATCCAAATACCCGTTGGCATGGCAATTACAGGTCTCAACACCTATTGATAGAGGTATCAATCATCGGAATCGGAGCACAATTGCAGATTTTCGATTTTGCAGCTCTGATTTTGTGGGCTATAGTTCAGGTGATTTTCAATAAAATTGAATTTTCTACAAAATGTGTAGAAATATTCTAGCGATCCAAATACCCGTTGGCACGGCAATTACAGGTCTCAACGCCTATTGATAGAGGTATCAATCATCGGAATCGGAGCACAATTGCAGATTTTCGATTTTGCAGCTCTGATTTTGTGGGCTATAGTTCAGGTGATTTTCAATAAAATTGAATTTTCTACAAAATGTGTAGAAATATTCTAGCGATCCAAATACCCGTTGGCACGGCAATTACAGGTCTCAACACCTATTGATAGAGGTATCAATCATCGGAATCGGAGCACAATTGCAGATTTTCGATTTTGTAGCTCTGATTTTGTGGGCTATAGTTCAGGTGATTTTCAATAAAATTGAATTTTCTACAAAATGTGTAGAAATATTCTAGCGATCCAAATACCCGTTGGCACGGCAATTACAGGTCTCAACACCTATTGATAGAGGTATCAATCATCGGAATCGGAGCACAATTGCAGATTTTCGATTTTGTAGCTCTGATTTTGTGGGCTATAGTTCAGGTGATTTTCAATAAAATTGAATTTTCTACAAAATGTGTAGAAATATTCTAGCGATCCAAATACCCGTTGGCATGGCAATTACAGGTCTCAACACCTATTGATAGAGGTATCAATCATCGGAATCGGACCACAATTGCAGATTTTCTATTTTGGAGCTCTGATTTTGTGGGCTATAGTTCAGGTGATTTTCAATAAAATTGAATTTTCTACAAAATGTGTAGAAATATTCTAGCGATCCAAATACCCGTTGGCATGGCAATTACAGGTCTCAACACCTATTGATAGAGGTATCAATCATCGGAATCGGAGCACAATTGCAGATTTTCGATTTTGCAGCTCTGATTTTGTGGGCTATAGTTCAGGTGATTTTCAATAAAATTGAATTTTCTACAAAATGTGTAGAAATATTTTAGCGATCCAAATACCCGTTGGCATGGCAATTACAGGTCTCAACACCTATTGATAGAGGTATCAATCATCGGAATCGGAGCACAATTGCAGATTTTCGATTTTGCAGCTCTGATTTTGTGGGCTATAGTTCAGGTGATTTTCAATAAAATTGAATTTTCTACAAAATGTGTAGAAATATTCTAGCGATCCAAATACCCGTTGGCACGGCAATTACAGGTCTCAACGCCTATTGATAGAGGTATCAATCATCGGAATCGGAGCACAATTGCAGATTTTCGATTTTGCAGCTCTGATTTTGTGGGCTATAGTTCAGGTGATTTTCAATAAAATTGAATTTTCTACAAAATGTGTAGAAATATTCTAGCGATCCAAATACCCGTTGGCACGGCAATTACAGGTCTCAACACCTATTGATAGAGGTATCAATCATCGGAATCGGAGCACAATTGCAGATTTTCGATTTTGTAGCTCTGATTTTGTGGGCTATAGTTCAGGTGATTTTCAATAAAATTGAATTTTCTACAAAATGTGTAGAAATATTCTAGCGATCCAAATACCCGTTGGCACGGCAATTACAGGTCTCAACACCTATTGATAGAGGTATCAATCATCGGAATCGGAGCACAATTGCAGATTTTCGATTTTGTAGCTCTGATTTTGTGGGCTATAGTTCAGGTGATTTTCAATAAAATTGAATTTTCTACAAAATGTGTAGAAATATTCTAGCGATCCAAATACCCGTTGGCATGGCAATTACAGGTCTCAACACCTATTGATAGAGGTATCAATCATCGGAATCGGAGCACAATTGCAGATTTTCGATTTTGTAGCTCTGATTTTGTGGGCTATAGTTCAGGTGATTTTCAATCAAATTGAATTTTCTACAAAATGTGTAGAAATATTCTAGCGATCCAAATACCCGTTGGCACGGCAATTACAGGTCTCAACACCTATTGATAGAGGTATCAATCATCGGAATCGGAGCACAATTGCAGATTTTCGATTTTGCAGCTCTGATTTTGTGGGCTATAGTTCAGGTGATTTTCAATAAAATTGAATTTTCTACAAAATGTGTAGAAATATTCTAGCGATCCAAATACCCGTTGGCATGGCAATTACAGGTCTCAACACCTATTGATAGAGGTATCAATCATCGGAATCGGAGCACAATTGCAGATTTTCGATTTTGCAGCTCTGATTTTGTGGGCTATAGTTCAGGTGATTTTCAATAAAATTGAATTTTCTACAAAATGTGTAGAAATATTCTAGCGATCCAAATACCCGTTGGCACGGCAATTACAGGTCTCAACACCTATTGATAGAGGTATCAATCATCGGAATCGGAGCACAATTGCAGATTTTCGATTTTGGAGCTCTGATTTTGTGGGCTATAGTTCAGGTGATTTTCAATAAAATTGAATTTTCTACTAAATGTGTAGAAATATTCTAGCGATCCAAATACCCGTTGGCATGGCAATTACAGGTCTCAACACCTATTGATAGAGGTATCAATCATCGGAATCGGAGCACAATTGCAGATTTTCGATTTTGCAGCTTTGATTTTGTGGGCTATAGTTCAGGTGATTTTCAATAAAATTGAATTTTCTACAAAATGTGTAGAAATATTCTAGCGATCCAAATACCCGTTGGCATGGCAATTACAGGTCTCAACACCTATTGATAGAGGTATCAATCATCGGAATCGGAGCACAATTGCAGATTTTCGATTTTGCAGCTCTGATTTTGTGGGCTATAGTTCAGGTGATTTTCAATAAAATTGAATTTTCTACAAAATGTGTAGAAATATTCTAGCGATCCAAATACCCGTTGGCACGGCAATTACAGGTCTCAACACCTATTGATAGAGGTATCAATCATCGGAATCGGAGCACAATTGCAGATTTTCGATTTTGGAGCTCTGATTTTGTGGGCTATAGTTCGGGTGATTTTCAATCAAATTGAATTTTCTACAAAATGTGTAGAAATATTCTAGCGATCCAAATACACGTTGGCATGGCAATTACAGGTCTCAACAACTATTGATAGAGGTATCAATCATCGGAATCGGAGCACAATTGCAGATTTTCGATTTTGCAGTTCTGATTTTGTGGGCTATAGTTCAGGTGATTTTCAATAAAATTGAATTTTCTACAAAATGTGGAGAAATATTCTAGCGATCCAAATACCCGTTGGCATGGCAATTACAGGTCTCAACACCTATTGATAGAGGTATCAATCATCGGAATCGGAGCACAATTGCAGATTTTCGATTTTGGAGCTCTGATTTTGTGGACTATAAGTTCAGGTGATTTTCAATAAAATTGAATTTTCTACAAAATGTGTAGAAATATTCTAGCGATCCAAATACCCGTTGGCATGGCAATTACAGGTCTCAACACCTATTGATAGAGGTATCAATCATCGGAATCGGAGCACAATTGCAGATTTTCGATTTTGCAGTTCTGATTTTGTGGGCTATAGTTCAGGTGATTTTCAATAAAATTGAATTTTCTACAAAATGTGTAGAAATATTCTAGCGATCCAAATACCCGTTGGCATGGCAATTACAGGTCTCAACACCTATTGATAGAGGTATCAATCATCGGAATCGGAGCACAATTGCAGATTTTCGATTTTGCAGCTCTGATTTTGTGGGCTATAGTTCAGGTGATTTTCAATAAAATTGTAGAAATATTCTAGCGATCCAAATACACGTTGGCATGGCAATTACAGGTCTCAACACCTATTGATAGAGGTATCAATCATCGGAATCGGAGCACAATTGCAGATTTTCGATTTTGCAGCTCTGATTTTGTGGGCTATAGTTCAGGTGATTTTCAATAAAATTGAATTTTCTACAAAATGTGTAGAAATATTCTAGCGATCCAAATACACGTTGGCATGGCAATTACAGGTCTCAACACCTATTGATAGAGGTATCAATCATCGGAATCGGAGCACAATTGCAGATTTTCGATTTTGCAGCTCTGATTTTGTGGGCTATAGTTCAGGTGATTTTCAATAAAATTGAATTTTCTACAAAATGTGTAGAAATATTCTAGCGATCCAAATACCCGTTGGCATGGCAATTACAGATTTTCGATTTTGCAGCTCTGATTTTGTGGGCTATAAGTTCAGGTGATTTTCAATAAAATTGAATTTTCTACAAAATGTGTAGAAATATTCTAGCGATCCAAATACCCGTTGGCACGGCAATTACAGGTCTCAACACCTATTGATAAAGGTATCAATCATCGGAATCGGAGCACAATTGCAGATTTTCGATTTTGGAGCTCTGATTTTGTGGGCTATAGTTCAGGTGATTTTCAATAAAATTGAATTTTCTAAAAAATGTGTAGAAATATTCTAGCGATCCAAATACCCGTTGGCATGGCAATTACAGGTCTCAACGCCTATTGATAGAGGTATCAATCATCGGAATCGGAGCACAATTGCAGATTTTCGATTTTGCAGCTCTGATTTTGTGGGCTATAGTTCAGGTGATTTTCAATAAAATTGAATTTTCTACCAAATGTGTAGAAATATTCTAGCGATCCAAATACCCGTTGGCATGGCAATTACAGGTCTCAACACCTATTGATAGAGGTATCAATCATCGGAATCGGAGCACAATTGCAGATTTTCGATTTTGCAGCTCTGATTTTGTGGGCTATAGTTCAGGTGATTTTCAATAAAATTGAATTTTCTACAAAATGTGTAGAAATATTTTAGCGATCCAAATACCCGTTGGCATGGCAATTACAGGTCTCAACACCTATTGATAGAGGTATCAATCATCGGAATCGGAGCACAATTGCAGATTTTCGATTTTGCAGCTCTGATTTTGTGGGCTATAGTTCAGGTGATTTTCAATAAAATTGAATTTTCTACAAAATGTGTAGAAATATTCTAGCGATCCAAATACCCGTTGGCATGGCAATTACAGGTCTCAACACCTATTGATAGAGGTATCAATCATCGGAATCGGAGCACAATTGCAGATATTCGATTTTGCAGCTCTGATTTTGTGGGCTATAGTTCAGGTGATTTTCAATAAAATTGAATTTTCTACAAAATGTGTAGAAATATTCTAGCGATCCAAATACCCGTTGGCACGGCAATTACAGGTCTCAACACCTATTGATAGAGGTATCAATCATCGGAATCGGAGCACAATTGCAGATTTTCGATTTTGGAGCTCTGATTTTGTGGGCTATAGTTCGGGTGATTTTCAATAAAATTGAATTTTCTACAAAATGTGTAGAAATATTCTAGCGATCCAAATACACGTTGGCATGGCAATTACAGGTCTCAACACCTATTGATAGAGGTATCAATCATCGGAATCGGAGCACAATTGCAGATTTTCGATTTTGCAGTTCTGATTTTGTGGGCTATAGTTCAGGTGATTTTCAATAAAATTGAATTTTCTACAAAATGTGTAGAAATATTCTAGCGATCCAAATACACGTTGGCATGGCAATTACAGGTCTCAACACCTATTGATAGAGGTATCAATCATCGGAATCGGAGCACAATTGCAGATTTTCGATTTTGCAGCTCTGATTTTGTGGGCTATAGTTCAGGTGATTTTCAATAAAATTGAATTTTCTACAAAATGTGTAGAAATATTCTAGCGATCCAAATACACGTTGGCATGGCAATTACAGGTCTCAACACCTATTGATAGAGGTATCAATCATCGGAATCGGAGCACAATTGCAGATTTTCGATTTTGCAGCTCTGATTTTGTGGGCTATAGTTCAGGTGATTTTCAATAAAATTGAATTTTCTACAAAATGTGTAGAAATATTCTAGCGATCCAAATACCCGTTGGCATGGCAATTACAGATTTTCGATTTTGCAGCTCTGATTTTGTGGGCTATAAGTTCAGGTGATTTTCAATAAAATTGAATTTTCTACAAAATGTGTAGAAATATTCTAGCGATCCAAATACCCGTTGGCACGGCAATTACAGGTCTCAACACCTATTGATAAAGGTATCAATCATCGGAATCGGAGCACAATTGCAGATTTTCGATTTTGGAGCTCTGATTTTGTGGGCTATAGTTCAGGTGATTTTCAATAAAATTGAATTTTCTAAAAAATGTGTAGAAATATTCTAGCGATCCAAATACCCGTTGGCATGGCAATTACAGGTCTCAACGCCTATTGATAGAGGTATCAATCATCGGAATCGGAGCACAATTGCAGATTTTCGATTTTGCAGCTCTGATTTTGTGGGCTATAGTTCAGGTGATTTTCAATAAAATTGAATTTTCTACCAAATGTGTAGAAATATTCTAGCGATCCAAATACCCGTTGGCATGGCAATTACAGGTCTCAACACCTATTGATAGAGGTATCAATCATCGGAATCGGAGCACAATTGCAGATTTTCGATTTTGCAGCTCTGATTTTGTGGGCTATAGTTCAGGTGATTTTCAATAAAATTGAATTTTCTACAAAATGTGTAGAAATATTCTAGCGATCCAAATACCCGTTGGCATGGCAATTACAGATCTCAACACCTATTGATAGAGGTATCAATCATCGGAATCGGAGCACAATTGCAGATTTTCGATTTTGCAGCTCTGATTTTGTGGGCTATAGTTCAGGTGATTTTCAATAAAATTGAATTTTCTACAAAATGTGTAGAAATATTTTAGCGATCCAAATACCCGTTGGCATGGCAATTACAGGTCTCAACACCTATTGATAGAGGTATCAATCATCGGAATCGGAGCACAATTGCAGATTTTCGATTTTGCAGCTCTGATTTTGTGGGCTATAGTTCAGGTGATTTTCAATAAAATTGAATTTTCTACAAAATGTGTAGAAATATTCTAGCGATCCAAATACCCGTTGGCACGGCAATTACAGGTCTCAACGCCTATTGATAGAGGTATCAATCATCGGAATCGGAGCACAATTGCAGATTTTCGATTTTGCAGCTCTGATTTTGTGGGCTATAGTTCAGGTGATTTTCAATAAAATTGAATTTTCTACAAAATGTGTAGAAATATTCTAGCGATCCAAATACCCGTTGGCACGGCAATTACAGGTCTCAACACCTATTGATAGAGGTATCAATCATCGGAATCGGAGCACAATTGCAGATTTTCGATTTTGTAGCTCTGATTTTGTGGGCTATAGTTCAGGTGATTTTCAATAAAATTGAATTTTCTACAAAATGTGTAGAAATATTCTAGCGATCCAAATACCCGTTGGCACGGCAATTACAGGTCTCAACACCTATTGATAGAGGTATCAATCATCGGAATCGGAGCACAATTGCAGATTTTCGATTTTGCAGCTCTGATTTTGTGGGCTATAGTTCAGGTGATTTTCAATAAAATTGAATTTTCTACAAAATGTGTAGAAATATTCTAGCGATCCAAATACCCGTTGGCATGGCAATTACAGGTCTCAACACCTATTGATAGAGGTATCAATCATCGGAATCGGAGCACAATTGCAGATTTTCGATTTTGCAGCTCTGATTTTGTGGGCTATAGTTCAGGTGATTTTCAATAAAATTGAATTTTCTACAAAATGTGTAGAAATATTTTAGCGATCCAAATACCCGTTGGCATGGCAATTACAGGTCTCAACACCTATTGATAGAGGTATCAATCATCGGAATCGGAGCACAATTGCAGATTTTCGATTTTGCAGCTCTGATTTTGTGGGCTATAGTTCAGGTGATTTTCAATAAAATTGAATTTTCTACAAAATGTGTAGAAATATTCTAGCGATCCAAATACCCGTTGGCATGGCAATTACAGGTCTCAACACCTATTGATAGAGGTATCAATCATCGGAATCGGAGCACAATTGCAGATTTTCGATTTTGCAGCTCTGATTTTGTGGGCTATAGTTCAGGTGATTTTCAATAAAATTGAATTTTCTACAAAATGTGTAGAAATATTCTAGCGATCCAAATACCCGTTGGCATGGCAATTACAGGTCTCAACACCTATTGATAGAGGTATCAATCATCGGAATCGGAGCACAATTGCAGATTTTCGATTTTGCAGCTCTGATTTTGTGGGCTATAGTTCAGGTGATTTTCAATAAAATTGAATTTTCTACAAAATGTGTAGAAATATTCTAGCGATCCAAATACCCGTTGGCATGGCAATTACAGGTCTCAACACCTATTGATAGAGGTATCAATCATCGGAATCGGAGCACAATTGCAGATATTCGATTTTGCAGCTCTGATTTTGTGGGCTATAGTTCAGGTGATTTTCAATAAAATTGAATTTTCTACAAAATGTGTAGAAATATTCTAGCGATCCAAATACCCGTTGGCATGGCAATTACAGGTCTCAACACCTATTGATAGAGGTATCAATCATCGGAATCGGAGCACAATTGCAGATTTTCGATTTTGCAGCTCTGATTTTGTGGGCTATAGTTCAGGTGATTTTCAATAAAATTGAATTTTCTACAAAATGTGTAGAAATATTCTAGCGATCCAAATACCCGTTGGCATGGCAATTACAGGTCTCAACACCTATTGATAGAGGTATCAATCATCGGAATCGGAGCACAATTGCAGATTTTCGATTTTGGAGCTCTGATTTTGTGGGCTATAGTTCAGGTGATTTTCAATAAAATTGAATTTTCTACAAAATGTGTAGAAATATTCTAGCGATCCAAATACCCGTTGGCACGGCAATTACAGGTCTCAACACCTATTGATAGAGGTATCAATCATCGGAATCGGAGCACAATTGCAGATTTTCGATTTTGCAGCTCTGATTTTGTGGGCTATAGTTCAGGTGATTTTCAATAAAATTGAATTTTCTACAAAATGTGTAGAAATATTCTAGCGATCCAAATACCCGTTGGCATGGCAATTACAGGTCTCAACACCTATTGATAGAGGTATCAATCATCGGAATCGGAGCACAATTGCAGATTTTCGATTTTGCAGCTCTGATTTTGTGGGCTATAGTTCAGGTGATTTTCAATAAAATTGAATTTTCTACAAAATGTGTAGAAATATTCTAGCGATCCAAATACCCGTTGGCACGGCAATTACAGGTCTCAACGCCTATTGATAGAGGTATCAATCATCGGAATCGGAGCACAATTGCAGATTTTCGATTTTGGAGCTCTGATTTTGTGGGCTATAGTTCAGGTGATTTTCAATAAAATTGAATTTTCTACAAAATGTGTAGAAATATTCTAGCGATCCAAATACCCGTTGGCATGGCAATTACAGGTCTCAACACCTATTGATAGAGGTATCAATCATCGGAATCGGAGCACAATTGCAGATTTTCGATTTTGCAGCTCTGATTTTGTGGGCTATAGTTCAGGTGATTTTCAATAAAATTGAATTTTCTACAAAATGTGTAGAAATATTCTAGCGATCCAAATACCCGTTGGCACGGCAATTACAGGTCTCAACACCTATTGATAGAGGTATCAATCATCGGAATCGGAGCACAATTGCAGATTTTCGATTTTGCAGCTCTGATTTTGTGGGCTATAGTTCAGGTGATTTTCAATAAAATTGAATTTTCTACAAAATGTGTAGAAATATTCTAGCGATCCAAATACCCGTTGGCACGGCAATTACAGGTCTCAACACCTATTGATAGAGGTATCAATCATCGGAATCGGAGCACAATTGCAGATTTTCGATTTTGTAGCTCTGATTTTGTGGGCTATAGTTCAGGTGATTTTCAATAAAATTGAATTTTCTACAAAATGTGTAGAAATATTCTAGCGATCCAAATACCCGTTGGCATGGCAATTACAGGTCTCAACACCTATTGATATAGATAACAATCATCGGAATCGGAGCACAATTGCAGATTTTCGATTTTGGAGCTCTGATTTTGTGGGCTATAGTTCAGGTGATTTTCAATAAAATTGAATTTTCTACAAAATGTGTAGAAATATTCTAGCGATCCAAATACCCGTTGGCATGGCAATATCAGTAGCACAATTGGAGCACAATTGCAGATTTTCGATTTTGCAGCTATGATTTTGTGGGCTATAGTTCAGGTGATTTTCAATAAAATTGAATTTTCTACAAAATGTGTAGAAATATTCTAGCGATCCAAATACCCGTTGGCATGGCAATTACAGGTCTCAACACCTATTGATCAATCATCGGAATCGGAGCACAATTGCAGATTTTCGATTTTGGAGCTCTGATTTTGTGGGCTATAGTTCAGGTGATTTTCAATAAAATTGAATTTTCTACAAAATGGGTATAAATATTCTAGCGATCCAAATACCCGTTGGCATGGCAATTACAGGTCTCAACACCTATTGATAGAGGTATCAATCATCGGAATCGGAGCACAATTGCAGATTTTCGATTTTGGAGCTCTGATTTTGTGGGCTATAGTTCAGGTCATTTTCAATAAAATTGAATTTTCTACAAAATGTGTAGAAATATTCTAGCGATCCAAATACCCGTTGGCACGGCAATTACAGGTCTCAACACCTATTGATAGAGGTATCAATCATCGGAATCGGAGCAGAATTGCAGATTTCCGATATTGGAGCTCTGATTTTGTGGGCTATAGTTCAGGTGATTTTCAATAAAATTGAATTTTCTACAAAATGTGTAGAAATATTCTAGCGATCCAAATACCCGTTGGCATGGCAATTACAGGTCTCAACACCTATTGATAGAGGTATCAATCATCGGAATCGAAGCACAATTGCAGATTTTCGATTTTGGAGCTCAGATTTTGTGGGCTATAGTTCAGGTGATTTTCAATAAAATTGAATTTTTTACAAAATGTGGAGAAATATTCTAGCGATCTAAATACCCTTTGGCATGGCAATTACAGGTCTCAACACCTATTGATAGAGGTATCAATCATCGGAATCGGAGCACAATTGCAGATTTTCGATTTTGGAGCTCTGATTTTGTGGGCTATAGTTCAGGTGATTTTCAATAAAATTGAATTTTCTACAAAATGTGTAGAAATATTCTAGCGATCCAAATACCCGTTGGCATGGCAATTACAGGTCTCAACACCTATTGATAGATGTATCAATCATCGGAATCGGAGCACAATTGCAGATTTTCGATTTTGGAGCTCTGATTTTGTGGGTTCAGGTGATTTTCAATAAAATTGAATTTTCTACAAAATTTGTAGAAATATTCTAGCGATCCAAACACCCGTTGGCATGGCAATATCAATCATCGGAATCGGAGCACAATTGCAGATTTTCGATTTTGGAGCTCTGATTTTGTGGGCTATAGTTCAGGTGATTTTCAATAAAATTGAATTTTCTACAAAATGTGTAGAAATATTCTAGCGATCCAAATACCCGTTGGCATGGCAATTACAGGTCTCAACACCTATTGATAGAGGTATCAATCATCGGAATCGGAGCACAATTGCAGATTTTCGATTTTGTAGCTCTGATTTTGTGGGCTATAGTTCAGGTGATTTTCAATAAAATTGAATTTTCTACAAAATGTGTAGAAATATTCTAGCGATCCAAATACCCGTTGGCATGGCAATTACAGGTCTCAACACCTATTGATAGAGGTATCAATCATCGGAATCGGAGCACAATTGCAGATTTTCGATTTTGCAGCTCTGATTTTGTGGGCTATAGTTCAGGTGATTTTCAATAAAATTGAATTTTCTACAAAATGTGTAGAAATATTCTAGCGATCCAAATACCCGTTGGCATGGCAATTACAGGTCTCAACACCTATTGATAGAGGTATCAATCATCGGAATCGGAGCACAATTGCAGATTTTCGATTTTGCAGCTCTGATTTTGTGGGCTATAGTTCAGGTGATTTTCAATAAAATTGAATTTTCTACAAAATGTGTAGAAATATTCTAGCGATGCAAATACGCGTTGGCATGGCAATTACAGGTCTCAACACCTATTGATATAGGTATGAATCATCGGAATCGGAGCACAATTGCAGATTTTCGATTTTGCAGCTCTGATTTTGTGGGCTATAGTTCAGGTGATTTTCAATAAAATTGAATTTTCTACAAAATGTGTAGAAATATTCTAGCGATCCAAATACCCGTTGGCATGACAATTACAGGTCTCAACACCTATTGATAAAGGTATCAATCATCGGAATCGGAGCACCATTGCCAGATTTTCGATTTCAGGCTATAGTTCAGGTGATTTTCAATAAAATTGAATTTTCTACAAAATGTGTAGGAATATTCTAGCGATCCAAATACCCGTTGGCACGGCAATTACGGGTCTCAACACCTATTGATAGAGGTATCAATCATCGGAATCGGAGCACAATTGCAGATTTTCGATTTTGGAGCTCTGATTTTGTGGGCTATAGTTCAGGTGATTTTCAATAAAATTGAATTTTCTACAAAATGTGTAGAAATATTCTAGCGATCCAAATACCCGTTGGCATGGCAATTACAGGTCTCAACACCTATTGATAGAGGTATCAATCATCGGAATCGGAGCACAATTGCAGATTTTCGATTTTGCAGCTCTGATTTTGTGGGCTATAGTTCAGGTGATTTTCAATAAAATTGAATTTTCTACAAAATGTGTAGAAATATTCTAGCGATCCAAATACCCGTTGGCATGGCAATTACAGGTCTCAACACCTATTGATATAGGAATGAATCATCGGAATCGGAGCACAATTGCAGATTTTCGATTTTGGAGCTCTTATTTTGTGGGCTATAGTTCAGGTGATTTTCAATAAAATTGAATTTTCTACAAAATGTGTAGAAATATTCTAGCGATGCAAATACGCGTTGGCATGGCAATTACAGGTCTCAACACCTATTGATAGAGGTATGAATCATCGGAATCGGAGCACAATTGCAGATTTTCGATTTTGCAGCTCTGATTTTGTGGGCTATAGTTCAGGTGATTTTCAATAAAATTGAATTTTCTACAAAATGTGTAGAAATATTCTAGCGATCCAAATACCCGTTGGCATGGCAATTACAGGTCTCAACACCTATTGATATAGGTATGAATCATCGGAATCGGAGCACAATTGCAGATTTTCGATTTTGGAGCTATGATTTTGTGGGCTATAGTTCAGGTGATTTTCAATAAAATTGAATTTTCTACAAAATGTGTAGAAATATTCTAGCGATCCAAATACGCGTTGGCATGGCAATTACAGGTCTCAACACCTATTGATATAGGTATGAATCATCGGAATCGGAGCACAATTGCAGATTTTCGATTTTGCAGCTCTGATTTTGTGGGCTATAGTTCAGGTGATTTTCAATAAAATTGAATTTTCTACAAAATGTGTAGAAATATTCTAGCGATCCAAATACCCGTTGGCATGGCAATTACAGGTCTCAACACCTATTGATATAGGTATGAATCATCGGAATCGGAGCACAATTGCAGATTTTCGATTTTGGAGCTCTGATTTTGTGGGCTATAGTTCAGGTGATTTTCAATAAAATTGAATTTTCTACAAAATGTGTAGAAATATTCTAGCGATCCAAATACCCGTTGGCATGGCAATATCAATCATCGGAATCGGAGCACAATTGCAGATTTTCGATTTTGGAGCTCTGATTTTGTGGGCTATAGTTCAGGTGATTTTCAATAAAATTGAATTTTCTACAAAATGTGTAGAAATATTCTAGCGATCCAAATACTCGTTGGCATGGCAATTACAGGTCTCAACACCTATTGATAGAGGTATCAATCATCGGAATCGGAGCACAATTGCAGATTTTCGATTTTGGAGCTCTGATTTTGTGGGCTATAGTTCAGGTGATTTTCAATAAAATTGAATTTTCTACAAAATGTGTAGAAATATTCTAGCGATCCAAATACCCGTTGGCATGGCAATTACAGGTCTCAACGCCTATTGATAGAGGTATCAATCATCGGAATCGGAGCACAATCGCAGATTTTCGATTTTGCAGCTCTGATTTTGTGGGCTGTAGTTCAGGTGATTTTCAATAAAATTGAATTTTTTACAATATGTGGAGAAATATTCTAGCGATCTAAATACCCGTTGGCCTGGCAATTACAGGTCTCAACACCTATTGATAGTTGTATCAATCATCGGAATCGGAGCACAATTGCAGATTTTCGATTTTGCAGCTCAGATTTTGTGGGCTATAGTTCAGGTGATTTTCAATAAAATTGAATTTTCTACAAAATGTGTAGAAGGATTCGCGCCATCCAAATACCTGTTGGCATAACCAATACAGGTCTCAACACCTATTGATAGAGGTATCAATCATCGGAATCGGAGCACAATTGCAGATTTTCGATTTTGCAGCTCTGATTTTGTGGGCTATAGTTCAGGTGATTTTCAATAAAATTGAATTTTCTACAAAATGTGTAGAAATATTCTAGCGATCCAAATACCCGTTGGCATGACAATTACAGGTCTCAACACCTATTGATAGAGGTATCAATCATCGGAATCGGAGCACAATTGCAGATTTTCGATTTTGGAGCTCTGATTTTGTGGGCTATAGTTCAGGTGATTTTCAATAAAATTGAATTTTCTACAAAATGTGTAGAAATATTCTAGCGATCCAAATACCCGTTGGCATGGCAATTACAGGTCTCAACACCTATTGATAGAGGTATCAATCATCGGAATCGGAGCACAATTGCAGATTTTCGATTTTGCAGCTCTGATTTTGTGGGCTATAGTTCAGGTCATTTTCAATAAAATTGAATTTTCTACTAAACGTGTAGAAATATTCTAGCGATCCAAATACCCGTTGGCACGGCAATTACAGGTCTCAACACCTATTGATAGAGGTATCAATCATCGGAATCGGAGCAGAATTGAAGATTTTCGATATTGGAGCTCTGATTTTGTGGGCTATAGTTCAGGTGATTTTCAATAAAATTGAATTTTCTACAAAATGTGTAGAAATATTCTAGCGATCCAAATACCCGTTGGCATGGCAATTACAGGTCTCAACACCTATTGATAGAGGTATCAATCATCGGAATCGAAGCACAATTGCAGATTTTCGATTTTGGAGCTCAGATTTTGTGGGCTATAGTTCAGGTGATTTTCAATAAAATTGAATTTTTTACAAAATGTGTAGAAATATTCTAGCGATCTAAATACCCGTTGGCATGGCAATTATAGGTCTCAACACCTATTGATAGAGGTATCAATCATCGGAATCGGAGCACAATTGCAGATTTTCGATTTTGGAGCTCTGATTTTGTGGGCTATAGTTCAGGTGATTTTCAATAAAATTGAATTTTCTACAAAATGTGTAGAAATATTCTAGCGATCCAAATACCCGTTGGCATGGCAATATCAATCATCGGAATCGGAGCACAATTGCAGATTTTCGATTTTGCAGCTCTGATTTTGTGGGTTCAGGTGATTTTCAATAAAATTGAATTTTCTACAAAATTTGTAGAAATATTCTAGCGATCCAAATACCCGTTGGCATGGCAATATCAATCATCGGAATCGGAGCACAATTGCAGATTTTCGATTTTGCAGCTCTGATTTTGTGGGCTATAGTTCAGGTGATTTTCAATAAAATTGAATTATATACAAAATGTGGAGAAATATTCTAGCGATCCAAATACCCGTTGGCATGGCAATTACAGGTCTCAACACCTATTGATAGAGGTATCAATCATCGGAATCGGAGCACAATTGCAGATTTTCGATTTTGGAGCTCTGATTTTGTGGGCTATAGTTCAGGTGATTTTCAATAAAATTGAATTTTCTACAAAATGTGTAGAAATATTCTAGCGATCCAAATACCCGTTGGCATGGCAATTACAGGTCTCAACACCTATTGATAGATGTATCAATCATCGGAATCGGAGCACAATTGCAGATTTTCGATTTTGGAGCTCTGATTTTGTGGGCTATAGTTCAGGTAATTTTCAATAAAATTGAATTTTCTACAAAATGTGTAGAAATATTCTAGCGATCCAAATACCCGTTGGCATGGCAATATCAATCATCGGAATCGGAGCACAATTGCAGATTTTCGATTTTGCAGCTCTGATTTTGTGGGCTATAGTTCAGGTGATTTTCAATAAAATTGAATTTTCTACAAAATGTGTAGAAATATTCTAGCGATCCAAATACCCGTTGGCATGGCAATTACAGGTCTCAACACCTATTGATAGAGGTATCAATCATCGGAATCGGAGCACAATTGCAGATTTTCGATTTTGGAGCTCTGATTTTGTGGGCTATAGTTCAGGTGATTTTCAATAAAATTGAATTTTCTACAAAATGTGTAGAAATATTCTAGCGATCCAAATACCCGTGGGCATGGCAATTACAGGTCTCAACACCTATTGATAGATGTATCAATCATCGGAATCGGAGCACAATTGCAGATTTTCGATTTTGGAGCTCTGATTTTGTGGGTTCAGGTGATTTTCAATAAAATTGAATTTTCTTCAAAATTTGTAGAAATATTCTAGCGATCCAAATACCCGTTGGCATGGCAATATCAATCATCGGAATCGGAGCACAATTGCAGATTTTCGATTTTGCAGCTCTGATTTTGTGGGCTATAGTTCAGGTGATTTTCAATAAAATTGAATTATATACAAAATGTGGAGAAATATTCTAGCGATCCAAATACCCGTTGGCATGGCAATTACAGGTCTCAACACCTATTGATAGAGGTATCAATCATCGGAATCGGAGCACAATTGCAGATTTTCGATTTTGGAGCTCTGATTTTGTGGGCTATAGTTCAGGTGATTTTCAATAAAATTGAATTTTCTACAAAATGTGTAGAAATATTCTAGCGATCCAAATACCCGTTGGCATGGCAATTACAGGTCTCAACACCTATTGATAGAGGTATCAATCATCGGAATCGGAGCACAATTGCAGATTTTCGATTTTGGAGCTCTGATTTTGTGGGCTATAGTTCAGGTGATTTTCAATAAAATTGAATTTTCTACAAAATGTGTAGAAATATTCTAGCGATCCAAATACCCGTTGGCATGGCAATTACAGGTCTCAACACCTATTGATAGATGTATCAATCATCGGAATCGGAGCACAATTGCAGATTTTCGATTTTGGAGCTCTGATTTTGTGGGCTATAGTTCAGGTAATTTTCAATAAAATTGAATTTTCTACAAAATGTGTAGAAATATTCTAGCGATCCAAATACCCGTTGGCATGGCAATTACAGGTCTCAACACCTATTGATAGAGGTATCAATCATCGGAATCGGAGCACAATTGCAGATTTTCGATTTTGGAGCTCTGATTTTGTGGGCTATAGTTCAGGTGATTTTCAATAAAATTGAATTTTCTACAAAATGTGTAGAAATATTCTAGCGATCCAAATACCCGTTGGCATGGCAATTACAGGTCTCAACGCCTATTGATAGAGGTATCAATAATCGGAATCGGAGCACAATCGCAGATTTTCGATTTTGCAGCTCTGATTTTGTGGGCTATAGTTCAGGTGATTTTCAATAAAATTGAATTTTCTACAAAATGTGTAGAAATATTCTAGCGATCCAAATACCCGTTGGCACGGCAATTACAGGTCTCAACACCTATTGATAGAGGTATCAATCATCGGAATCGGAGCACAATTGCAGATTTTCGATTTTGGAGCTCTGATTTTGTGGGCTATAGTTCAGGTGATTTTCAATAAAATTGAATTTTCTACAAAATGTGTAGAAATATTCTAGCGATCCAAATACCCGTTGGCATGGCAATTACAGGTCTCAACACCTATTGATAGAGGTATCAATCATCGGAATCGGAGCACAATTGCAGATTTTCAATTTTGCAGCTCTGATTTTGTGGGCTATAGTTCAGGTGATTTTCAATAAAATTGAATTTTCTACAAAATGTGTAGAAATATTCTAGCGATCCAAATACCCGTTGGCATGGCAATTACAGGTCTCAACACCTATTGATATAGGTATGAATCATCGGAATCGGAGCACAATTGCAGATTTTCGATTTTGGAGCTCTGATTTTGTGGGCTATAGTTCAGGTGATTTTCAATAAAATTGAATTTTCTACAAAATGTGTAGAAATATTCTAGCGATCCAAATACCCGTTGGCATGGCAATATCAATCATCGGAATCGGAGCACAATTGCAGATTTTCGATTTTGCAGCTCTGATTTTGTGGGCTATAGTTCAGGTGATTTTCAATAAAATTGAATTTTCTACAAAATGTGTAGAAATATTCTAGCGATCCAAATACTCGTTGGCATGGCAATTACAGGTCTCAACACCTATTGATAGAGGTATCAATCATCGGAATCGGAGCACAATTGCAGATTTTCGATTTTGGAGCTCTGATTTTGTGGGCTATAGTTCAGGTGATTTTCAATAAAATTGAATTTTCTACAAAATGTGTAGAAATATTCTAGCGATCCAAATACCCGTTGGCATGGCAATTACAGGTCTCAACGCCTATTGATAGAGGTATCAATCATCGGAATCGGAGCACAATCGCAGATTTTCGATTTTGCAGCACTGATTTTGTGGGCTGTAGTTCAGGTGATTTTCAATAAAATTGAATTTTCTACAAAATGTGTAGAAATATTCTAGCGATCCAAATACCCGTTGGCATGACAATTACAGGTCTCAACGCCTATTGATAGAGGCATCAATCATCGGAATCGATGCACAATTGCAGATTTTCGATTTTGGAGTTCAGATTTTGTGGGCTATAGTTCAGGTGATTTTCAATAAAATTGAATTTTTTACAAAATGTGGAGAAATATTCTAGCGATCTAAATACCCGTTGGCCTGGCAATTACAGGTCTCAACACCTATTGATAGCTGTATCAATCATCGGAATCGGAGCACAATTGCAGATTTTCGATTTTGCAGCTCAGATTTTGTGGGCTATAGTTCAGGTGATTTTCAATAAAATTGAATTTTCTACAAAATGTGTAGAAGTATTCGAGCCATCCAAATACCTGTTGGCATAACCAATACAGGTCTCAACACCTATTGATAGAGGTATCAATCATCGGAATCGGAGCACAATTGCAGATTTTCAATTTTGCAGCTCTGATTTTGTGGGCTATAGTTCAGGTGATTTTCAATAAAATTGAATTTTCTACAAAATGTGTAGAAATATTCTAGCGATCCAAATACCCGTTGGCATGACAATTACAGGTCTCAACACCTATTGATAGAGGTATCAATCATCGGAATCGGAGCACAATTGCAGATTTTCGATTTTGGAGCTCTGATTTTGTGGGCTATAGTTCAGGTGATTTTCAATAAAATTGAATTTTCTACAAAATGTGTAGAAATATTCTAGCGATCCAAATACCCGTTGGCATGGCAATTACAGGTCTCAACACCTATTGATAGAGGTATCAATCATCGGAATCGGAGCACAATTGCAGATTTTCGATTTTGGAGCTCTGATTTTGTGGGCTATAGTTCAGGTGATTTTCAATAAAATTGAATTTTCTACAAAATGTGTAGAAATATTCTAGCGATCCAAATACCCGTTGGCATGGCAATTACAGGTCTCAACGCCTATTGATAGAGGTATCAATCATCGGAATCGGAGCACAATTGCAGATTTTCGATTTTGCAGCTCTGATTTTGTGGGCTATAGTTCAGGTGATTTTCAATAAAATTGAATTTTCTACAAAATGTGTAGAAATATTCTAGCGATCCAAATACCCGTTGGCATGGCAATTACAGGTCTCAACACCTTTTGATAGAGGTATCAATCATCGGAATCAGAGCACAATTGCAGATTTTCGATTTTGGAGCTCTGATTTTGTGGGCTATAGTTCAGGTGATTTTCAATAAAATTGAATTTTCTACAAAATGTGTAGAAATATTCTAGCGATCCAAATACCCGTTGGCATGGCAATTACAGGTCTCAACACCTATTGATAGAGGTATCAATCATCGGAATCGGAGCACAATTGCAGATTTTCGATTTTGGAGCTCTGATTTTGTGGGCTATAGTTCAGGTGATTTTCAATAAAATTGAATTTTCTACAAAATGTGTAGAAATATTCTAGCGATCCAAATACCCGTTGGCATGGCAATTACAGGTCTCAACGCCTATTGATAGAGGTATCAATCATCGGAATCGAAGCACAATTGGAGGATTTTCGATTTTGGAGCTCTGATTTTGTGGGCTATAGTTCAGGTGATTTTCAATAAAATTGAATTTTCTACAAAATGTGTAGAAATATTCTAGCGATCCAAATACCCGTTGGCATGGCAATTACAGGTCTCAACACCTATTGATAGAGGTATCAATCATCGGAATCAGAGCACAATTGCAGATTTTCGATTTTGGAGCTCTGATTTTGTGGGCTATAGTTCAGGTGATTTCAATAAAATTGAATTTTCTACAAAATGTGTAGAAATATTCTAGCGATCCAAATACCCGTTGGCATGGCAATTACAGGTCTCAACACCTATTGATAGAGGTATCAATCATCGGAATCGGAGCACAATTGCAGATTTTCGATTTTGGAGCTCTGATTTTGTGGGCTATAGTTCAGGTGATTTTCAATAAAATTGAATTTTCTACAAAATGTGTAGAAATATTCTAGCGATCCAAATACCCGTTGGCATGGCAATTACAGGTCTCAACGCCTATTGATAGAGGTATCAATCATCGGAATCGGAGCACAATTGCAGATTTTCGATTTTGCAGCTCTGATTTTGTGGGATATAGTTCAGGTGATTTTCAATAAAATTGAATTTTCTACAAAATGTGTAGAAATATTCTAGCGATCCAAATACCCGTTGGCATGGAACGTTGGCAATTACAGGTCTCAACACCTTTTGATAGAGGTATCAATCATCGGAATCGGAGCACAATTGCAGATTTTCGATTTTGGAGCTCTGATTTTGTGGGCTATAGTTCAGGTGATTTTCAATAAAATTGAATTTTCTACAAAATGTGTAGAAATATTCTAGCGATCCAAATACCCGTTGGCATGGCAATTACAGGTCTCAACACCTATTGATAGAGGTATCAATCATCGGAATCGGAGCACAATTGCAGATTTTCGATTTTGGAGCTCTGATTTTGTGGGCTATAGTTCAGGTGATTTTCAATAAAATTGAATTTTCTACAAAATGTGTAGAAATATTCTAGCGATCCAAATACCCGTTGGCATGGCAATTACAGGTCTCAACGCCTATTGATAGAGGTATCAATCATCGGAATCGAAGCACAATTGGAGATTTTCGATTTTGGAGCTCTGATTTTGTGGGCTATAGTTCAGGTGATTTTCAATCAAATTGAATTTTCTACAAAATGTGTAGAAATATTCTAGCGATCCAAATACCCGTTGGCATGGCAATTACAGGTCTCAACACCTTTTGATAGAGGTATCAATCATCGGAATCAGAGCACAATTGCAGATTTTCGATTTTGGAGCTCTGATTTTGTGGGCTATAGTTCAGGTGATTTTCAATAAAATTGAATTTTCTACAAAATGTGTAGAAATATTCTAGCGATCCAAATACCCGTTGGCATGGCAATTACAGGTCTCAACACCTATTGATAGAGGTATCAATCATCGGAATCGGAGCACAATTGCAGATTTTCGATTTTGGAGCTCTGATTTTGTGGGCTATAGTTCAGGTGATTTTCAATAAAATTGAATTTTCTACAAAATGTGTAGAAATATTCTAGCGATCCAAATACCCGTTGGCATGGCAATTACAGGTCTCAACGCCTATTGATAGAGGTATCAATCATCGGAATCGGAGCACAATTGCAGATTTTCGATTTTGCAGCTCTGATTTTGTGGGCTATAGTTCAGGTGATTTTCAATAAAATTGAATTTTCTACAAAATGTGTAGAAATATTCTAGCGATCCAAATACCCGTTGGCACAGCAATTACAGGTCTCAACACCTTTTGATAGAGGTATCAATCATCGGAATCAGAGCACAATTGCAGATTTTCGATTTTGTAGCTCTGATTTTGTGGGCTATAGTTCAGGTGATTTTCAATAAAATTGAATTTTCTACAAAATGTGTAGAAATATTCTAGCGATCCAAATACCCGTTGGCATGGCAATTACAGGTCTCAACACCTATTGATAGAGGTATCAATCATCGGAATCGGAGCACAATTGCAGATTTTCGATTTTGCAGGTCTGATTTTGTGGGCTATACATAGTTCACGTGATTTTCAATAAAATTGAATTTTCTACAAAATGTGTAGAAATATTCTAGCGATCCAAATACCCGTTGGCACGGCAATTACAGGTCTCAACACCTATTGATAGAGGTATCAATCATCGGAATCGGAGCACAATTGCAGATTTTCGATTTTGTAGCTCTGATTTTGTGGGCTATAGTTCAGGTGATTTTCAATAAAATTGAATTTTCTACAAAATGTGTAGAAATATTCTAGCGATCCAAATACCCGTTGGCACGGCAATTACAGGTCTCAACACCTATTGATAGAGGTATCAATCATCGGAATCGGAGCACAATTGCAGATTTTCGATTTTGCAGCTCTGATTTTGCGGGCTATAGTTCAGGTGATTTTCAATAAAATTGAATTTTCTACAAAATGTGTAGAAATATTCTAGCGATCCAAATACCCGTTGGCACGGCAATTACAGGTCTCAACACCTATTGATAGAGGTATCAATCATCGGAATCGGAGCACAATTGCAGATTTTCGATTTTGGAGCTCTGATTTTGTGGGCTATAGTTCAGGTGATTTTCAATAAAATTGAATTTTCTACAAAATGTGTAGAAATATTCTAGCGATCCAAATACCCGTTGGCATGGCAATTACAGGTCTCAACACCTTTTGATAGAGGTATCAATCATCGGAATCAGAGCACAATTGCAGATTTTCGATTTTGGAGCTCTGATTTTGTGGGCTATAGTTCAGGTGATTTTCAATAAAATTGAATTTTCTACAAAATGTGTAGAAATATTCTAGCGATCCAAATACCCGTTGGCATGGCAATTACAGGTCTCAACACCTATTGATAGAGGTATCAATCATCGGAATCGGAGCACAATTGCAGATTTTCGATTTTGCAGCTCTGATTTTGTGGGCTATAGTTCAGGTGATTTTCAATAAAATTGAATTTTCTACAAAATGTGTAGAAATATTCTAGCGATCCAAATACCCGTTGGCACGGCAATTACAGGTCTCAACACCTATTGATAGAGGTATCAATCATCGGAATCGGAGCACAATTGCAGATTTTCGATTTTGTAGCTCTGATTTTGTGGGCTATAGTTCAGGTGATTTTCAATAAAATTGAATTTTCTACAAAATGTGTAGAAATATTCTAGCGATCCAAATACCCGTTGGCATGGCAATTACAGGTCTCAACACCTATTGATAGAGGTATCAATCATCGGAATCGGAGCACAATTGCAGATTTTCGATTTTGCAGGTCTGATTTTGTGGGCTATACATAGTTCAGGTGATTTTCAATAAAATTGAATTTTCTACAAAATGTGTAGAAATATTCTAGCGATCCAAATACCCGTTGGCACGGCAATTACAGGTCTCAACACCTATTGATAGAGGTATCAATCATCGGAATCGGAGCACAATTGCAGATTTTCGATTTTGTAGCTCTGATTTTGTGGGCTATAGTTCAGGTGATTTTCAATAAAATTGAATTTTCTACAAAATGTGTAGAAATATTCTAGCGATCCAAATACCCGTTGGCATGGCAATTACAGGTCTCAACACCTATTGATAGAGGTATCAATCATCGGAATCGGAGCACAATTGCAGATTTTCGATTTTGCAGGTCTGATTTTGTGGGCTATACATAGTTCAGGAGATTTTCAATAAAATTGAATTTTCTACAAAATGTGTAGAAATATTCTAGCGATCCAAATACCCGTTGGCACGGCAATTACAGGTCTCAACACCTATTGATAGAGGTATCAATCATCGGAATCGGAGCACAATTGCAGATTTTCGATTTTGTAGCTCTGATTTTGTGGGCTATAGTTCAGGTGATTTTCAATAAAATTGAATTTTCTACAAAATGTGTAGAAATATTCTAGCGATCCAAATACCCGTTGGCACGGCAATTACAGGTCTCAACACCTATTGATAGAGGTATCAATCATCGGAATCGGAGCACAATTGCAGATTTTCGATTTTGCAGCTCTGATTTTGCGGGCTATAGTTCAGGTGATTTTCAATAAAATTGAATTTTCTACAAAATGTGTAGAAATATTCTAGCGATCCAAATACCCGTTGGCACGGCAATTACAGGTCTCAACACCTATTGATAGAGGTATCAATCATCGGAATCGGAGCACAATTGCAGATTTTCGATTTTGTAGCTCTGATTTTGTGGGCTATAGTTCAGGTGATTTTCAATAAAATTGAATTTTCTACAAAATGTGTAGAAATATTCTAGCGATCCAAATACCCGTTGGCATGGCAATTACAGGTCTCAACACCTATTGATAGAGGTATCAATCATCGGAATCGGAGCACAATTGCAGATTTTCGATTTTGCAGGTCTGATTTTGTGGGCTATACATAGTTCAGGTGATTTTCAATAAAATTGAATTTTCTACAAAATGTGTAGAAATATTCTAGCGATCCAAATACCCGTTGGCATGGCAATTACAGGTCTCAACACCTATTGATAGAGGTATCAATCATCGGAATCGGAGCACAATTGCAGATTTTCGATTTTGGAGCTCTGATTTTGTGGGCTATAGTTCAGGTGATTTTCAATAAAATTGAATTTTCTACAAAATGTGTAGAAATATTCTAGCGATCCAAATACCCGTTGGCACGGCAATTACAGGTCTCAACACCTATTGATAGAGGTATCAATCATCGGAATCGGAGCACAATTGCAGATTTTCGATTTTGTAGCTCTGATTTTGTGGGCTATAGTTCAGGTGATTTTCAATAAAATTGAATTTTCTACAAAATGTGTAGAAATATTCTAGCGATCCAAATACCCGTTGGCATGGCAATTACAGGTCTCAACACCTATTGATAGAGGTATCAATCATCGGAATCGGAGCACAATTGCAGATTTTCGATTTTGCAGGTCTGATTTTGTGGGCTATACATAGTTCAGGTGATTTTCAATAAAATTGAATTTTCTACAAAATGTGTAGAAATATTCTAGCGATCCAAATACCCGTTGGCACGGCAATTACAGGTCTCAACACCTATTGATAGAGGTATCAATCATCGGAATCGGAGCACAATTGCAGATTTTCGATTTTGTAGCTCTGATTTTGTGGGCTATAGTTCAGGTGATTTTCAATAAAATTGAATTTTCTACAAAATGTGTAGAAATATTCTAGCGATCCAAATACCCGTTGGCACGGCAATTACAGGTCTCAACACCTATTGATAGAGGTATCAATCATCGGAATCGGAGCACAATTGCAGATTTTCGATTTTGCAGCTCTGATTTTGCGGGCTATAGTTCAGGTGATTTTCAATAAAATTGAATTTTCTACAAAATGTGTAGAAATATTCTAGCGATCCAAATACCCGTTGGCACGGCAATTACAGGTCTCAACACCTATTGATAGAGGTATCAATCATCGGAATCGGAGCACAATTGCAGATTTTCGATTTTGGAGCTCTGATTTTGTGGGCTATAGTTCAGGTGATTTTCAATAAAATTGAATTTTCTACAAAATGTGTAGAAATATTCTAGCGATCCAAATACCCGTTGGCATGGCAATTACAGGTCTCAACACCTTTTGATAGAGGTATCAATCATCGGAATCAGAGCACAATTGCAGATTTTCGATTTTGGAGCTCTGATTTTGTGGGCTATAGTTCAGGTGATTTTCAATAAAATTGAATTTTCTACAAAATGTGTAGAAATATTCTAGCGATCCAAATACCCGTTGGCATGGCAATTACAGGTCTCAACACCTATTGATAGAGGTATCAATTATCGGAATCGGAGCACAATTGCAGATTTTCGATTTTGCAGCTCTGATTTTGTGGGCTATAGTTCAGGTGATTTTCAATAAAATTGAATTTTCTACAAAATGTGTAGAAATATTCTAGCGATCCAAATACCCGTTGGCACGGCAATTACAGGTCTCAACACCTATTGATAGAGGTATCAATCATCGGAATCGGAGCACAATTGCAGATTTTCGATTTTGGAGCTCTGATTTTGTGGGCTATAGTTCAGGTGATTTTCAATAAAATTGAATTTTCTACAAAATGTGTAGAAATATTCTAGCGATCCAAATACCCGTTGGCATGGCAATTACAGGTCTCAACACCTTTTGATAGAGGTATCAATCATCGGAATCAGAGCACAATTGCAGATTTTCGATTTTGGAGCTCTGATTTTGTGGGCTATAGTTCAGGTGATTTTCAATAAAATTGAATTTTCTACAAAATGTGTAAAAATATTCTAGCGATCCAAATACCCGTTGGCATGGCAATTACAGGTCTCAACACCTATTGATAGAGGTATCAATCATCGGAATCGGAGCACAATTGCAGATTTTCGATTTTGGAGCTCTGATTTTGTGGGCTATAGTTCAGGTGATTTTCAATAAAATTGAATTTTCTACAAAATGTGTAGAAATATTCTAGCGATCCAAATACCCGTTGGCATGGCAATTACAGGTCTCAACGCCTATTGATAGAGGTATCAATCATCGGAATCGGAGCACAATTGCAGATTTTCGATTTTGCAGCTCTGATTTTGTGGGCTATAGTTCAGGTGATTTTCAATAAAATTGAATTTTCTACAAAATGTGTAGAAATATTCTAGCGATCCAAATACCCGTTGGCACAGCAATTACAGGTCTCAACACCTTTTGATAGAGGTATCAATCATCGGAATCAGAGCACAATTGCAGATTTTCGATTTTGGAGCTCTGATTTTGTGGGCTATAGTTCAGGTGATTTTCAATAAAATTGAATTTTCTACAAAATGTGTAGAAATATTCTAGCGATCCAAATACCCGTTGGCATGGCAATTACAGGTCTCAACACCTATTGATAGAGGTATCAATCATCGGAATCGGAGCACAATTGCAGATTTTCGATTTTGCAGCTCTGATTTTGTGGGCTATAGTTCAGGTGATTTTCAATAAAATTGAATTTTCTACAAAATGTGTAGAAATATTCTAGCGATCCAAATACCCGTTGGCACGGCAATTACAGGTCTCAACACCTATTGATAGAGGTATCAATCATCGGAATCGGAGCACAATTGCAGATTTTCGATTTTGGAGCTCTGATTTTGTGGGCTATAGTTCAGGTGATTTTCAATAAAATTGAATTTTCTACAAAATGTGTAGAAATATTCTAGCGATCCAAATACCCGTTGGCATGGCAATTACAGGTCTCAACACCTTTTGATAGAGGTATCAATCATCGGAATCAGAGCACAATTGCAGATTTTCGATTTTGGAGCTCTGATTTTGTGGGCTATAGTTCAGGTGATTTTCAATAAAATTGAATTTTCTACAAAATGTGTAAAAATATTCTAGCGATCCAAATACCCGTTGGCATGGCAATTACAGGTCTCAACACCTATTGATAGAGGTATCAATCATCGGAATCGGAGCACAATTGCAGATTTTCGATTTTGGAGCTCTGATTTTGTGGGCTATAGTTCAGGTGATTTTCAATAAAATTGAATTTTCTACAAAATGTGTAGAAATATTCTAGCGATCCAAATACCCGTTGGCATGGCAATTACAGGTCTCAACACCTATTGATAGAGGTATCAATCATCGGAATCGGAGCACAATTGCAGATTTTCGATTTTGCAGCTCTGATTTTGTGGGCTATAGTTCAGGTGATTTTCAATAAAATTGAATTTTCTACAAAATGTGTAGAAATATTCTAGCGATCCAAATACCCGTTGGCACGGCAATTACAGGTCTCAACACCTATTGATAGAGGTATCAATCATCGGAATCGGAGCACAATTGCAGATTTTCGATTTTGCAGCTCTGATTTTGTAGGCTATAGTTCAGGTGATTTTCAATAAAATTGAATTTTCTACAAAATGTGTAGAAATATTCTAGCGATCCAAATACCCGTTGGCACGGCAATTACAGGTCTCAACACCTATTGATAGAGGTATCAATCATCGGAATCGGAGCACAATTGCAGATTTTCGATTTTGGAGCTCTGATTTTGTGGGCTATAGTTCAGGTGATTTTCAATAAAATTGAATTTTCTACAAAATGTGTAGAAATATTCTAGCGATCCAAATACCCGTTGGCATGGCAATTACAGGTCTCAACACCTATTGATAGAGGTATCAATCATCGGAATCGGAGCACAATTGCAGATTTTCGATTTTGGAGCTCTGATTTTGTGGGCTATAGTTCAGGTGATTTTCAATAAAATTGAATTTTCTACAAAATGTGTAGAAATATTCTAGCGATCCAAATACTCGTTGGCATGGCAATTACAGGTCTCAACACCTATTGATAGAGGTATCAATCATCGGAATCGGAGCACAATTGCAGATTTTCGATTTTGGAGCTCTGATTTTGTGGGCTATAGTTCAGGTGATTTTCAATAAAATTGAATTTTCTACAAAATGTGTAGAAATATTCTAGCGATCCAAATACCCGTTGGCATGGCAATTACAGGTCTCAACACCTATTGATAGAGGTATCAATCATCGGAATCGGAGCACAATTGCGGATTTTCGATTTTGCAGCTCTGATTTTGTGGGCTATAGTTCAGGTGATTTTCAATAAAATTGAATTTTCTACAAAATGTGTGGAAATATTCTAGCGATCCAAATACCCGTTGGCATGGCAATTACAGGTCTCAACACCTATTGATAGAGGTATCAATCATCGGAATCGGAGCACAATTGCAGATTTTCGATTTTGGAGCTCTGATTTTGTGGGCTATAGTTCAGGTGATTTTCAATAAAATTGAATTTTCTACAAAATGTGTAGAAATATTCTAGCGATCCAAATACCCGTTGGCATGGCAATTACAGGTCTCAACACCTATTGATAGAGGTATCAATAATCGGAATCGGAGCACAATTGCAGATTTTCGATTTTGTAGCTCTGATTTTGTGGGCTATAGTTCAGGTGATTTTCAATAAAATTGAATTTTCTACAAAATGTGTAGAAATATTCTAGCGATCCAAATACCCGTTGGTATGGCAATTACAGGTCTCAACACCTATTGATAGAGGTATCAATCATCGGAATCAGAGCACAATTGCAGATTTTCGATTTTGGAGCTCTGATTTTGTGGGCTATAGTTCAGGTGATTTTCAATAAAATTGAATTTTCTACAAAATGTGTAGAAATATTCTAGCGATCCAAATACCCGTTGGCATGGCAATTACAGGTCTCAACACCTATTGATAGAGGTATCAATCATCGGAATCGGAGCACAATTGCAGATTTTCGATTTTGCAGCTCTGATTTTGTGGGCTATAGTTCAGGTGATTTTCAATAAAATTGAATTTTCTACAAAATGTGTAGAAATATTCTAGCGATCCAAATACCCGTTGGCACGGCAATTACAGGTCTCAACACCTATTGATAGAGGTATCAATCATCGGAATCGGAGCACAATTGCAGATTTTCGATTTTGTAGCTCTGATTTTGTGGGCTATAGTTCAGGTGATTTTCAATAAAATTGAATTTTCTACAAAATGTGTAGAAATATTCTAGCGATCCAAATACCCGTTGGCATGGCAATTACAGGTCTCAACACCTATTGATAGAGGTATCAATCATCGGAATCGGAGCACAATTGCAGATTTTCGATTTTGCAGCTCTGATTTTGTGGGCTATAGTTCAGGTGATTTTCAATAAAATTGAATTTTCTACAAAATGTGTAGAAATATTCTAGCGATCCAAATACCCGTTGGCACGGCAATTACAGGTCTCAACACCTATTGATAGAGGTATCAATCATCGGAATCGGAGCACAATTGCAGATTTTCGATTTTGTAGCTCTGATTTTGTGGGCTATAGTTCAGGTGATTTTCAATAAAATTGAATTTTCTACAAAATGTGTAGAAATATTCTAGCGATCCAAATACCCGTTGGCACGGCAATTACAGGTCTCAACACCTATTGATAGAGGTATCAATCATCGGAATCGGAGCACAATTGCAGATTTTCGATTTTGCAGCTCTGATTTTGTGGGCTATAGTTCAGGTGATTTTCAGTAAAATTGAATTTTCTACAAAATGTGTAGAAATATTCTAGCGATCCAAATACCCGTTGGCATGGCAATTACAGGTCTCAACACCTATTGATAGAGGTATCAATCATCGGAATCGGAGCACAATTGCAGATTTTCGATTTTGCAGCTCTGATTTTGTGGGCTATAGTTCAGGTGATTTTCAATAAAAATTGAATTTTCTACAAAATGTGTAGAAATATTCTAGCGATCCAAATACCCGTTGGCACGGCAATTACAGGTCTCAACACCTATTGATAGAGGTATCAATCATCGGAATCGGAGCACAATTGCAGATTTTCGATTTTGGAGCTCTGATTTTGTGGGCTATAGTTCAGGTGATTTTCAATAAAATTGAATTTTCTACAAAATGTGTAGAAATATTCTAGCGATCCAAATACACGTTGGCATGGCAATTACAGGTCTCAACACCTATTGATAGAGGTATCAATCATCGGAATCGGAGCACAATTGCAGATTTTCGATTTTGCAGCTCTGATTTTGTGGGCTATAGTTCAGGTGATTTTCAATAAAATTGAATTTTCTACAAAATGTGTAGAAATATTCTAGCGATCCAAATACTCGTTGGCATGGCAATTACAGGTCTCAACGCCTATTGATAGAGGTATCAATCATCGGAATCGGAGCACAATTGCAGATTTTCGATTTTGGAGCTCTGATTTTGTGGGCTATAGTTCAGGTGATTTTCAATAAAATTGAATTTTCTACAAAATGTGTAGAAATATTCTAGCGATCCAAATACCCGTTGGCACGGCAATTACAGGTCTCAACACCTATTGATAGAGGTATCAATCATCGGAATCGGAGCACAATTGCAGATTTTCGATTTTGGAGCTCTGATTTTGTGGGCTATAGTTCAGGTGATTTTCAATAAAATTGAATTTTCTACAAAATGTGTAGAAATATTCTAGCGATCCAAATACACGTTGGCATGGCAATTACAGGTCTCAACACCTATTGATAGAGGTATCAATCATCGGAATCGGAGCACAATTGCAGATTTTCGATTTTGGAGCTCTGATTTTGTGGGCTATAGTTCAGGTGATTTTCAATAAAATTGAATTTTCTACAAAATGTGTAGAAATATTCTAGCGATCCAAATACTCGTTGGCATGGCAATTACAGGTCTCAACACCTATTGATAGAGGTATCAATCATCGGAATCGGAGCACAATTGCAGATTTTCGATTTTGGAGCTCTGATTTTGTGGGCTATAGTTCAGGTGATTTTCAATAAAATTGAATTTTCTACAAAATGTGTAGAAATATTCTAGCGATCCAAATACCCGTTGGCATGGCAATTACAGGTCTCAACACCTATTGATAGAGGTATCAATCATCGGAATCGGAGCACAATTGCGGATTTTCGATTTGCAGCTCTGATTTTGTGGGCTATAGTTCAGGTGATTTTCAATAAAATTGAATTTTCTACAAAATGTGTGGAAATATTCTAGCGATCCAAATACCCGTTGGCATGGCAATTACAGGTCTCAACACCTATTGATAGAGGTATCAATCATCGGAATCGGAGCACAATTGCAGATTTTCGATTTTGGAGCTCTGATTTTGTGGGCTATAGTTCAGGTGATTTTCAATAAAATTGAATTTTCTACAAAATGTGTAGAAATATTCTAGCGATCCAAATACCCGTTGGCATGGCAATTACAGGTCTCAACACCTATTGATAGAGGTATCAATAATCGGAATCGGAGCACAATTGCAGATTTTCGATTTTGTAGCTCTGATTTTGTGGGCTATAGTTCAGGTGATTTTCAATAAAATTGAATTTTCTACAAAATGTGTAGAAATATTCTAGCGATCCAAATACCGTTGGTATGGCAATTACAGGTCTCAACACCTATTGATAGAGGTATCAATCATCGGAATCAGAGCACAATTGCAGATTTTCGATTTTGGAGCTCTGATTTTGTGGGCTATAGTTCAGGTGATTTTCAATAAAATTGAATTTTCTACAAAATGTGTAGAAATATTCTAGCGATCCAAATACCCGTTGGCATGGCAATTACAGGTCTCAACACCTATTGATAGAGGTATCAATCATCGGAATCGGAGCACAATTGCAGATTTTCGATTTTGCAGCTCTGATTTTGTGGGCTATAGTTCAGGTGATTTTCAATAAAATTGAATTTTCTACAAAATGTGTAGAAATATTCTAGCGATCCAAATACCCGTTGGCACGGCAATTACAGGTCTCAACACCTATTGATAGAGGTATCAATCATCGGAATCGGAGCACAATTGCAGATTTTCGATTTTGTAGCTCTGATTTTGTGGGCTATAGTTCAGGTGATTTTCAATAAAATTGAATTTTCTACAAAATGTGTAGAAATATTCTAGCGATCCAAATACCCGTTGGCATGGCAATTACAGGTCTCAACACCTATTGATAGAGGTATCAATCATCGGAATCGGAGCACAATTGCAGATTTTCGATTTTGCAGCTCTGATTTTGTGGGCTATAGTTCAGGTGATTTTCAATAAAATTGAATTTTCTACAAAATGTGTAGAAATATTCTAGCGATCCAAATACCCGTTGGCACGGCAATTACAGGTCTCAACACCTATTGATAGAGGTATCAATCATCGGAATCGGAGCACAATTGCAGATTTTCGATTTTGTAGCTCTGATTTTGTGGGCTATAGTTCAGGTGATTTTCAATAAAATTGATTTTCTACAAAATGTGTAGAAATATTCTAGCGATCCAAATACCCGTTGGCACGGCAATTACAGGTCTCAACACCTATTGATAGAGGTATCAATCATCGAATCGGAGCACAATTGCAGATTTTCGATTTTGGAGCTCTGATTTTGTGGGCTATAGTTCAGTGACTTTCAATAAAACTGAATTTTCTACAAAATGTGTAGAAATATTCTAGCGATCCAAATACCCGTTGGCACGGCAATTACAGGTCTCAACACCTATTGATAGAGGTATCAATAATCGGAATCGGAGCACAATTGCAGATTTTCGATTTTTGCAGCTCTGATTTTGTGGGCTATAGTTCAGGTGATTTTCAATAAAATTGAATTTTCTACAAAATGTGTAGAAATATTCTAGCGATCCAAATACCCGTTGGCACGGCAATTACAGGTCTCAACACCTATTGATAGAGGTATCAATCATCGGAATCGGAGCACAATTGCAGATTTGCGATTTTGCAGCTCTGATTTTGTGGGCTATAGTTCAGGTGATTTTCAATAAAATTGAATTTTCTACAAAATGTGTAGAAATATTCTAGCGATCCAAATACCCGTTGGCACGGCAATTACAGGTCTCAACACCTATTGATAGAGGTATCAATAATCGGAATCGGAGCACAATTGCAGATTTTCGATTTTGCAGCTCTGATTTTGTGGGCTATAGTTCAGGTGATTTTCAATAAAATTGAATTTTCTACAAAATGTGTAGAAATATTCTAGCGATCCAAATACCCGTTGGCACGGCAATTACAGGTCTCAACACCTATTGATAGAGGTATCAATCATCGGAATCGGAGCACAATTGCAGATTTTCGATTTTGCAGCTCTGATTTTGTGGGCTATAGTTCAGGTGATTTTCAATAAAATTGAATTTTCTACAAAATGTGTAGAAATATTCTAGCGATCCAAATACCCGTTGGCACGGCAATTACAGGTCTCAACACCTATTGATAGAGGTATCAATCATCGGAATCGGAGCACAATTGCAGATTTTCGATTTTGCAGCTCTGATTTTGTGGGCTATAGTTCAGGTGATTTTCAATAAAATTGAATTTTTCTACAAAATGTGTAGAAATATTCTAGCGATCCAAATACCCGTTGGCATGGCAATTACAGGTCTCAACACCTATTGACAGAGGTATCAATCATCGGAATCGGAGCACAATTGCAGATTTTCGATTTTGCAGCTCTGATTTTTGTGGGCTATAGTTCAGGTGATTTTCAATAAAATTGAATTTTCTACAAAATGTGTAGAAATATTCTAGCGATCCAATACCCGTTGGCACGGCAATTACAGGTCTCAACACCTATTGATAGAGGTATCAATCATCGGAATCGGAGCACAATTGCAGATTTTCGATTTTGGAGCTCTGATTTTGTGGGCTATAGTTCAGGTGATTTTCAATAAAATTGAATTTTCTACAAAATGTGTAGAAATATTATAGCGATCCAAATACCCGTTGGCATGGCAATTACAGGTCTCAACACCTATTGATAGAGGTATCAATCATCGGAATCGGAGCACAATTGCAGATTTTCGATTTTGCAGCTCTGATTTTGTGGGCTATAGTTCAGGTGATTTTCAATAAAATTGAATTTTCTACAAAATGTGTAGAAATATTCTAGCGATCCAAATACCCGTTGGCACGGCAATTACAGGTCTCAACACCTATTGATAGAGGTATCAATCATCGGAATCGGAGCACAATTGCAGATTTTCGATTTTGCAGCTCTGATTTTGTGGGCTATAGTTCAGGTGATTTTCAGTAAAATTGAATTTTCTACAAAATGTGTAGAAATATTCTAGCGATCCAAATACCCGTTGGCATGGCAATTACAGGTCTCAACACCTATTGATAGAGGTATCAATCATCGGAATCGGAGCACAATTGCAGATTTCGATTTTGCAGCTCTGATTTTGTGGGCTATAGTTCAGGTGATTTTCAATAAAATTGAATTTTCTACAAAATGTGTAGAAATATTCTAGCGATCCAAATACCCGTTGGCACGGCAATTACAGGTCTCAACACCTATTGATAGAGGTATCAATCATCGGAATCGGAGCACAATTGCAGATTTTCGATTTTGGAGCTCTGATTTTGTGGGCTATAGTTCAGGTGATTTTCAATAAAATTGAATTTTCTACAAAATGTGTAGAAATATTCTAGCGATCCAAATACACGTTGGCATGGCAATTACAGGTCTCAACACCTATTGATAGAGGTATCATCATCGGAATCGGAGCACAATTGCAGATTTTCGATTTTGCAGCTCTGATTTTGTGGGCTATAGTTCAGGTGATTTTCAATAAAATTGAATTTTCTACAAATGTGTAGAAATATTCTAGCGATCCAAATACTCGTGGCATGGCAATTACAGGTCTCAACGCCTATTGATAGAGGTATCAATCATCGAATCGGAGCACAATTGCAGATTTTCGATTTTTGGAGCTCTGATTTTGTGGGCTATAGTTCAGGTGATTTTCAATAAAATTGAATTTTCTACAAATGTGTAGAAATATTCTAGCGATCCAAATACCCGTTGGCCACGGCAATTACAGGTCTCAACACCTATTGATAGAGGTATCAATCATCGGAATCGGAGCACAATTGCAGATTTTCGATTTTGGAGGCTCTGATTTTGTGGGCTATAGTTCAGGTGATTTTCAATAAAATTGAATTTTTTTCTACAAAATGTGTAGAAATATTCTAGCGATCCAAATACACGTTGGCATGGCAATTACAGGTCTCAACACCTATTGATAGAGGTATCAATCATCGGAATCGGAGCACAATTGCAGATTTTCGATTTTGGAGCTCTGATTTTGTGGGCTATAGTTCAGGTGATTTTCAATAAAATTGAATTTTCTACAAAATGTGTAGAAATATTCTAGCGATCCAAATACTCGTTGGCATGGCAATTACAGGTCTCAACACCTATTGATAGAGGTATCAATCATCGGAATCGGAGCACAATTGCAGATTTTCGATTTTGGAGCTCTGATTTTGTGGGCTATAGTTCAGGTGATTTTCAATAAAATTGAATTTTCTACAAAATGTGTAGAAATATTCTAGCGATCCAAATACCCGTTGGCATGGCAATTACAGGTCTCAACACCTATTGATAGAGGTATCAATCATCGGAATCGGAGCACAATTGCGGATTTTCGATTTTGCAGCTCTGATTTTGTGGGCTATAGTTCAGGGTGATTTTCAATAAAATTGAATTTTCTACAAAATGTGTGGAAATATTCTAGCGATCCAAATACCCGTTGGCATGGCAATTACAGGTCTCAACACCTATTGATAGAGGTATCAATCATCGGAATCGGAGCACAATTGCAGATTTTCGATTTTGGAGCTCTGATTTTGTGGGCTATAGTTCAGGTGATTTTCAATAAAATTGAATTTCTACAAAATGTGTAGAAATATTCTAGCGATCCAAATACCCGTTGGCATGGCAATTACAGGTCTCAAACACCTATTGATAGAGGTATCAATAATCGGAATCGTGAGCACAATTGCAGATTTTCGATTTTGTAGCTCTGATTTTGTGGGCTATAGTTCAGGTGATTTTCAATAAAATTGAATTTTCTACAAAATGTGTAGAAATATTCTAGCGATCCAAATACCCGTTGGTATGGCAATTACAGGTCTCAACACCTATTGATAGAGGTATCAATCATCGGAATCAGAGCAACAATTGCAGATTTTCGATTTTGGAGCTCTGATTTTGTGGGCTATAGTTCAGGTGATTTTCAATAAAATTGAATTTTCTACAAAATGTGTAGAAATATTCTAGCGATCCAAATACCCGTTGGCATGGCAATTACAGGTCTCAACACCTATTGATAGAGGTATCAATCATCGGAATCGGAGCACAATTGCAGATTTTCGATTTTGCAGCTCTGATTTTGTGGGCTATAGTTCAGGTGATTTCAATAAAATTGAATTTTCTACAAAATGTGTAGAAATATTCTAGCGATCCAAATACCCGTTGGCACGGCAATTACAGGTCTCAACACCTATTGATAGAGGTATCAATCATCGGAATCGGAGCACAATTGCAGATTTTCGATTTTGTAGCTCTGATTTTGTGGGCTATAGTTCAGGTGATTTTCATAAAATTGAATTTTCTACAAAATGTGTAGAAATATTCTAGCGATCCAAATACCCGTTGGCATGGCAATTACAGGTCTCAACACCTATTGATAGAGGTATCAATCATCGGAATCGGAGCACAATTGCAGATTTTCGATTTTGCAGCTCTGATTTTGTGGGCTATAGTTCAGGTGATTTTCAATAAAATTGAATTTTCTACAAATGTGTAGAAATATTCTAGCGATCCAAATACCCGTTGGCACGGCAATTACAGGTCTCAACACCTATTGATAGAGGTATCAATCATCGAATCGGAGCACAATTGCAGATTTTCGATTTTGTAGCTCTGATTTTGTGGGCTATAGTTCAGGTGATTTTCAATAAAATTGAATTTTCTACAAAATGTGTAGAAATATTCTAGCGATCCAAATACCCGTTGGCACGGCAATTACAGGTCTCAACACCTATTGATAGAGGTATCAATCATCGGAATCGGAGCACAATTGCAGATTTTCGATTTGGAGCTCTGATTTTGTGGGCTATAGTTCAGGTGACTTTCAATAAAACTGAATTTTCTACAAAATGTGTAGAAATATTCTAGCGATCCAAATACCCGTTGGCACGGCAATTACAGGTCTCAACACCTATTGATAGAGGTATCAATAATCGGAATCGGAGCACAATTGCAGATTTTCGATTTGCAGCTCTGATTTTGTGGGCTATAGTTCAGGTGATTTTCAATAAAATTGAATTTTTCTACAAAATGTGTAGAAATATTCTAGCGATCCAAATACCCGTTGGCACGGCAATTACAGGTCTCAACACCTATTGATAGAGGTATCAATCATCGGAATCGGAGCACAATTGCAGATTTTCGATTTTGGAGCTCTGATTTTGTGGGCTATAGTTCAGGTGATTTTCAATAAAATTGAATTTTCTACAAAATGTGTAGAAATATTCTAGCGATCCAAATACCCGTTGGCACGGCAATTACAGGTCTCAGCACCTATTGATAGAGGTATCAATCATCGGAATCGGAGCACAATTGCAGATTTTCGATTTTGGAGCTCTGATTTTGTGGGCTATAGTTCAGGTGATTTTCAATAAAATTGAATTTTCTACAAAATGTGTAGAAATATTCTAGCGATCCAAATACACGTTGGCATGGCAATTACAGGTCTCAACACCTATTGATAGAGGTATCAATCATCGGAATCGGAGCACAATTGCAGATTTTCGATTTTGCAGCTCTGATTTTGTGGGCTATAGTTCAGGTGATTTTCAATAAAATTGAATTTCTACAAATGTGTAGAAATATTCTAGCGATCCAAATACTCGTTGGCATGGCAATTACAGGTCTCAACGCCTATTGATAGAGGTATCAATCATCGGAATCGGAGCACAATTGCAGATTTTCGATTTTGCAGCTCTGATTTTGTGGGCTATAGTTCAGGTGATTTTCAATAAAATTGAATTTTCTACAAAATGTGTAGAAATATTCTAGCGATCCAAATACCCGTTGGCACGGCAATTACAGGTCTCAACACCTATTGATAGAGGTATCAATCATCGGAATCGGAGCACAATTGCAGATTTCGATTTTGGAGCTCTGATTTTGTGGGCTATAGTTCAGGTGATTTTTCAATAAAATTGATTTTCGATTTTTTAGCTCTGATTTTGTGGGCTATAGTTCAGGTGATTTTCAATAAAATTGAATTTTCTACAAAATGTGTAGAAATATTCTAGCGATCCAAATACCCGTTGGCATGGCAATTACAGGTCTCAACACCTATTGGTAGAGGTATCAATCATCGGAATCGGAGCACAATTGCAGATTTTCGATTTTGGAGCTCTGATTTTGTGGGCTATAGTTCAGGTGATTTTCAATAAAATTGAATTTTCTACAAAATGTGTAGAAATATTCTAGCGATCCAAATACCCGTTGGCATTGCAATTACAGGTCTCAACACCTATTGATATAGGTATGAATCATCGGAATCGGAGCACAATTGCAGATTTTCGATTTTGGAGCTCTGATTTTGTGGGCTATAGTTCAGGTGATTTTCAATAAAATTGATTTACAATTACAGGTCTCAACACCTATTGATAGAGGTATCAATCATCGGAATCGGAGCACAATTGCAGATTTTCGATTTTGGAGCTCTGATTTTGTGGGCTATAGTTCAGTGATTTTCAATAAATTGAATTTTCTACAAAATGTGTAGAAATATTCTAGCGATCCAAATACCCGTTGGCATGGCAATTACAGGCCTCAACACCTATTGATAGAGGTATCAATCATCGGAATCGGAGCACAATTGCAGATTTTCGATTTTGTAGCTCTGATTTTGTGGGCATAGTTCAGGTGATTTTCAATAAAATTGAATTTTCTACAAAATGTGTAGAAATATTCTAGCGATCCAAATACCCGTTGGCACGGCAATTACAGGTCTCAACACCTATTGATAGAGGTATCAATCATCGGAATCGGAGCACAATTGCAGATTTTCGATTTTGTAGCTCTGATTTTGTGGGCTATAGTTCAGGTGATTTTCAATAAAATTGAATTTTCTACAAAATGTGTGGAAATATTCTAGCGATCCAAATACCCGTTGGCATGGCAATTACAGGTCTCAACACCTATTGATAGAGGTATCAATCATCGGAATCGGAGCACAATTGCAGATTTTCGATTTTGGAGCTCTGATTTTGTGGGCTATAGTTCAGGTGATTTTCAATAAAATTGAATTTTCTACAAAATGTGTAGAAATATTCTAGCGATCCAAATACCCGTTGGCATGGCAATTACAGGTCTCAACACCTATTGATAGAGGTATCAATCATCGGAATCGGAGCACAATTGCAGATTTTCGATTTGCAGCTCTGATTTTGTGGGCTATAGTTCACGTGATTTTCAATAAAATTGAATTTTCTACAAATGTGTAGAAATATTCTAGCGATCCAAATACCCGTTGGCACGGCAATTACAGGTCTCAACACCTATTGATAGAGGTATCAATCATCGGAATCGGAGCACAATTGCAGATTTTCGATTTTGTAGCTCTGATTTTGTGGGCTATAGTTCAGGTGATTTTCAATAAAATTGAATTTTCTACAAAATGTGTGGAAATATTCTAGCGATCCAAATACCCGTTGGCATGGCAATTACAGGTCTCAACACCTATTGATAGAGGTATCAATCATCGGAATCGGAGCACAATTGCAGATTTTCGATTTTGGAGCTCTGATTTTGTGGGCTATAGTTCAGGTGATTTTCAATAAAATTGAATTTTCTACAAAATGTGTAGAAATATTCTAGCGATCCAAATACCCGTTGGCATGGCAATTACAGGTCTCAACACCTATTGATAGAGGTATCAATCATCGGAATCGGAGCACAATTGCGGATTTTCGATTTGCAGCTCTGATTTTGTGGGCTATAGTTCAGGTGATTTTCAATAAAATTGAATTTTCTACAAAATGTGTGGAAATATTCTAGCGATCCAAATACCCGTTGGCATGGCAATTACAGGTCTCAACACTATTGATAGAGTATCAATCATCGGAATCGGAGCACAATTGCAGATTTTCGATTTGGAGCTCTGATTTTGTGGGCTATAGTTCAGGTGATTTTCAATAAAATTGATTTACAATTACAGGTCTCAACACCTATTGATAGAGGTATCAATCATCGGAATCGGAGCACAATTGCAGATTTTCGATTTTGGAGCTCTGATTTTGTGGGCTATAGTTCAGGTGATTTTCAATAAAATTGAATTTTCTACAAAATGTGTAGAAATATTCTAGCGATCCAAATACCCGTTGGCACGGCAATTACAGGTCTCAACACCTATTGATAGAGGTATCAATCATCGGAATCGGAGCACAATTGCAGATTTTCGATTTTGGAGCTCTGATTTTGTGGGCTATAGTTCAGGTGATTTTCAATAAAATTGAATTTTCTACAAAATGTGTGGAAATATTCTAGCGATCCAAATACCCGTTGGCATGGCAATTACAGGTCTCAACACCTATTGATAGAGGTATCAATCATCGGAATCGGAGCACAATTGCAGATTTTCGATTTTGGAGCTCTGATTTTGTGGGCTATAGATCAGGTGATTTCAGGTGATTTTCAATAAAATTGATTTACAATTACAGGTCTCAACACCTACTGATAGAGGTATCAATCATCGGAATCGGAGCACAATTGCAGATTTTCGATTTTGGAGCTCTGATTTTGTGGGCTATAGTTCAGGTGATTTTCAATAAAATTGAATTTTCTACAAAATGTGTAGAAATATTCTAGCGATCCAAATACCCGTTGGCATGGCAATTACAGGTCTCAACACCTATTGATAGAGGTGCAATCATCGGAATCGGAGCACAATTGCAGATTTTCGATTTTGCAGCTCTGATTTTGTGGGCTATAGTTCAGGTGATTTTCAATAAAATTGAATTTTCTACAAAATGTGTAGAAATATTCTAGCGATCCAAATACCCGTTGGCATGGCAATTACAGGTCTCAACACCTATTGATAGAGGTATCAATCATCGGAATCGGAGCACAATTGCAGATTTTCGATTTTGGAGCTCTGATTTTGTGGGCTATAGTTCAGGTGATTTTCAATAAAATTGATTTACAATTACAGGTCTCAACACCTATTGATAGAGGTATCAATCATCGGAATCGGAGCACAATTGCAGATTTTCGATTTTGGAGCTCTGATTTTGTGGGCTATAGTTCAGGTGATTTTCAATAAAATTGAATTTTCTACAAAATGTGTAGAAATATTCTAGCGATCCAAATACCCGTTGGCACGGCAATTACAGGTCTCAACACCTATTGATAGAGGTATCAATCATCGGAATCGGAGCACAATTGCAGATTTTCGATTTTGGAGCTCTGATTTTGTGGGCTATAGTTCAGGTGATTTTCAATAAAATTGAATTTTCTACAAAATGTGTGGAAATATTCTAGCGATCCAAATACCCGTTGGCATGGCAATTACAGGTCTCAACACCTATTGATAGAGGTATCAATCATCGGAATCGGAGCACAATTGCAGATTTTCGATTTTGGAGCTCTGATTTTGTGGGCTATAGATCAGGTGATTTTCAATAAAATTGATTTACAATTACAGGTCTCAACACCTACTGATAGAGGTATCAATCATCGGAATCGGAGCACAATTGCAGATTTTCGATTTTGGAGCTCTGATTTTGTGGGCTATAGTTCAGGTGATTTTCAATAAAATTGAATTTTCTACAAAATGTGTAGAAATATTCTAGCGATCCAAATACACGTTGGCATGGCAATTACAGGTCTCAACACCTATTGATAGAGGTATCAATCATCGGAATCGGAGCACAATTGCAGATTTTCGATTTTGCAGCTCTGATTTTGTGGGCTATAGTTCAGGTGATTTTCAATAAAATTGAATTTTCTACAAAATGTGTAGAAATATTCTAGCGATCCAAATACTCGTTGGCATGGCAATTACAGGTCTCAACGCCTATTGATAGAGGTATCAATCATCGGAATCGGAGCACAATTGCAGATTTTCGATTTTGCAGCTCTGATTTTGTGGGCTATAGTTCAGGTGATTTTCAATAAAATTGAATTTTCTACAAAATGTGTAGAAATATTCTAGCGATCCAAATACCCGTTGGCACGGCAATTACAGGTCTCAACACCTATTGATAGAGGTATCAATCATCGGAATCGGAGCACAATTGCAGATTTTCGATTTTGGAGCTCTGATTTTGTGGGCTATAGTTCAGGTGATTTTCAATAAAATTGATTTTCGATTTTTTAGCTCTGATTTTGTGGGCTATAGTTCAGGTGATTTTCAATAAAATTGAATTTTCTACAAAATGTGTAGAAATATTCTAGCGATCCAAATACCCGTTGGCATGGCAATTACAGGTCTCAACACCTATTGGTAGAGGTATCAATCATCGGAATCGGAGCACAATTGCAGATTTTCGATTTTGGAGCTCTGATTTTGTGGGCTATAGTTCAGGTGATTTTCAATAAAATTGAATTTTCTACAAAATGTGTAGAAATATTCTAGCGATCCAAATACCCGTTGGCATGGCAATTACAGGTCTCAACACCTATTGATATAGGTATGAATCATCGGAATCGGAGCACAATTGCAGATTTTCGATTTTGGAGCTCTGATTTTGTGGGCTATAGTTCAGGTGATTTTCAATAAAATTGATTTACAATTACAGGTCTCAACACCTATTGATAGAGGTATCAATCATCGGAATCGGAGCACAATTGCAGATTTTCGATTTTGGAGCTCTGATTTTGTGGGCTATAGTTCAGGTGATTTTCAATAAAATTGAATTTTCTACAAAATGTGTAGAAATATTCTAGCGATCCAAATACCCGTTGGCATGGCAATTACAGGCCTCAACACCTATTGATAGAGGTATCAATCATCGGAATCGGAGCACAATTGCAGATTTTCGATTTTGTAGCTCTGATTTTGTGGGCATAGTTCAGGTGATTTTCAATAAAATTGAATTTTCTACAAAATGTGTAGAAATATTCTAGCGATCCAAATACCCGTTGGCACGGCAATTACAGGTCTCAACACCTATTGATAGAGGTATCAATCATCGGAATCGGAGCACAATTGCAGATTTTCGATTTTGTAGCTCTGATTTTGTGGGCTATAGTTCAGGTGATTTTCAATAAAATTGAATTTTCTACAAAATGTGTGGAAATATTCTAGCGATCCAAATACCCGTTGGCATGGCAATTACAGGTCTCAACACCTATTGATAGAGGTATCAATCATCGGAATCGGAGCACAATTGCAGATTTTCGATTTTGGAGCTCTGATTTTGTGGGCTATAGTTCAGGTGATTTTCAATAAAATTGAATTTTCTACAAAATGTGTAGAAATATTCTAGCGATCCAAATACCCGTTGGCATGGCAATTACAGGTCTCAACACCTATTGATAGAGGTATCAATCATCGGAATCGGAGCACAATTGCAGATTTTCGATTTTGCAGCTCTGATTTTGTGGGCTATAGTTCACGTGATTTTCAATAAAATTGAATTTTCTACAAAATGTGTAGAAATATTCTAGCGATCCAAATACCCGTTGGCACGGCAATTACAGGTCTCAACACCTATTGATAGAGGTATCAATCATCGGAATCGGAGCACAATTGCAGATTTTCGATTTTGTAGCTCTGATTTTGTGGGCTATAGTTCAGGTGATTTTCAATAAAATTGAATTTTCTACAAAATGTGTGGAAATATTCTAGCGATCCAAATACCCGTTGGCATGGCAATTACAGGTCTCAACACCTATTGATAGAGGTATCAATCATCGGAATCGGAGCACAATTGCAGATTTTCGATTTTGGAGCTCTGATTTTGTGGGCTATAGTTCAGGTGATTTTCAATAAAATTGAATTTTCTACAAAATGTGTAGAAATATTCTAGCGATCCAAATACCCGTTGGCATGGCAATTACAGGTCTCAACACCTATTGATAGAGGTATCAATCATCGGAATCGGAGCACAATTGCGGATTTTCGATTTTGCAGCTCTGATTTTGTGGGCTATAGTTCAGGTGATTTTCAATAAAATTGAATTTTCTACAAAATGTGTGGAAATATTCTAGCGATCCAAATACCCGTTGGCATGGCAATTACAGGTCTCAACACCTATTGATAGAGGTATCAATCATCGGAATCGGAGCACAATTGCAGATTTTCGATTTTGGAGCTCTGATTTTGTGGGCTATAGTTCAGGTGATTTTCAATAAAATTGATTTACAATTACAGGTCTCAACACCTATTGATAGAGGTATCAATCATCGGAATCGGAGCACAATTGCAGATTTTCGATTTTGGAGCTCTGATTTTGTGGGCTATAGTTCAGGTGATTTTCAATAAAATTGAATTTTCTACAAAATGTGTAGAAATATTCTAGCGATCCAAATACCCGTTGGCACGGCAATTACAGGTCTCAACACCTATTGATAGAGGTATCAATCATCGGAATCGGAGCACAATTGCAGATTTTCGATTTTGGAGCTCTGATTTTGTGGGCTATAGTTCAGGTGATTTTCAATAAAATTGAATTTTCTACAAAATGTGTGGAAATATTCTAGCGATCCAAATACCCGTTGGCATGGCAATTACAGGTCTCAACACCTATTGATAGAGGTATCAATCATCGGAATCGGAGCACAATTGCAGATTTTCGATTTTGGAGCTCTGATTTTGTGGGCTATAGATCAGGTGATTTTCAATAAAATTGATTTACAATTACAGGTCTCAACACCTACTGATAGAGGTATCAATCATCGGAATCGGAGCACAATTGCAGATTTTCGATTTTGGAGCTCTGATTTTGTGGGCTATAGTTCAGGTGATTTTCAATAAAATTGAATTTTCTACAAAATGTGTAGAAATATTCTAGCGATCCAAATACCCGTTGGCATGGCAATTACAGGTCTCAACACCTATTGATAGAGGTGCAATCATCGGAATCGGAGCACAATTGCAGATTTTCGATTTTGCAGCTCTGATTTTGTGGGCTATAGTTCAGGTGATTTTCAATAAAATTGAATTTTCTACAAAATGTGTAGAAATATTCTAGCGATCCAAATACCCGTTGGCATGGCAATTACAGGTCTCAACACCTATTGATAGAGGTATCAATCATCGGAATCGGAGCACAATTGCAGATTTTCGATTTTGGAGCTCTGATTTTGTGGGCTATAGTTCAGGTGACTTTCAATAAAATTGATTTACAATTACAGGTCTCAACACCTATTGATAGAGGTATCAATCATCGGAATCGGAGCACAATTGCAGATTTTCGATTTTGGAGCTCTGATTTTGTGGGCTATAGTTCAGGTGATTTTCAATAAAATTGAATTTTCTACAAAATGTGTAGAAATATTCTAGCGATCCAAATACCCGTTGGCACGGCAATTACAGGTCTCAACACCTATTGATAGAGGTATCAATCATCGGAATCGGAGCACAATTGCAGATTTTCGATTTTGTAGCTCTGATTTTGTGGGCTATAGTTCAGGTGATTTTCAATAAAATTGAATTTTCTACAAAATGTGTAGAAATATTCTAGCGATCCAAATACCCGTTGGCATGGCAATTACAGGTCTCAACACCTATTGATAGAGGTATCAATCATCGGAATCGGAGCACAATTGCAGATTTTCGATTTTGCAGCCTGATTTTGTGGGCTATAGTTCAGGTGATTTTCAATAAAATTGAATTTTCTACAAAATGTGTGGAAATATTCTAGCGATCCAAATACCCGTTGGCATGGCAATTACAGGTCTCAACACCTATTGATAGAGGTATCAATCATCGGAATCGGAGCACAATTGCAGATTTTCGATTTTGGAGCTCTGATTTTGTGGGCTATAGTTCAGGTGATTTTCAATAAAATTGATTTACAATTACAGGTCTCAACACCTATTGATAGAGGTATCAATCATCGGAATCGGAGCACAATTGCAGATTTTCGATTTTGCAGCTCTGATTTTGTGGGCTATAGTTCAGGTGATTTTCAATAAAATTGAATTTTCTACAAAATGTGTAGAAATATTCTAGCGATCCAAATACCCGTTGGCACGGCAATTACAGGTCTCAACACCTATTGATAGAGGTATCAATCATCGGAATCGGAGCACAATTGCAGATTTTCGATTTTGTAGCTCTGATTTTGTGGGCTATAGTTCAGGTGATTTTCAATAAAATTGAATTTTCTACAAAATGTGTAGACATATTCTAGCGATCCAAATACCCGTTGGCATGGCAATTACAGGTCTCAACACCTATTGATAGAGGTATCAATCATCGGAATCGGAGCACAATTGCAGATTTTCGATTTTGCAGCTCTGATTTTGTGGGCTATAGTTCAGGTGATTTTCAATAAAATTGAATTTTCTACAAAATGTGTGGAAATATTCTAGCGATCCAAATACCCGTTGGCATGGCAATTACAGGTCTCAACACCTATTGATAGAGGTATCAATCATCGGAATCGGAGCACAATTGCAGATTTTCGATTTTGGAGCTCTGATTTTGTGGGCTATAGTTCAGGTGATTTTCAATAAAATTGATTTACAATTACAGGTCTCAACACCTATTGATAGAGGTATCAATCATCGGAATCGGAGCACAATTGCAGATTTTCGATTTTGGAGCTCTGATTTTGTGGGCTATAGTTCAGGTGATTTTCAATAAAATTGAATTTTCTACAAAATGTGTAGAAATATTCTAGCGATCCAAATACCCGTTGGCATGGCAATTACAGGTCTCAACACCTATTGATAGAGGTATCAATCATCGGAATCGGAGCACAATTGCAGATTTTCGATTTTGGAGCTCTGATTTTGTGGGCTATAGTTCAGGTGATTTTCAATAAAATTGAATTTTCTACAAAATGTGTAGAAATATTCTAGCGATCCAAATACCCGTTGGCATGGCAATTACAGGTCTCAACACCTATTGATAGAGGTATCAATCATCGGAATCGGAGCACAATTGCAGATTTTCGATTTTGCAGCTCTGATTTTGTGGGCTATAGTTCAGGTGATTTTCAATAAAATTGAATTTTCTACAAAATGTGTGGAAATATTCTAGCGATCCAAATACCCGTTGGCATGGCAATTACAGGTCTCAACACCTATTGATAGAGGTATCAATCATCGGAATCGGAGCACAATTGCAGATTTTCGATTTTGGAGCTCTGATTTTGTGGGCTATAGTTCAGGTGATTTTCAATAAAATTGATTTACAATTACAGGTCTCAACACCTATTGATAGAGGTATCAATCATCGGAATCGGAGCACAATTGCAGATTTTCGATTTTGGAGCTCTGATTTTGTGGGCTATAGTTCAGGTGATTTTCAATAAAATTGAATTTTCTACAAAATGTGTAGAAATATTCTAGCGATCCAAATACCCGTTGGCATGGCAATTACAGGTCTCAACACCTATTGATAGAGGTATCAATCATCGGAATCGGAGCACAATTGCAGATTTTCGATTTTGCAGCTCTGATTTTGTGGGCTATAGTTCAGGTGATTTTCAATAAAATTGAATTTTCTACAAAATGTGTAGAAATATTCTAGCGATCCAAATACCCGTTGGCATGGCAATTACAGGTCTCAACACCTATTGATAGAGGTATCAATCATCGGAATCGGAGCAAAATTGCAGATTTTCGATTTTGGAGCTCTGATTTTGTGGGCTATAGTTCAGGTGATTTTCAATAAAATTGATTTACAATTACAGGTCTCAACACCTATTGATAGAGGTATCAATCATCGGAATCGGAGCACAATTGCAGATTTTCGATTTTGGAGCTCTGATTTTGTGGGCTATAGTTCAGGTGATTTTCAATAAAATTGAATTTTCTACAAAATGTGTAGAAATATTCTAGCGATCCAAATACCCGTTGGCATGGCAATTACAGGTCTCAACGCCTATTGATAGAGGTATCAATCATCGGAATCGGAGCACAATCGCAGATTTTCGATTTTGCAGCTCTGATTTTGTGGGCTATAGTTCAGGTGATTTTCAATAAAATTGAATTTTCTACAAAATGTGTAGAAATATTCTAGCGATCCAAATACCCGTTGGCATGGCAATTACAGGTCTCAACACCTATTGATATAGGTATGAATCATCGGAATCGGAGCACAATTGCAGATTTTCGATTTTGGAGCTCTGATTTTGTGGGCTATAGTTCAGATGATTTTCAATAAAATTGAATTTTCTACAAAATGTGTAGAAATATTCTAGCGATCCAAATACCCGTTGGCATGGCAATTACAGGTCTCAACACCTATTGATAGATGTATCAATCATCGGAATCGGAGCACAATTGCAGATTTTCGATTTTGGAGCTCTGATTTTGTGGGCTATAGTTCAGGTGATTTTCAATAAAATTGAATTTTCTACAAAATGTGTAGAAATATTCGAGCCATCCAAATGCCTGTTGGCATAACCAATACAGGTCTCAACACCTATTGATAGAGGTATCAATCATCGGAATCGGAGCACAATTGCAGATTTTCGATTTTGCAGCTCTGATTTTGTGGGCTATAATTCAGGTGATTTTCAATAAAATTGAATTTTCTACAAAATGTGTAGAAATATTCTAGCGATCCAAATACCCGTTGGCATGGCAATTACAGGTCTCAACACCTATTGATAGAGGTATCAATCATCGGAATCGGAGCACAATTGCAGATTTTCGATTTTGTAGCTCTGATTTTGTGGGCTATAGTTCAGGTGATTTTCAATAAAATTGAATTTTCTACAAAATGTGTAGAAATATTCTAGCGATTCAAATACACGTTGGCATGGCAATTACAGGTCTCAACACCTATTGATAGAGGTATCAATCATCGGAATCGGAGCACAATTGCAGATTTTCGATTTTGGAGCTCTGATTTTGTGGGCTATAGTTCAGGTGATTTTCAATAAAATTGAATTTTCTACAAAATGTGTAGAAATATTCTAGCGATCCAAATACCCGTTGGCATGGCAATTACAGGTCTCAACACCTATTGATAGAGGTATCAATCATCGGAATCGGAGCACAATTGCAGATTTTCGATTTTGGAGCTCTGATTTTGTGGGCTATAGTTCAGGTGATTTTCAATAAAATTGAATTTTCTACAAAATGTGTAGAAATATTCTAGCGATCCAAATACCCGTTGGCATGGCAATTACAGGTCTCAACGCCTATTGATAGAGGTATCAATCATCGGAATCGGAGCACAATCGCAGATTTTCGATTTTGCAGCTCTGATTTTGTGGGCTATAGTTTAGGTGATTTTCAATAAAATTGAATTTTCTACAAAATGTGTAGAAATATTCTAGCGATCCAAATACCCGTTGGCATGGCAATTACAGGTCTCAACGCCTATTGATAGAGGTATCAATCATCGGAATCGGAGCACAATCGCAGATTTTCGATTTTGGAGCTCTGATTTTGTGGGCTATAGTTCAGGTGATTTTCAATAAAATTGAATTTTCTACAAAATGTGTAGAAATATTCTAGCGATCCAAATACCCGTTGGCATGGCAATTACAGGTCTCAACACCTATTGATACAGGTATCAATCATCGGAATCGGAGCACAATTGCAGATTTTCGATTTTGGAGCTCTGATTTTGTGGGCTATAGTTCAGGTGATTTTCAATAAAATTGAATTTTGTACAAAATGTGTAGAAATATTCTAGCGATCCAAATACCCGTTGGCATGGCAATTACAGGTCTCAACACCTATTGATAGAGGTATCAATCATCGGAATCGGAGCACAATTGCAGATTTTCGATTTTGCAGCTCTGATTTTGTGGGCTATAGTTCAGGTGATTTTCAATAAAATTGAATTTTCTACAAAATGTGTAGAAATATTCTAGCGATCCAAATACCCGTTGGCATGGCAATTACAGGTCTCAACACCTATTGATAGAGGTATCAATCATCGGAATCGGAGCACAATTGCAGATTTTCGATTTTGGAGCTCTGATTTTGTGGGCTATAGTTCAGGTGATTTTCAATAAAATTGATTTACAATTACAGGTCTCAACACCTATTGATAGAGGTATCAATCATCGGAATCGGAGCACAATTGCAGATTTTCGATTTTGGAGCTCTGATTTTGTGGGCTATAGTTCAGGTGATTTTCAATAAAATTGAATTTTCTACAAAATGTGTAGAAATATTCTAGCGATCCAAATACCCGTTGGCATGGCAATTACAGGTCTCAACGCCTATTGATAGAGGTATCAATCATCGGAATCGGAGCACAATCGCAGATTTTCGATTTTGCAGCTCTGATTTTGTGGGCTATAGTTCAGGTGATTTTCAATAAAATTGAATTTTCTACAAAATGTGTAGAAATATTCTAGCGATCCAAATACCCGTTGGCATGGCAATTACAGGTCTCAACACCTATTGATATAGGTATGAATCATCGGAATCGGAGCACAATTGCAGATTTTCGATTTTGGAGCTCTGATTTTGTGGGCTATAGTTCAGATGATTTTCAATAAAATTGAATTTTCTACAAAATGTGTAGAAATATTCTAGCGATCCAAATACCCGTTGGCATGGCAATTACAGGTCTCAACACCTATTGATAGATGTATCAATCATCGGAATCGGAGCACAATTGCAGATTTTCGATTTTGGAGCTCTGATTTTGTGGGCTATAGTTCAGGTGATTTTCAATAAAATTGAATTTTCTACAAAATGTGTAGAAGTATTCGAGCCATCCAAATGCCTGTTGGCATAACCAATACAGGTCTCAACACCTATTGATAGAGGTATCAATCATCGGAATCGGAGCACAATTGCAGATTTTCGATTTTGCAGCTCTGATTTTGTGGGCTATAGTTCAGGTGATTTTCAATAAAATTGAATTTTCTACAAAATGTGTAGAAATATTCTAGCGATCCAAATACCCGTTGGCATGGCAATTACAGGTCTCAACACCTATTGATAGAGGTATCAATCATCGGAATCGGAGCACAATTGCAGATTTTCGATTTTGTAGCTCTGATTTTGTGGGCTATAGTTCAGGTGATTTTCAATAAAATTGAATTTTGTACAAAATGTGTAGAAATATTCTAGCGATCCAAATACCCGTTGGCATGGCAATTACAGGTCTCAACGCCTATTGATAGAGGTATCAATCATCGGAATCGGAGCACAATCGCAGATTTTCGATTTTGGAGCTCTGATTTTGTGGGCTATAGTTCAGGTGATTTTCAATAAAATTGAATTTTCTACAAAATGTGTAGAAGTATTCGAGCCATCCAAATGCCTGTTGGCATAACCAATACAGGTCTCAACACCTATTGATAGAGGTATCAATCATCGGAATCGGAGCACAATTGCAGATTTTCGATTTTGCAGCTCTGATTTTGTGGGCTATAGTTCAGGTGATTTTCAATAAAATTGAATTTTCTACAAAATGTGTAGAAATATTCTAGCGATCCAAATACCCGTTGGCATGGCAATTACAGGTCTCAACACCTATTGATAGAGGTATCAATCATCGGAATCGGAGCACAATTGCAGATTTTCGATTTTGGAGCTCTGATTTTGTGGGCTATAGTTCAGGTGATTTTCAATAAAATTGAATTTTCTACAAAATGTGTAGAAATATTCTAGCGATCCAAATACCCGTTGGCATGGCAATTACAGGTCTCAACACCTATTGATAGAGGTATCAATCATCGGAATCGGAGCACAATTGCAGATTTTCGATTTTGGAGCTCTGATTTTGTGGGCTATAGTTCAGGTGATTTTCAATAAAATTGAATTTTGTACAAAATGTGTAGAAATATTCTAGCGATCCAAATACCCGTTGGCATGGCAATTACAGGTCTCAACGCCTATTGATAGAGGTATCAATCATCGGAATCGGAGCACAATCGCAGATTTTCGATTTTGCAGCTCTGATTTTGTGGGCTATAGTTTAGGTGATTTTCAATAAAATTGAATTTTCTACAAAATGTGTAGAAATATTCTAGCGATCCAAATACCCGTTGGCATGGCAATTACAGGTCTCAACGCCTATTGATAGAGGTATCAATCATCGGAATCGGAGCACAATCGCAGATTTTCGATTTTGGAGCTCTGATTTTGTGGGCTATAGTTCAGGTGATTTTCAATAAAATTGAATTTTCTACAAAATGTGTAGAAATATTCTAGCGATCCAAATACCCGTTGGCATGGCAATTACAGGTCTCAACACCTATTGATACAGGTATCAATCATCGGAATCGGAGCACAATTGCAGATTTTCGATTTTGGAGCTCTGATTTTGTGGGCTATAGTTCAGGTGATTTTCAATAAAATTGAATTTTCTACAAAATGTGTAGAAATATTCTAGCGATCCAAATACCCGTTGGCATGGCAATTACAGGTCTCAACGCCTATTGATAGAGGTATCAATCATCGGAATCGGAGCACAATCGCAGATTTTCGATTTTGGAGCTCTGATTTTGTGGGCTATAGTTCAGGTGATTTTCAATAAAATTGAATTTTCTACAAAATGTGTAGAAATATTCTAGCGATCCAAATACCCGTTGGCATGGCAATTACAGGTCTCAACGCCTATTGATAGAGGCATCAATCATCGGAATCGATGCACAATTGCAGATTTTCGATTTTGGAGTTCAGATTTTGTGGGCTATAGTTCAGGTGATTTTCAATAAAATTGAATTTTTTACAAAATGTGGAGAAATATTTTAGCGATCCAAATACCCGTTGGCATGGCAATTACAGGTCTCAACACCTATTGATAGAGGTATCAATCATCGGAATCGGAGCACAATTGCAGATTTTCGATTTTGCAGCTCAGATTTTGTGGGCTATAGTTCAGGTGATTTTCAATAAAATTGAATTTTCTACAAAATGTGTAGAAGTATTCGAGCCATCCAAATGCCTGTTGGCATAACCAATACAGGTCTCAACACCTATTGATAGAGGTATCAATCATCGGAATCGGAGCACAATTGCAGATTTTCGATTTTGGAGCTCTGATTTTGTGGGCTATAGTTCAGGTGATTTTCAATAAAATTGAATTTTCTACAAAATGTGTAGAAATATTCTAGCGATCCAAATACCCGTTGGCATGGCAATTACAGGTCTCAACACCTATTGATAGAGGTATCAATCATCGGAATCGGAGCACAATCGCAGATTTTCGATTTTGGAGCTCTGATTTTGTGGGCTATAGTTCAGGTGATTTTCAATAAAATTGAATTTTCTACAAAATGTGTAGAAATATTCTAGCGATCCAAATACCCGTTGGCATGGCAATTACAGGTCTCAACGCCTATTGATAGAGGTATCAATCATCGGAATCGGAGCACAATCGCAGATTTTCGATTTTGGAGCTCTGATTTTGTGGGCTATAGTTCAGGTGATTTTCAATAAAATTGAATTTTCTACAAAATGTGTAGAAATATTCTAGCGATCCAAATACCCGTTGGCATGGCAAATACAGGTCTCAACACCTATTGATAGAGGTATCAATCATCGGAATCGGAGCACAATTGCAGATTTTCGATTTTGCAGCTCTGATTTTGTGGGCTATAGTTCAGGTGATTTTCAATAAAATTGAATTTTCTACAAAATGTGTAGAAATATTCTAGCGATCCAAATACCCGTTGGCATGGCAATTACAGGTCTCAACACCTATTGATAGAGGTATCAATCATCGGAATCGGAGCACAATTGCAGATTTTCGATTTTGGAGCTCTGATTTTGTGGGCTATAGTTCAGGTGATTTTCAATAAAATTGAATTTTCTACAAAATGTGTAGAAGTATTCAAACCATCCAAATGCCTGTTGGCATAACCAATACAGGTCTCAACACCTATTGATAGAGGTATCAATCATCGGAATCGGAGCACAATTGCAGATTTTCGATTTTGTAGCTCTGATTTTGTGGGCTATAGTTCAGGTGATTTTCAATAAAATTGAATTTTCTACAAAATGTGTAGAAATATTCTAGCGATCCAAATACCCGTTGGCATGGCAATTACAGGTCTCAACACCTATTGATAGAGGTATCAATCATCGGAATCGGAGCACAATTGCAGATTTTCGATTTTGCAGCTCTGATTTTGTGGGCTATAGTTCAGGTGATTTTCAATAAAATTGAATTTTCTACAAAATGTGTAGAAATATTCTAGCGATCCAAATACCCGTTGGCATGGCAATTACAGGTCTCAACACCTATTGATAGAGGTATCAATCATCGGAATCGGAGCACAATTGCAGATTTTCGATTTTGGAGCTCTGATTTTGTGGGCTATAGTTCAGGTGATTTTCAATAAAATTGAATTTTCTACAAAATGTGTAGAAATATTCTAGCGATCCAAATACCCGTTGGCATGGCAATTACAGGTCTCAACGCCTATTGATAGAGGTATCAATCATCGGAATCGGAGCACAATCGCAGATTTTCGATTTTGGAGCTCTGATTTTGTGGGCTATAGTTCAGGTGATTTTCAATAAAATTGAATTTTCTACAAAATGTGTAGAAATATTCTAGCGATCCAAATACCCGTTGGCATGGCAATTACAGGTCTCAACACCTATTGATACAGGTATCAATCATCGGAATCGGAGCACAATTGCAGATTTTCGATTTTGGAGCTCTGATTTTGTGGGCTATAGTTCAGGTGATTTTCAATAAAATTGAATTTTGTACAAAATGTGTAGAAATATTCTAGCGATCCAAATACCCGTTGGCATGGCAATTACAGGTCTCAACACCTATTGATAGAGGTATCAATCATCGGAATCGGAGCACAATTGCAGATTTTCGATTTTGGAGCTCTGATTTTGTGGGCTATAGTTCAGGTGATTTTCAATAAAATTGAATTTTCTACAAAATGTGTAGAAATATTCTAGCGATCCAAATACCCGTTGGCATGGCAATTACAGGTCTCAACACCTATTGATAGAGGTATCAATCATCGGAATCGGAGCACAATTGCAGATTTTCGATTTTGGAGCTCTGATTTTGTGGGCTATAGTTCAGGTGATTTTCAATAAAATTGATTTACAATTACAGGTCTCAACACCTATTGATAGAGGTATCAATCATCGGAATCGGAGCACAATTGCAGATTTTCGATTTTGGAGCTCTGATTTTGTGGGCTATAGTTCAGGTGATTTTCAATAAAATTGAATTTTCTACAAAATGTGTAGAAATATTCTAGCGATCCAAATACCCGTTGGCATGGCAATTACAGGTCTCAACGCCTATTGATAGAGGTATCAATCATCGGAATCGGAGCACAATCGCAGATTTTCGATTTTGCAGCTCTGATTTTGTGGGCTATAGTTCAGGTGATTTTCAATAAAATTGAATTTTCTACAAAATGTGTAGAAATATTCTAGCGATCCAAATACCCGTTGGCATGGCAATTACAGGTCTCAACACCTATTGATATAGGTATGAATCATCGGAATCGGAGCACAATTGCAGATTTTCGATTTTGGAGCTCTGATTTTGTGGGCTATAGTTCAGATGATTTTCAATAAAATTGAATTTTCTACAAAATGTGTAGAAATATTCTAGCGATCCAAATACCCGTTGGCATGGCAATTACAGGTCTCAACACCTATTGATAGATGTATCAATCATCGGAATCGGAGCACAATTGCAGATTTTCGATTTTGGAGCTCTGATTTTGTGGGCTATAGTTCAGGTGATTTTCAATAAAATTGAATTTTCTACAAAATGTGTAGAAGTATTCGAGCCATCCAAATGCCTGTTGGCATAACCAATACAGGTCTCAACACCTATTGATAGAGGTATCAATCATCGGAATCGGAGCACAATTGCAGATTTTCGATTTTGGAGCTCTGATTTTGTGGGCTATAGTTCAGGTGATTTTCAATAAAATTGAATTTTCTACAAAATGTGTAGAAATATTCTAGCGATCCAAATACCCGTTGGCATGGCAATTACAGGTCTCAACACCTATTGATAGAGGTATCAATCATCGGAATCGGAGCACAATTGCAGATTTTCGATTTTGGAGCTCTGATTTTGTGGGCTATAGTTCAGGTGATTTTCAATAAAATTGATTTACAATTACAGGTCTCAACACCTATTGATAGAGGTATCAATCATCGGAATCGGAGCACAATTGCAGATTTTCGATTTTGTAGCTCTGATTTTGTGGGCTATAGTTCAGGTGATTTTCAATAAAATTGAATTTTCTACAAAATGTGTAGAAATATTCTAGCGATTCAAATACCCGTTGGCATGGCAATTACAGGTCTCAACACCTATTGATAGAGGTATCAATCATCGGAATCGGAGCACAATTGCAGATTTTCGATTTTGGAGCTCTGATTTTGTGGGCTATAGTTCAGGTGATTTTCAATAAAATTGAATTTTCTACAAAATGTGTAGAAATATTCTAGCGATCCAAATACCCGTTGGCATGGCAATTACAGGTCTCAACACCTATTGATAGAGGTATCAATCATCGGAATCGGAGCACAATTGCAGATTTTCGATTTTGGAGCTCTGATTTTGTGGGCTATAGTTCAGGTGATTTTCAATAAAATTGAATTTTGTACAAAATGTGTAGAAATATTCTAGCGATCCAAATACCCGTTGGCATGGCAATTACAGGTCTCAACGCCTATTGATAGAGGTATCAATCATCGGAATCGGAGCACAATCGCAGATTTTCGATTTTGCAGCTCTGATTTTGTGGGCTATAGTTTAGGTGATTTTCAATAAAATTGAATTTTCTACAAAATGTGTAGAAATATTCTAGCGATCCAAATACCCGTTGGCATGGCAATTACAGGTCTCAACGCCTATTGATAGAGGTATCAATCATCGGAATCGGAGCACAATCGCAGATTTTCGATTTTGGAGCTCTGATTTTGTGGGCTATAGTTCAGGTGATTTTCAATAAAATTGAATTTTCTACAAAATGTGTAGAAATATTCTAGCGATCCAAATACCCGTTGGCATGGCAATTACAGGTCTCAACACCTATTGATACAGGTATCAATCATCGGAATCGGAGCACAATTGCAGATTTTCGATTTTGGAGCTCTGATTTTGTGGGCTATAGTTCAGGTGATTTTCAATAAAATTGAATTTTCTACAAAATGTGTAGAAATATTCTAGCGATCCAAATACCCGTTGGCATGGCAATTACAGGTCTCAACGCCTATTGATAGAGGCATCAATCATCGGAATCGATGCACAATTGCAGATTTTCGATTTTGGAGTTCAGATTTTGTGGGCTATAGTTCAGGTGATTTTCAATAAAATTGAATTTTTTACAAAATGTGGAGAAATATTTTAGCGATCCAAATACCCGTTGGCATGGCAATTACAGGTCTCAACACCTATTGATAGAGGTATCAATCATCGGAATCGGAGCACAATTGCAGATTTTCGATTTTGCAGCTCAGATTTTGTGGGCTATAGTTCAGGTGATTTTCAATAAAATTGAATTTTCTACAAAATGTGTAGAAGTATTCGAGCCATCCAAATGCCTGTTGGCATAACCAATACAGGTCTCAACACCTATTGATAGAGGTATCAATCATCGGAATCGGAGCACAATTGCAGATTTTCGATTTTGGAGCTCTGATTTTGTGGGCTATAGTTCAGGTGATTTTCAATAAAATTGAATTTTCTACAAAATGTGTAGAAATATTCTAGCGATCCAAATACCCGTTGGCATGGCAATTACAGGTCTCAACACCTATTGATAGAGGTATCAATCATCGGAATCGGAGCACAATTGCAGATTTTCGATTTTGTAGCTCTGATTTTGTGGGCTATAGTTCAGGTGATTTTCAATAAAATTGAATTTTCTACAAAATGTGTAGAAATATTCTAGCGATCCAAATACCCGTTGGCATGGCAATTACAGGTCTCAACACCTATTGATAGAGGTATCAATCATCGGAATCGGAGCACAATTGCAGATTTTCGATTTTGGAGCTCTGATTTTGTGGGCTATAGTTCAGGTGATTTTCAATAAAATTGAATTTTCTACAAAATGTGTAGAAATATTCTAGCGATCCAAATACCCGTTGGCATGGCAATTACAGGTCTCAACGCCTATTGATAGAGGTATCAATCATCGGAATCGGAGCACAATCGCAGATTTTCGATTTTGGAGCTCTGATTTTGTGGGCTATAGTTCAGGTGATTTTCAATAAAATTGAATTTTCTACAAAATGTGTAGAAATATTCTAGCGATCCAAATACCCGTTGGCATGGCAAATACAGGTCTCAACACCTATTGATAGAGGTATCAATCATCGGAATCGGAGCACAATTGCAGATTTTCGATTTTGCAGCTCTGATTTTGTGGGCTATAGTTCAGGTGATTTTCAATAAAATTGAATTTTCTACAAAATGTGTAGAAATATTCTAGCGATCCAAATACCCGTTGGCATGGCAATTACAGGTCTCAACACCTATTGATAGAGGTATCAATCATCGGAATCGGAGCACAATTGCAGATTTTCGATTTTGGAGCTCTGATTTTGTGGGCTATAGTTCAGGTGATTTTCAATAAAATTGAATTTTCTACAAAATGTGTAGAAATATTCTAGCGATCCAAATACCCGTTGGCATGGCAATTACAGGTCTCAACGCCTATTGATAGAGGTATCAATCATCGGAATCGGAGCACAATCGCAGATTTTCGATTTTGGAGCTCTGATTTTGTGGGCTATAGTTCAGGTGATTTTCAATAAAATTGAATTTTCTACAAAATGTGTAGAAATATTCTAGCGATCCAAATACCCGTTGGCATGGCAATTACAGGTCTCAACGCCTATTGATAGAGGCATCAATCATCGGAATCGGAGCACAATTGCAGATTTTCGATTTTGTAGCTCTGATTTTGTGGGCTAAGTTCAGGTGATTTTCAATAAAATTGAATTTTCTACAAAATGTGTAGAAATATTCTAGCGATCCAAATACCCGTTGGCACGGCAATTACAGGTCTCAACACCTATTGATAGAGGTATCAATCATCGGAATCGGAGCACAATTGCAGATTTTCGATTTTGGAGCTCTGATTTTGTGGGCTATAGTTCAGGTGATTTTCAATAAAATTGAATTTTCTACAAAATGTGTAGAAATATTCTAGCGATCCAAATACCCGTTGGCATGGCAATTACAGGTCTCAACACCTATTGATAGAGGTATCAATCATCGGAATCGGAGCACAATTGCAGATTTTCGATTTTGGAGCTCTGATTTTGTGGGCTATAGTTCAGGTGATTTTCAATAAAATTGAATTTTCTACAAAATGTGTAGAAATATTCTAGCGATCCAAATACCCGTTGGCATGGCAATTACAGGTCTCAACGCCTATTGATAGAGGTATCAATCATCGGAATCGGAGCACAATCGCAGATTTTCGATTTTGCAGCTCTGATTTTGTGGGCTATAGTTCAGGTGATTTTCAATAAAATTGAATTTTCTACAAAATGTGTAGAAATATTCTAGCGATCCAAATACCCGTTGGCATGACAATTACAGGTCTCAACACCTATTGATAGAGGTATCAATCATCGGAATCGGAGCACAATTGCAGATTTTCGATTTTGCAGCTCTGATTTTGTGGGCTATAGTTCAGGTGATTTTCAATAAAATTGAATTTTCTACAAAATGTGTAGAAGTATTCGAGCCATCCAAATGCCTGTTGGCATAACCAATACAGGTCTCAACACCTATTGATAGAGGTATCAATCATCGGAATCGGAGCACAATTGCAGATTTTCGATTTTGCAGCTCTGATTTTGTGGGCTATAGTTCAGGTGATTTTCAATAAAATTGAATTTTCTACAAAATGTGTAGAAATATTTTAGCGATCCAAATACCCGTTGGCATGACAATTACAGGTCTCAACACCTATTGATAGAGGTATCAATCATCGGAATCGGAGCACAATTGCAGATTTTCGATTTTGCAGCTCAGATTTTGTGGGCTATAGTTCAGGTGATTTTCAATAAAATTGAATTTTCTACAAAATGTGTAGAAGTATTCGAGCCATCCAAATGCCTGTTGGCATAACCAATACAGGTCTCAACACCTATTGATAGAGGTATCAATCATCGGAATCGGAGCACAATTGCAGATTTTCGATTTTGCAGCTCTGATTTTGTGGGCTATAGTTCAGGTGATTTTCAATAAAATTGAATTTTCTACAAAATGTGTAGAAATATTCTAGCGATCCAAATACCCGTTGGCATGGCAATTACAGGTCTCAACACCTATTGATAGAGGCATCAATCATCGGAATCGGAGCACAATTGCAGATTTTCGATTTTGGAGCTCTGATTTTGTGGGCTATAGTTCAGGTGATTTTCAATAAAATTGAATTTTCTACAAAATGTGTAGAAATATTCTAGCGATCCAAATACCCGTTGGCATGGCAATTACAGGTCTCAACGCCTATTGATAGAGGTATCAATCATCGGAATCGGAGCACAATCGCAGATTTTCGATTTTGCAGCTCTGATTTTGTGGGCTATAGTTCAGGTGATTTTCAATAAAATTGAATTTTCTACAAAATGTGTAGAAATATTCTAGCGATCCAAATACCCGTTGGCATGGCAATTACAGGTCTCAACACCTATTGATAGAGGTATCAATCATCGGAATCGGAGCACAATTGCAGATTTTCGATTTTGGAGCTCTGATTTTGTGGGCTATAGTTCAGGTGATTTTCAATAAAATTGAATTTTCTACAAAATGAGTAGAAATATTCTAGCGATCCAAATACCCGTTGGCATGGCAATTACAGGTCTCAACACCTATTGATAGAGGCATCAATCATCGGAATCGGAGCACAATTGCAGATTTTCGATTTTGCAGCTCTGATTTTGTGGGCTATAGTTCAGGTGATTTTCAATAAAATTGAATTTTCTACAAAATGTGTAGAAATATTCTAGCGATCCAAATACCCGTTGGCATGGCAATTACAGGTCTCAACGCCTATTGATAGAGGTATCAATCATCGGAATCGGAGCACAATCGCAGATTTTCGATTTTGCAGCTCTGATTTTGTGGGCTATAGTTCAGGTGATTTTCAATAAAATTGAATTTTCTACAAAATGTGTAGAAATATTCTAGCGATCCAAATACCCGTTGGCATGGCAATTACAGGTCTCAACACCTATTGATAGAGGTATCAATCATCGGAATCGGAGCACAATTGCAGATTTTCGATTTTGTAGCTCTGATTTTGTGGGCTAAGTTCAGGTGATTTTCAATAAAATTGAATTTTCTACAAAATGTGTAGAAATATTCTAGCGATCCAAATACCCGTTGGTACGGCAATTACAGGTCTCAACACCTATTGATAGAGGTATCAATCATCGGAATCGGAGCACAATTGCAGATTTTCGATTTTGGAGCTCTGATTTTGTGGGCTATAGTTCAGGTGATTTTCAATAAAATTGAATTTTCTACAAAATGTGTAGAAATATTCTAGCGATCCAAATACCCGTTGGCATGGCAATTACAGGTCTCAACACCTATTGATAGAGGTATCAATCATCGGAATCGGAGCACAATTGCAGATTTTCGATTTTGGAGCTCTGATTTTGTGGGCTATAGTTCAGGTGATTTTCAATAAAATTGAATTTTCTACAAAATGTGTAGAAATATTCTAGCGATCCAAATACCCGTTGGCATGGCAATTACAGGTCTCAACGCCTATTGATAGAGGTATCAATCATCGGAATCGGAGCACAATCGCAGATTTTCGATTTTGCAGCTCTGATTTTGTGGGCTATAGTTCAGGTGATTTTCAATAAAATTGAATTTTCTACAAAATGTGTAGAAATATTCTAGCGATCCAAATACCCGTTGGCATGACAATTACAGGTCTCAACACCTATTGATAGAGGTATCAATCATCGGAATCAGAGCACAATTGCAGATTTTCGATTTTGGAGCTCTGATTTTGTGGGCTATAGTTCAGGTGATTTTCAATAAAATTGAATTTTTTACAAAATGTGTAGAAATATTCTAGCGATCCAAATACCCGTTGGCATGGCAATTACAGGTCTCAACGCCTATTGATAGAGGTATCAATCATCGGAATCGGAGCACAATCGCAGATTTTCGATTTTGCAGCTCTGATTTTGTGGGCTATAGTTTAGGTGATTTTCAATAAAATTGAATTTTCTACAAAATGTGTAGAAATATTCTAGCGATCCAAATACCCGTTGGCATGGCAATTACAGGTCTCAACGCCTATTGATAGAGGTATCAATCATCGGAATCGGAGCACAATCGCAGATTTTCGATTTTGGAGCTCTGATTTTGTGGGCTATAGTTCAGGTGATTTTCAATAAAATTGAATTTTCTACAAAATGTGTAGAAATATTCTAGCGATCCAAATACCCGTTGGCATGGCAATTACAGGTCTCAACGCCTATTGATAGAGGCATCAATCATCGGAATCGATGCACAATTGCAGATTTTCGATTTTGGAGTTCAGATTTTGTGGGCTATAGTTCAGGTGATTTTCAATAAAATTGAATTTTTTACAAAATGTGGAGAAATATTTTAGCGATCCAAATACCCGTTGGCATGGCAATTACAGGTCTCAACACCTATTGATAGAGGTATCAATCATCGGAATCGGAGCACAATTGCAGATTTTCGATTTTGCAGCTCAGATTTTGTGGGCTATAGTTCAGGTGATTTTCAATAAAATTGAATTTTCTACAAAATGTGTAGAAGTATTCGAGCCATCCAAATGCCTGTTGGCATAACCAATACAGGTCTCAACACCTATTGATAGAGGTATCAATCATCGGAATCGGAGCACAATTGCAGATTTTCGATTTTGCAGCTCTGATTTTGTGGGCTATAGTTCAGGTGATTTTCAATAAAATTGAATTTTCTACAAAATGTGTAGAAATATTCTAGCGATCCAAATACCCGTTGGCATGGCAATTACAGGTCTCAACACCTATTGATAGAGGTATCAATCATCGGAATCGGAGCACAATTGCAGATTTTCGATTTTGCAGCTCTGATTTTGTGGGCTATAGTTCAGGTGATTTTCAATAAAATTGAATTTTCTACAAAATGTGTAGAAATATTCTAGCGATTCAAATACCCGTTGGCATGGCAATTACAGGTCTCAACACCTATTGATAGAGGTATCAATCATCGGAATCGGAGCACAATTGCAGATTTTCGATTTTGGAGCTCTGATTTTGTGGGCTATAGTTCAGGTGATTTTCAATAAAATTGAATTTTCTACAAAATGTGTAGAAATATTCTAGCGATCCAAATACCCGTTGGCATGGCAATTACAGGTCTCAACACCTATTGATAGAGGTATCAATCATCGGAATCGGAGCACAATTGCAGATTTTCGATTTTGGAGCTCTGATTTTGTGGGCTATAGTTCAGGTGATTTTCAATAAAATTGAATTTTCTACAAAATGTGTAGAAATATTCTAGCGATCCAAATACCCGTTGGCATGGCAATTACAGGTCTCAACGCCTATTGATAGAGGTATCAATCATCGGAATCGGAGCACAATCGCAGATTTTCGATTTTGGAGCTCTGATTTTGTGGGCTATAGTTCAGGTGATTTTCAATAAAATTGAATTTTCTACAAAATGTGTAGAAATATTCTAGCGATCCAAATACCCGTTGGCATGGCAATTACAGGTCTCAACGCCTATTGATAGAGGCATCAATCATCGGAATCGATGCACAATTGCAGATTTTCGATTTTGGAGTTCAGATTTTGTGGGCTATAGTTCAGGTGATTTTCAATAAAATTGAATTTTTTACAAAATGTGGAGAAATATTCTAGCGATACAAATACCCGTTGGCATGGCAATTACAGGTCTCAACACCTATTGATAGAGGTATCAATCATCGGAATCGGAGCACAATTGCAGATTTTCGATTTTGCAGCTCAGATTTTGTGGGCTATAGTTCAGGTGATTTTCAATAAAATTGAATTTTCTACAAAATGTGTAGAAGTATTCGAGCCATCCAAATGCCTGTTGGCATAACCAATACAGGTCTCAACACCTATTGATAGAGGTATCAATCATCGGAATCGATGCACAATTGCAGATTTTCGATTTTGGAGTTCTGATTTTGTGGGCTATAGTTCAGGTGATTTTCAATAAAATTGATTTTTTTACAAAATGTGGAGAAATATTCTAGCGATACAAATACCCGTTGGCATGGCAATTACAGGTCTCAACACCTATTGATAGAGGTATCAATCATCGGAATCGGAGCACAATTGCAGATTTTCGATTTTGCAGCTCTGATTTTGTGGGCTATAGTTCAGGTGATTTTCAATAAAATTGAATTTTCTACAAAATGTGTAGAAGTATTCGAGCCATCCAAATGCCTGTTGGCATAACCAATACAGGTCTCAACACCTATTGATAGAGGTATCAATCATCGGAATCGGAGCACAATTGAAGATTTTCGATTTTGCAGCCCTGATTTTGTGGGCTATAGTTCAGGTGATTTTCAATAAAATTGAATTTTCTACAAAATGTGTAGAAATATTCTAGCGATCCAAATACCCGTTGGCATGGCAATTACAGGTCTCAACGCCTATTGATAGAGGTATCAATCATCGGAATCGGAGCACAATCGCAGATTTTCGATTTTGGAGCTCTGATTTTGTGGGCTATAGTTCAGGTGATTTTCAATAAAATTGAATTTTTTACAAAATGTGGAGAAATATTCTAGCGATCCAAATACCCGTTTGCATGGCAATTACAGGTCTCAACACCTATTGATAGAGGTATCAATCATCGGAATCGGAGCACAATTGCAGATTTTCGATTTTGCAGCTCAGATTTTGTGGGCTATAGTTCAGGTGATTTTCAATAAAATTGAATTTTCTACAAAATGTGTAGAAGTATTCGAGCCATCCAAATGCCCGTTGGCATAACCAATACAGGTCTCAACACCTATTGATAGAGGTATCAATCATCGGAATCGATGCACAATTGCAGATTTTCGATTTTGGAGTTCTGATTTTGTGGGCTATAGTTCAGGTGATTTTCAATAAAATTGAATTTTTTACAAAATGTGGAGAAATATTCTAGCGATACAAATACCCGTTGGCATGGCAATTACAGGTCTCAACACCTATTGATAGAGGTATCAATCATCGGAATCGGAGCACAATTGCAGATTTTCGATTTTGCAGCTCAGATTTTGTGGGCTATAGTTCAGGTGATTTTCAATAAAATTAAATTTTCTACAAAATGTGTAGAAGTATTCGAGCCATCCAAATGCCTGTTGGCATAACCAATACAGGTCTCAACACCTATTGATAGAGGTATCAATCATCGGAATCGGAGCACAATTGCAGATTTTCGATTTTGTAGCTCTGATTTTGTGGGCTAAGTTCAGGTGATTTTCAATAAAATTGAATTTTCTACAAAATGTGTAGAAATATTCTAGCGATCCAAATACCCGTTGGCACGGCAATTACAGGTCTCAACACCTATTGATAGAGGTATCAATCATCGGAATCGGAGCACAATTGCAGATTTTCGATTTTGGAGCTCTGATTTTGTGGGCTATAGTTCAGGTGATTTTCAATAAAATTGAATTTTCTACAAAATGTGTAGAAATATTCTAGCGATCCAAATACCCGTTGGCATGGAAATTACAGGTCTCAACACCTATTGATAGAGGTATCAATCATCGAAATCGGAGCACAATTGCAGATTTTCGATTTTGTAGCTCTGATTTTGTGGGCTATAGTTCAGGTGATTTTCAATAAAATTGAATTTTCTACAAAATGTGTAGAAATATTCTAGCGATCCAAATACCCGTTGGCATGGCAATTACAGGTCTCAACACCTATTGATAGAGGTATCAATCATCGGAATCGGAGCACAATTGCAGATTTTCGATTTTGGAGCTCTGATTTTGTGGGCTATAGTTCAGGTGATTTTCAATAAAATTGAATTTTCTACAAAATGTGTAGAAATATTCTAGCAATCCAAATACCCGTTGGCATGGCAATTACAGGTCTCAACGCCTATTGATAGAGGCATCAATCATCGGAATCGATGCACAATTGCAGATTTTCGATTTTGGAGTTCAGATTTTGTGGGCTATAGTTCAGGTGATTTTCAATAAAATTGAATTTTTTACAAAATGTGGAAAAATATTTTAGCGATCTAAATACCCGTTGGCATGGCAATTACAGGTCTCAACACCTATTGATAGAGGTATCAATCATCGGAATCGGAGCACAATTGCAGATTTTCGATTTTGCAGCTCTGATTTTGTGGGCTATAGTTCAGGTGATTTTCAATAAAATTGAATTTTCTACAAAATGTGTAGAAATATTGTAGCGATCTAAATACCCTTTGGCATGGCAATTACAGGTCTCAACACCTATTGATAGAGGTATCAATCATCGGAATCGAAGCACAATTGCAGATTTTCGATTTTGGAGCTCAGATTTTGTGGGCTATAGTTCAGGTGATTTTCAATAAAATTGAATTTTCTACAAAATGTGTAGAAATATTCTAGCGATCCAAATACCCGTTGGCACGGCAATTACAGGTCTCAACACCTATTGATAGAGGTATCAATCATCGGAATCGGAGCACAATTGCAGATTTTCGATTTTGGAGCTCTGATTTTGTGGGCTATAGTTCAGGTGATTTTCAATAAAATTGAATTTTCTACAAAATGTGTAGAAATATTCTAGCGATCCAAATACCCGTTGGCATGGTAATTACAGGTCTCAACACCTATTGATAGAGGTATCTATCATCGGAATCGGAGCACAATTGCAGATTTTCGATTTTGTAGCTCAGATTTTGTGGGCTATAGTTCAGGTGATTTTCAATAAAATTGAATTTTCTACAAAATGTGTAGAAATATTCTAGCGATCCAAATACCCGTTGGCACGGCAATTACAGGTCTCAACACCTATTGATAGAGGTATCAATCATCGGAATCGGAGCACAATTGCAGATTTTCGATTTTGGAGCTCTGATTTTGTGGGCTATAGTTCAGGTGATTTTCAATAAAATTGAATTTTCTACAAAATGTGTAGAAATATTCTAGCGATCCAAATACCCGTTGGCACGGCAATTACAGGTCTCAACACCTATTGATAGAGGTATCAATCATCGGAATCGGAGCACAATTGCAGATTTTCGATTTTGGAGCTCTGATTTTGTGGGCTATAGTTCAGGTGATTTTCAATAAAATTGAATTTTCTACAAAATGTGTAGAAATATTCTAGCGATCCAAATACCCGTTGGCATGGTAATTACAGGTCTCAACACCTATTGATAGATGTATCTATCATCGGAATCGGAGCACAATTGCAGATTTTCGATTTTGTAGCTCAGATTTTGTGGGCTATAGTTCAGGTGATTTTCAATAAAATTGAATTTTCTACAAAATGTGTAGAAATATTCTAGCGATCCAAATACCCGTTGGCACGGCAATTACAGGTCTCAACACCTATTGATAGAGGTATCAATCATCGGAATCGGAGCACAATTGCAGATTTTCGATTTTGGAGCTCTGATTTTGTGGGCTATAGTTCAGGTGATTTTCAATAAAATTGAATTTTCTACAAAATGTGTAGAAATATTCTAGCGATCCAAATACCCGTTGGCACGGCAATAACAGGTCTCAACACCTATTGATAGAGGTATCAATCATCGGAATCGGAGCACAATTGCAGATTTTCGATTTTGCAGCTCTGATTTTGTGGGCTATAGTTCAGGTGACTTTCAATAAAATTGAATTTTCTACAAAATGTGTAGAAATATTCTAGCGATCCAAATACCCGTTGGCATGGCAATTACAGGTCTCAACACCTATTGATAGAGGTATCAATCATCGGAATCGGAGCACAATTGCAGATTTTCGATTTTGGAGCTCTGATTTTGTGGGCTATAGTTCAGGTGATTTTCAATAAAATTGAATTTTCTACAAAATGTGTAGAAATATTCTAGCGATCCAAATACCCGTTGGCATGGCAATTACAGGTCTCAACGCCTATTGATAGAGGTATCAATCATCGGAATCGGAGCACAATTGCAGATTTTCGATTTTGCAGCTCTGCTTTTGTGGGCTATAGTTCAGGTGATTTTCAATAAAATTGAATTTTCTACAAAATGTGTAGAAATATTCTAGCGATCCAAATACCCGTTGGCATGGCAATTACAGGTCTCAACACCTATTGATAGAGGTATCAATCATCGGAATCGGACCACAATTGCAGATTTTCGATTTTGCAGCTCTGATTTTGTGGGCTATAGTTCAGGTGATTTTCAATAAAATTGAATTTTCTACAAAATGTGTAGAAATATTCTAGCGATCCAAATACCCGTTGGCACGGCAATTACAGGTCTCAACACCTATTGAAAGAGGTATCAATCATCGGAATCAGAGCACAATTGCAGATTTTCGATTTTGTAGCTCTGATTTTGTGGGCTATAGTTCAGGTGATTTTCAATAAAATTGAATTTTCTACAAAATGTGTAGAAATGTTCTAGCGATCCAAATACCCGTTGGCATGGCAATTACAGGTCTCAACACCTATTGATAGAGGTATCAATCATCGGAATCGGAGCACAATTGCAGATTTTCGATTTTGCAGCTCTGATTTTGTGGGCTATATTTCAGGTGATTTTCAATAAAATTGAATTTTCTACAAAATGTGTAGAAATATTCTAGCGATCCAAATACCCGTTGGCACGGCAATTACAGGTCTCAACACCTATTGATAGAGGTATCAATCATCGGAATCGGAGCACAATTGCAGATTTTCGATTTTGTAGCTCTGATTTTGTGGGCTATAGTTCAGGTGATTTTCAATAAAATTGAATTTTCTACAAAATGTGTAGAAATATTCTAGCGATCCAAATACCCGTTGGCACGGCAATTACAGGTCTCAACACCTATTGATTGAGGTATCAATCATGGAATCGGAGCACAATTGCAGATTTTCGATTTTGCAGCTCTGATTTTGTGGGCTATAGTTCAGGTGATTTTCAATAAAATTGAATTTTCTACAAAATGTGTAGAAATATTCTAGCGATCCAAATACCCGTTGGCACGGCAATTACAGGTCTCAACACCTATTGATTGAGGTATCAATCATGGAATCGGAGCACAATTGCAGATTTTCGATTTTGCAGCTCTGATTTTGTGGGCTATATTTCAGGTGATTTTCAATAAAATTGAATTTTCTACAAAATGTGTAGAAATATTCTAGCGATCCAAATACCCGTTGGCACGGCAATTACAGGTCTCAACACCTATTGATAGAGGTATCAATCATCGGAATCGGAGCACAATTGCAGATTTTCGATTTTGGAGCTCTGATTTTGTGGGCTATAGTTCAGGTGATTTTCATTAAAATTGAATTTTCTACAAAATGTGTAGAAATATTCTAGCGATCCAAATACCCTTTGGCATAGCAATTACAGGTCTCAGCACCTATTGATAGATGTATCAATCATCGGAATCGGAGCACAATTGCAGATTTTCGATTTTGCAGCTCTGATTTTGTGGGCTATAGTTCAGGTGATTTTCAATAAAATTGAATTTTCTACAAAATGTGTAGAAATATTCTAGCGATCCAAATACCCGCTGGCATGGCAATTACAGGTCTCAACACCTATTGATAGATGTATCAATCATCGGAATCGGAGCACAATTGCAGATTTTCGATTTTGGAGCTCTGATTTTGTGGGCTATAGTTCAGGTGATTTTCAATAAAATTGAATTTTCTACAAAATGTGTAGAAATATTCTAGCAATCCAAATACCCGTTGGCATGACAATTACAGGTCTCAACACCCATTGATAGAGGTATCAATCATCGGAATCGGAGCACAATTGCAGATTTTCGATTTTGTAGCTCTGATTTTGTGGGCTATAGTTCAGGTGATTTTCAATAAAATTGAATTTTCTACAAAACGTGTAGAAATATTCCAACGATGCAAATACCGGTTGGCATGACAATTACAGGTCTCAACACCCATTGATAGAGGTATCAATCATCGGAATCGGAGCACAATTGCAGATTTTCGATTTAGCAGCTCTGATTTTGTGGGCTATAGTTCAGGTGATTTTCAATAAAATTGAATTTTCTACAAAATGTGGAGAAATATTCGAGCCATCCAAATGCCTGTTGGCATGACAATTACAGGTCTCAACACCTATTGATAGAGGTATCAATCATCGGAATCGGAGCACAATTGCAGATTTTCGATTTTGTAGCTCTGATTTTGTGGGCTATAGTTCAGGTGATTTTCAATAAAATTGAATTTTCTACAAAATGTGTAGAAATTTTCCAGCGATCTAAATACCATTTGGCATAGCAATTACAGGTCTCAACGCCTATTGATAGAGGTATCAATCATCGGAATCGGAGCACAATTGCAGATTTTCGATTTTGTAGCTCTGATTTTGTGGGCTATAGTTCAGGTGATTTTCAATAAAATTGAATTTTCTACAAAATGTGGAGAAATATTCGAGCCATCCAAATGCCTGTTGGCATGGCAATTACAGGTCTCAACACCTATTGATAGAGGTATCAATCATCGGAATCGGAGCACAATTGCAGATTTTCGATTTTGGAGCTCTGATTTTGTGGGCTATAGTTCAGGTGATTTTCAATAAAATTGAATTTTCTACAAAATGTGTAGAAATATTCTAGCGATCCAAATACCCGTTGGCATGGCAATTACAGGTCTCAACGCTTATTGATAGAGGTATCAATCATCGGAATCGGAGCACAATTGCAGATTTTCGATTTTGGAGCTTTGATTTTGTGGGCTATAGTTCAGGTGATTTTCAATAAAATTGAATTTTCTACAAAATGTGTAGAAATATTCTAGCGATCCAAATACCCGTTGGCATGGCAATTACAGGTCTCAACGCCTATTGATAGAGGTATCAATCATCGGAATCGGAGCACAATTGCAGATTTTCGATTTTGGAGCTCTGATTTTGTGGGCTATAGTTCAGGTGATTTTCAATAAAATTGAATTTTCTACAAAATGTGTAGAAATATTCTAGCGATCCAAATACCCGTTGGCATGGCAATTACAGGCCTCAACACCTATTGATAGAGGTATCAATCATCGGAATCGGAGCACAATTGCAGATTTTCGATTTTGCAGCTCTGATTTTGTGGGCTATAGTTCAGGTGATTTTCAATAAAATTGAATTTTCTACAAAATGTGTAGAAATATTCTAGCGATCCAAATACCCGTTGGCATGGCAATTACAGGTCTCAACACCTATTGATATAGGTATGAATCATCGGAATCGGAGCACAATTGCAGATTTTCGATTTTGGAGCTCTGATTTTGTGGGCTATATTTCAGGTGATTTTCAATAAAATTGAATTTTCTACAAAATGTGTAGAAATATTCTAGCGATCCAAATACCCGTTGGCATGGCAATTACAGGTCTCAACACCTATTGATAGATGTATCAATCATCGGAATCGGAGCACAATTGCAGATTTTCGATTTTGCAGCTCTGATTTTGTGGGCTATAGTTCAGGTGATTTTCAATCAAATTGAATTTTCTACAAAATGTGTAGAAATATTCTAGCGATCCAAATACCTGTTGGCATGGCAATTACAGGTCTTAAAACCTATTGATAGAGGTATCAATCATCGGAATCGGAGCACAATTGCAGATTTTCGATTTTGTAGCTCTTATTTTGTGGGCTATAGTTCAGGTGATTTTCAATAAAATTGAATTTTCTACAAAATGTGTAGAAATATTCTAGCGATCCAAATACCCGTTGGCACGGCAATTACAGGTCTCAACACCTATTGATAGAGGTATCAATCATCGGAATCGGAGCACAATTGCAGATTTTCGATTTTGGAGCTCTGATTTTGTGGGCTATAGTTCAGGTGATTTTGAATAAAATTGAATTTTCTACAAAATGTGTAGAAATATTCTAGCGATCCAAATACCCGTTGGCATGGCAATTACAGGTCTCAACACCTATTGATAGAGGTATCAATCATCGGAATCGGAGCACAATTGCAGATTTTCGATTTTGCAGCTCTGATTTTGTGGGCTATAGTTCAGGTGATTTTCAATAAAATTGAATTTTCTACAAAATGTGTAGAAATATTCTAGCGATCCAAATACCCGTTGGCACGGCAATTACAGGTCTCAACACCTATTGATAGAGGTATCAATCATCGGAATCGGAGCACAATTGCAGATTTTCGATTTTGTAGCTCTGATTTTGTGGGCTATAGTTCAGGTGATTTTCAATAAAATTGAATTTTCTACAAAATGTGTAGAAATGTTCTAGCGATCCAAATACCCGTTGGCATGGCAATTACAGGTCTCAACACCTATTGATAGAGGTATCAATCATCGGAATCGGAGCACAATTGCAGATTTTCGATTTTGCAGCTCTGATTTTGTGGGCTATATTTCAGGTGATTTTCAATAAAATTGAATTTTCTACAAAATGTGTAGAAATATTCTAGCGATCCAAATACCCGTTGGCACGGCAATTACAGGTCTCAACACCTATTGATAGAGGTATCAATCATCGGAATCGGAGCACAATTGCAGATTTTCGATTTTGTAGCTCTGATTTTGTGGGCTATAGTTCAGGTGATTTTCAATAAAATTGAATTTTCTACAAAATGTGTAGAAATATTCTAGCGATCCAAATACCCGTTGGCACGGCAATTACAGGTCTCAACACCTATTGATTGAGGTATCAATCATCGGAATCGGAGCACAATTGCAGATTTTCGATTTTGCAGCTCTGATTTTGTGGGCTATAGTTCAGGTGATTTTCAATAAAATTGAATTTTCTACAAAATGTGTAGAAATATTCTAGCGATCCAAATACCCGTTGGCACGGCAATTACAGGTCTCAACACCTATTGATTGAGGTATCAATCATGGAATCGGAGCACAATTGCAGATTTTCGATTTTGCAGCTCTGATTTTGTGGGCTATATTTCAGGTGATTTTCAATAAAATTGAATTTTCTACAAAATGTGTAGAAATATTCTAGCGATCCAAATACCCGTTGGCACGGCAATTACAGGTCTCAACACCTATTGATAGAGGTATCAATCATCGGAATCGGAGCACAATTGCAGATTTTCGATTTTGGAGCTCTGATTTTGTGGGCTATAGTTCAGGTGATTTTCATTAAAATTGAATTTTCTACAAAATGTGTAGAAATATTCTAGCGATCCAAATACCCTTTGGCATAGCAATTACAGGTCTCAGCACCTATTGATAGATGTATCAATCATCGGAATCGGAGCACAATTGCAGATTTTCGATTTTGCAGCTCTGATTTTGTGGGCTATAGTTCAGGTGATTTTCAATAAAATTGAATTTTCTACAAAATGTGTAGAAATATTCTAGCGATCCAAATACCCGTTGGCATGGCAATTACAGGTCTCAACACCTATTGATAGATGTATCAATCATCGGAATCGGAGCACAATTGCAGATTTTCGATTTTGGAGCTCTGATTTTGTGGGCTATAGTTCAGGTGATTTTCAATAAAATTGAATTTTCTACAAAATGTGTAGAAATATTCTAGCAATCCAAATACCCGTTGGCATGACAATTACAGGTCTCAACACCCATTGATAGAGGTATCAATCATCGGAATCGGAGCACAATTGCAGATTTTCGATTTTGTAGCTCTGATTTTGTGGGCTATAGTTCAGGTGATTTTCAATAAAATTGAATTTTCTATAAAACGTGTAGAAATATTCCAACGATCCAAATACCCGTTGGCATGACAATTACAGGTCTCAACACCCATTGATAGAGGTATCAATCATCGGAATCGGAGCACAATTGCAGATTTTCGATTTAGCAGCTCTGATTTTGTGGGCTATAGTTCAGGTGATTTTCAATAAAATTGAATTTTCTACAAAATGTGGAGAAATATTCGAGCCATCCAAATGCCTGTTGGCATGACAATTACAGGTCTCAACACCTATTGATAGAGGTATCAATCATCGGAATCGGAGCACAATTGCAGATTTTCGATTTTGTAGCTCTGATTTTGTGGGCTATAGTTCAGGTGATTTTCAATAAAATTGAATTTTCTACAAAATGTGTAGAAATTTTCCAGCGATCTAAATACCATTTGGCATAGCAATTACAGGTCTCAACACCCATTGATAGAGGTATCAATCATCGGAATCGGAGCACAATTGCAGATTTTCGATTTAGCAGCTCTGATTTTGTGGGCTATAGTTCAGGTGATTTTCAATAAAATTGAATTTTCTACAAAATGTGGAGAAATATTCGAGCCATCCAAATGCCTGTTGGCATGGCAATTACAGGTCTCAACACCTATTGATAGAGGTATCAATCATCGGAATCGGAGCACAATTGCAGATTTTCGATTTTGGAGCTCTGATTTTGTGGGCTATAGTTCAGGTGATTTTCAATAAAATTGAATTTTCTACAAAATGTGTAGAAATATTCTAGCGATCCAAATACCCGTTGGCATGGCAATTACAGGTCTCAACGCTTATTGATAGAGGTATCAATCATCGGAATCGGAGCACAATTGCAGATTTTCGATTTTGGAGCTTTGATTTTGTGGGCTATAGTTCAGGTGATTTTCAATAAAATTGAATTTTCTACAAAATGTGTAGAAATATTCTAGCGATCCAAATACCCGTTGGCATGGCAATTACAGGTCTCAACGCCTATTGATAGAGGTATCAATCATCGGAATCGGAGCACAATTGCAGATTTTCGATTTTGGAGCTCTGATTTTGTGGGCTATAGTTCAGGTGATTTTCAATAAAATTGAATTTTCTACAAAATGTGTAGAAATATTCTAGCGATCCAAATACCCGTTGGCATGGCAATTACAGGTCTCAACACCTATTGATAGAGGTATCAATCATCGGAATCGGAGCACAATTGCAGATTTTCGATTTTGCAGCTCTGATTTTGTGGGCTATAGTTCAGGTGATTTTCAATAAAATTGAATTTTCTACAAAATGTGTAGAAATATTCTAGCGATCCAAATACCCGTTGGCATGGCAATTACAGGTCTCAACACCTATTGATATAGGTATGAATCATCGGAATCGGAGCACAATTGCAGATTTTCGATTTTGGAGCTCTGATTTGGTGGGCTATATTTCAGGTGATTTTCAATAAAATTGAATTTTCTACAAAATGTGTAGAAATATTCTAGCGATCCAAATACCCGTTGGCATGGCAATTACAGGTCTCAACACCTATTGATAGATGTATCAATCATCGGAATCGGAGCACAATTGCAGATTTTCGATTTTGCAGCTCTGATTTTGTGGGCTATAGTTCAGGTGATTTTCAATCAAATTGAATTTTCTACAAAATGTGTAGAAATATTCTAGCGATCCAAATACCCATTGGCATGGCAATTACAGGTCTTAACACCTATTGATAGAGGTATCAATCATCGGAATCGGAGCACAATTGCAGATTTTCGATTTTGTAGCTCTTATTTTGTGGGCTATAGTTCAGGTGATTTTCAATAAAATTGAATTTTCTACAAAATGTGTAGAAATATTCTAGCGATCCAAATACCCGTTGGCATGGCAATTACAGGTCTCAACACCTATTGATAGAGGTATCAATCATCGGAATCGGAGCACAATTGCAGATTTTCGATTTTGGAGCTCTGATTTTGTGGGCTATAGTTCAGGTGATTTTCAATAAAATTGAATTTTCTACAAAATGTGTAGAAATATTCTAGCGATCCAAATACCCGTTGGCATGGCAATTACAGGTCTCAACACCTATTGATAGAGGTATCAATCATCGGAATCGGAGCACAATTGCAGATTTTCGATTTTGGAGCTCTGATTTTGTGGGCTATATATAGTTCAGGTGATTTTCAATAAAATTGAATTTTCTACAAAATGTGTAGAAATATTCTAGCGATCCAAATACCCGTTGGCATGGCAATTACAGGTCTCAACACCTATTGATAGAGGTATCAATCATCGGAATCGGAGCACAATTGCAGATTTTCGATTTTGCAGCTCTGATTTTGTGGGCTATAGTTCAGGTGATTTTCAATAAAATTGAATTTTCTACAAAATGTGTAGAAATATTCTAGCGATCCAAATACCCGTTGGCACGGCAATTACAGGTCTCAACACCTATTGATAGAGGTATCAATCATCGGAATCGGAGCACAATTGCAGATTTTCGATTTTGTAGCTCTGATTTTGTGGGCTATAGTTCAGGTGATTTTCAATAAAATTGAATTTTCTACAAAATGTGTAGAAATGTTCTAGCGATCCAAATACCCGTTGGCATGGCAATTACAGGTCTCAACACCTATTGATAGAGGTATCAATCATCGGAATCGGAGCACAATTGCAGATTTTCGATTTAGCAGCTCTGATTTTGTGGGCTATATTTCAGGTGATTTTCAATAAAATTGAATTTTCTACAAAATGTGTAGAAATATTCTAGCGATCCAAATACCCGTTGGCACGGCAATTACAGGTCTCAACACCTATTGATAGAGGTATCAATCATCGGAATCGGAGCACAATTGCAGATTTTCGATTTTGTAGCTCTGATTTTGTGGGCTATAGTTCAGGTGATTTTCAATAAAATTGAATTTTCTACAAAATGTGTAGAAATATTCTAGCGATCCAAATACCCGTTGGCACGGCAATTACAGGTCTCAACACCTATTGATTGAGGTATCAATCATGGAATCGGAGCACAATTGCAGATTTTCGATTTTGCAGCTCTGATTTTGTGGGCTATAGTTCAGGTGATTTTCAATAAAATTGAATTTTCTACAAAATGTGTAGAAATATTCTAGCGATCCAAATACCCGTTGGCACGGCAATTACAGGTCTCAACACCTATTGATTGAGGTATCAATCATGGAATCGGAGCACAATTGCAGATTTTCGATTTTGCAGCTCTGATTTTGTGGGCTATATTTCAGGTGATTTTCAATAAAATTGAATTTTCTACAAAATGTGTAGAAATATTCTAGCGATCCAAATACCCGTTGGCACGGCAATTACAGGTCTCAACACCTATTGATAGAGGTATCAATCATCGGAATCGGAGCACAATTGCAGATTTTCGATTTTGTAGCTCTGATTTTGTGGGCTATAGTTCAGGTGATTTTCAATAAAATTGAATTTTCTACAAAATGTGTAGAAATATTCTAGCGATCCAAATACCCGTTGGCACGGCAATTACAGGTCTCAACACCTATTGATAGAGGTATCAATCATCGGAATCGGAGCACAATTGCAGATTTTCGATTTTGTAGCTCTGATTTTGTGGGCTATAGTTCAGGTGATTTTCAATAAAATTGAATTTTCTACAAAATGTGTAGAAATATTCTAGCGATCCAAATACCCGTTGGCACGGCAATTACAGGTCTCAACACCTATTGATAGAGGTATCAATCATCGGAATCGGAGCACAATTGCAGATTTTCGATTTTGTAGCTCTGATTTTGTGGGCTATAGTTCAGGTGATTTTCAATAAAATTGAATTTTCTACAAAATGTGTAGAAATATTCTAGCGATCCAAATACCCGTTGGCACGGCAATTACAGGTCTCAACACCTATTGATAGAGGTATCAATCATCGGAATCGGAGCACAATTGCAGATTTTCGATTTTGTAGCTCTGATTTTGTGGGCTATAGTTCAGGTGATTTTCAATAAAATTGAATTTTCTACAAAATGTGTAGAAATATTCTAGCGATCCAAATACCCGTTGGCACGGCAATTACAGGTCTCAACACCTATTGATAGAGGTATCAATCATCGGAATCGGAGCACAATTGCAGATTTTCGATTTTGTAGCTCTGATTTTGTGGGCTATAGTTCAGGTGATTTTCAATAAAATTGAATTTTCTACAAAATGTGTAGAAATATTCTAGCGATCCAAATACCCGTTGGCACGGCAATTACAGGTCTCAACACCTATTGATAGAGGTATCAATCATCGGAATCGGAGCACAATTGCAGATTTTCGATTTTGTAGCTCTGATTTTGTGGGCTATAGTTCAGGTGATTTTCAATAAAATTGAATTTTCTACAAAATGTGTAGAAATATTCTAGCGATCCAAATACCCGTTGGCACGGCAATTACAGGTCTCAACACCTATTGATAGAGGTATCAATCATCGGAATCGGAGCACAATTGCAGATTTTCGATTTTGTAGCTCTGATTTTGTGGGCTATAGTTCAGGTGATTTTCAATAAAATTGAATTTTCTACAAAATGTGTAGAAATATTCTAGCGATCCAAATACCCGTTGGCACGGCAATTACAGGTCTCAACACCTATTGATAGAGGTATCAATCATCGGAATCGGAGCACAATTGCAGATTTTCGATTTTGTAGCTCTGATTTTGTGGGCTATAGTTCAGGTGATTTTCAATAAAATTGAATTTTCTACAAAATGTGTAGAAATATTCTAGCGATCCAAATACCCGTTGGCACGGCAATTACAGGTCTCAACACCTATTGATAGAGGTATCAATCATCGGAATCGGAGCACAATTGCAGATTTTCGATTTTGTAGCTCTGATTTTGTGGGCTATAGTTCAGGTGATTTTCAATAAAATTGAATTTTCTACAAAATGTGTAGAAATATTCTAGCGATCCAAATACCCGTTGGCACGGCAATTACAGGTCTCAACACCTATTGATAGAGGTATCAATCATCGGAATCGGAGCACAATTGCAGATTTTCGATTTTGCAGCTCTGATTTTGTGGGCTATATTTCAGGTGATTTTCAATAAAATTGAATTTTCTACAAAATGTGTAGAAATATTCTAGCGATCCAAATACCCGTTGGCACGGCAATTACAGGTCTCAACACCTATTGATAGAGGTATCAATCATCGGAATCGGAGCACAATTGCAGATTTTCGATTTTGTAGCTCTGATTTTGTGGGCTATAGTTCAGGTGATTTTCAATAAAATTGAATTTTCTACAAAATGTGTAGAAATATTCTAGCGATCCAAATACCCGTTGGCACGGCAATTACAGGTCTCAACACCTATTGATAGAGGTATCAATCATCGGAATCGGAGCACAATTGCAGATTTTCGATTTTGTAGCTCTGATTTTGTGGGCTATAGTTCAGGTGATTTTCAATAAAATTGAATTTTCTACAAAATGTGTAGAAATATTCTAGCGATCCAAATACCCGTTGGCACGGCAATTACAGGTCTCAACACCTATTGATTGAGGTATCAATCATGGAATCGGAGCACAATTGCAGATTTTCGATTTTGCAGCTCTGATTTTGTGGGCTATAGTTCAGGTGATTTTCAATAAAATTGAATTTTCTACAAAATGTGTAGAAATATTCTAGCGATCCAAATACCCGTTGGCACGGCAATTACAGGTCTCAACACCTATTGATTGAGGTATCAATCATGGAATCGGAGCACAATTGCAGATTTTCGATTTGCAGCTCTGATTTTGTGGGCTATATTTCAGGTGATTTTCAATAAAATTGAATTTTCTACAAAATGTGTAGAAATATTCTAGCGATCCAAATACCCTTTGGCATAGCAATTACAGGTCTCAGCACCTATTGATAGATGTATCAATCATCGGAATCGGAGCACAATTGCAGATTTTCGATTTTGCAGCTCTGATTTTGTGGGCTATAGTTCAGGTGATTTTCAATAAAATTGAATTTTCTACAAAATGTGTAGAAATATTCTAGCGATCCAAATACCCGTTGGCATGGCAATTACAGGTCTCAACACCTATTGATAGATGTATCAATCATCGGAATCGGAGCACAATTGCAGATTTTCGATTTTGGAGCTCTGATTTTGTGGGCTATAGTTCAGGTGATTTTCAATAAAATTGAATTTTCTACAAAATGTGTAGAAATATTCTAGCAATCCAAATACCCGTTGCATGACAATTACAGGTCTCAACACCCATTGATAGAGGTATCAATCATCGGAATCGGAGCACAATTGCAGATTTTCGATTTTGTAGCTCTGATTTTGTGGGCTATAGTTCAGGTGATTTTCAATAAAATTGAATTTCTATAAAACGTGTAGAAATATTCCAACGATCCAAATACCCGTTGGCATGACAATTACAGGTCTCAACACCCATTGATAGAGGTATCAATCATCGGAATCGGAGCACAATTGCAGATTTTCGATTTAGCAGCTCTGATTTTGTGGGCTATAGTTCAGGTGATTTTCAATAAAATTGAATTTTCTACAAAATGTGGAGAAATATTCGAGCCATCCAAATGCCTGTTGGCATGACAATTACAGGTCTCAACACCTATTGATAGAGGTATCAATCATCGGAATCGGAGCACAATTGCAGATTTTCGATTTTGTAGCTCTGATTTTGTGGGCTATAGTTCAGGTGATTTTCAATAAAATTGAATTTTCTACAAAATGTGTAGAAATTTTCCAGCGATCTAAATACCATTTGGCATAGCAATTACAGGTCTCAACACCCATTGATAGAGGTATCAATCATCGGAATCGGAGCACAATTGCAGATTTTCGATTTAGCAGCTCTGATTTTGTGGGCTATAGTTCAGGTGATTTTCAATAAAATTGAATTTTCTACAAAATGTGGAGAAATATTCGAGCCATCCAAATGCCTGTTGGCATGGCAATTACAGGTCTCAACACCTATTGATAGAGGTATCAATCATCGGAATCGGAGCACAATTGCAGATTTTCGATTTTGGAGCTCTGATTTTGTGGGCTATAGTTCAGGTGATTTTCAATAAAATTGAATTTTCTACAAAATGTGTAGAAATATTCTAGCGATCCAAATACCCGTTGGCATGGCAATTACAGGTCTCAACGCTTATTGATAGAGGTATCAATCATCGGAATCGGAGCACAATTGCAGATTTTCGATTTTGGAGCTTTGATTTTGTGGGCTATAGTTCAGGTGATTTTCAATAAAATTGAATTTTCTACAAAATGTGTAGAAATATTCTAGCGATCCAAATACCCGTTGGCATGGCAATTACAGGTCTCAACGCCTATTGATAGAGGTATCAATCATCGGAATCGGAGCACAATTGCAGATTTTCGATTTTGGAGCTCTGATTTTGTGGGCTATAGTTCAGGTGATTTTCAATAAAATTGAATTTTCTACAAAATGTGTAGAAATATTCTAGCGATCCAAATACCCGTTGGCATGGCAATTACAGGTCTCAACACCTATTGATAGAGGTATCAATCATCGGAATCGGAGCACAATTGCAGATTTTCGATTTTGCAGCTCTGATTTTGTGGGCTATAGTTCAGGTGATTTTCAATAAAATTGAATTTTCTACAAAATGTGTAGAAATATTCTAGCGATCCAAATACCCGTTGGCATGGCAATTACAGGTCTCAACACCTATTGATATAGGTATGAATCATCGGAATCGGAGCACAATTGCAGATTTTCGATTTTGGAGCTCTGATTTGGTGGGCTATATTTCAGGTGATTTTCAATAAAATTGAATTTTCTACAAAATGTGTAGAAATATTCTAGCGATCCAAATACCCGTTGGCATGGCAATTACAGGTCTCAACACCTATTGATAGATGTATCAATCATCGGAATCGGAGCACAATTGCAGATTTTCGATTTTGCAGCTCTGATTTTGTGGGCTATAGTTCAGGTGATTTTCAATCAAATTGAATTTTCTACAAAATGTGTAGAAATATTCTAGCGATCCAAATACCCATTGGCATGGCAATTACAGGTCTTAACACCTATTGATAGAGGTATCAATCATCGGAATCGGAGCACAATTGCAGATTTTCGATTTTGTAGCTCTTATTTTGTGGGCTATAGTTCAGGTGATTTTCAATAAAATTGAATTTTCTACAAAATGTGTAGAAATATTCTAGCGATCCAAATACCCGTTGGCATGGCAATTACAGGTCTCAACACCTATTGATAGAGGTATCAATCATCGGAATCGGAGCACAATTGCAGATTTTCGATTTTGGAGCTCTGATTTTGTGGGCTATAGTTCAGGTGATTTTCAATAAAATTGAATTTTCTACAAAATGTGTAGAAATATTCTAGCGATCCAAATACCCGTTGGCATGGCAATTACAGGTCTCAACACCTATTGATAGAGGTATCAATCATCGGAATCGGAGCACAATTGCAGATTTTCGATTTTGCAGCTCTGATTTTGTGGGCTATAGTTCAGGTGATTTTCAATAAAATTGAATTTTCTACAAAATGTGTAGAAATATTCTAGCGATCCAAATACCCGTTGGCACGGCAATTACAGGTCTCAACACCTATTGATAGAGGTATCAATCATCGGAATCGGAGCACAATTGCAGATTTTCGATTTTGTAGCTCTGATTTTGTGGGCTATAGTTCAGGTGATTTTCAATAAAATTGAATTTTCTACAAAATGTGTAGAAATGTTCTAGCGATCCAAATACCCGTTGGCATGGCAATTACAGGTCTCAACACCTATTGATAGAGGTATCAATCATCGGAATCGGAGCACAATTGCAGATTTTCGATTTAGCAGCTCTGATTTTGTGGGCTATATTTCAGGTGATTTTCAATAAAATTGAATTTTCTACAAAATGTGTAGAAATATTCTAGCGATCCAAATACCCGTTGGCACGGCAATTACAGGTCTCAACACCTATTGATAGAGGTATCAATCATCGGAATCGGAGCACAATTGCAGATTTTCGATTTTGTAGCTCTGATTTTGTGGGCTATAGTTCAGGTGATTTTCAATAAAATTGAATTTTCTACAAAATGTGTAGAAATATTCTAGCGATCCAAATACCCGTTGGCACGGCAATTACAGGTCTCAACACCTATTGATTGAGGTATCAATCATGGAATCGGAGCACAATTGCAGATTTTCGATTTTGCAGCTCTGATTTTGTGGGCTATAGTTCAGGTGATTTTCAATAAAATTGAATTTTCTACAAAATGTGTAGAAATATTCTAGCGATCCAAATACCCGTTGGCACGGCAATTACAGGTCTCAACACCTATTGATTGAGGTATCAATCATGGAATCGGAGCACAATTGCAGATTTTCGATTTTGCAGCTCTGATTTTGTGGGCTATATTTCAGGTGATTTTCAATAAAATTGAATTTTCTACAAAATGTGTAGAAATATTCTAGCGATCCAAATACCCGTTGGCACGGCAATTACAGGTCTCAACACCTATTGATAGAGGTATCAATCATCGGAATCGGAGCACAATTGCAGATTTTCGATTTTGGAGCTCTGATTTTGTGGGCTATAGTTCAGGTGATTTTCATTAAAATTGAATTTTCTACAAAATGTGTAGAAATATTCTAGCGATCCAAATACCCTTTGGCATAGCAATTACAGGTCTCAGCACCTATTGATAGATGTATCAATCATCGGAATCGGAGCACAATTGCAGATTTTCGATTTTGCAGCTCTGATTTTGTGGGCTATAGTTCAGGTGATTTTCAATAAAATTGAATTTTCTACAAAATGTGTAGAAATATTCTAGCGATCCAAATACCCGTTGGCATGGCAATTACAGGTCTCAACACCTATTGATAGATGTATCAATCATCGGAATCGGAGCACAATTGCAGATTTTCGATTTTGGAGCTCTGATTTTGTGGGCTATAGTTCAGGTGATTTTCAATAAAATTGAATTTTCTACAAAATGTGTAGAAATATTCTAGCAATCCAAATACCCGTTGGCATGACAATTACAGGTCTCAACACCCATTGATAGAGGTATCAATCATCGGAATCGGAGCACAATTGCAGATTTTCGATTTTGTAGCTCTGATTTTGTGGGCTATAGTTCAGGTGATTTTCAATAAAATTGAATTTTCTATAAAACGTGTAGAAATATTCCAACGATCCAAATACCCGTTGGCATGACAATTACAGGTCTCAACACCCATTGATAGAGGTATCAATCATCGGAATCGGAGCACAATTGCAGATTTTCGATTTAGCAGCTCTGATTTTGTGGGCTATAGTTCAGGTGATTTTCAATAAAATTGAATTTTCTACAAAATGTGGAGAAATATTCGAGCCATCCAAATGCCTGTTGGCATGACAATTACAGGTCTCAACACCTATTGATAGAGGTATCAATCATCGGAATCGGAGCACAATTGCAGATTTTCGATTTTGTAGCTCTGATTTTGTGGGCTATAGTTCAGGTGATTTTCAATAAAATTGAATTTTCTACAAAATGTGTAGAAATTTTCCAGCGATCTAAATACCATTTGGCATAGCAATTACAGGTCTCAACGCCTATTGATAGAGGTATCAATCATCGGAATCGGAGCACAATTGCAGATTTTCGATTTTGTAGCTCTGATTTTGTGGGCTATAGTTCAGGTGATTTTCAATAAAATTGAATTTTCTACAAAATGTGTAGAAATATTCTAGCGATCCAAATACCCGTTGGCATGGTAATTACAGGTCTCAACACCTATTGATAGAGGTATCAATAATCGGAATCGGAGCACAATTGCAGATTTTCGATTTTGCAGCTCTGATTTTGTGGGCTATAGTTCAGGTGATTTTCAATAAAATTGAATTTTCTACAAAATGTGTAGAAATATTCTAGCGATCCAAATACCCGTTGGCATGGCAATTACAGGTCTCAACACCTATTGATGGAGGTATCAATCATGGGAATCGGAGCACAATTGCAGATTTTCGATTTTGGAGCTCTGATTTTGTGGGCTATAGTTCAGGTGATTTTCAATAAAATTGAATTTTTTACAAAATGTGGAGAAATATTCTAGCGATCCAAATACCCGTTGGCATGGCAATTACAAGTCTCAACGCTTATTGATAGAGGTATCAATCATCGGAATCGGAGCACAATTGCAGATTTTCGATTTTGGAGCTCTGATTTTGTGGGCTATAGTTCAGGTGATTTTCAATAAAATTGAATTTTCTACAAAATGTGTAGAAATATTCTAGCGATCCAAATACCCGTTGGCATGGTAATTACAGGTCTCAACACCTATTGATAGAGGTATCAATCATCGGAATCGGAGCACAATTGCAGATTTTCGATTTTGCAGCTCTGATTTTGTGGGCTATAGTTCAGGTGATTTTCAATAAAATTGAATTTTCTACAAAATGTGTAGAAATATTCTAGCGATCCAAATACCCGTTGGCATGGTAATTACAGGTCTCAACACCTATTGATAGAGGTATCAATCATCGGAATCGGAGCACAATTGCAGATTTTCGATTTTGCAGCTCTGATTTTGTGGGCTATAGTTCAGGTGATTTTCAATAAAATTGAATTTTCTACAAAATGTGAAGAAATATTCTAGCGATCCAAATACCCGTTGGCATGGCAATTACAGGTCTCAACGCCTATTGATAGAGGTATCAATCATCGGAATCGGAGCACAATTGCAGATTTTCGATTTTGGAGCTCTGATTTTGTGGGCTATAGTTCAGGTGATTTTCAATAAAATTGAATTTTCTACAAAATGTGTAGAAATTTTCCAGCGATCTAAATACCATTTGGCATAGCAATTACAGGTCTCAACGCCTATTGATAGAGGTATCAATCATCGGAATCGGAGCACAATTGCAGATTTTCGATTTTGTAGCTCTGATTTTGTGGGCTATAGTTCAGGTGATTTTCAATAAAATTGAATTTTCTACAAAATGTGTAGAAATATTCTAGCGATCCAAATACCCGTTGGCATGGTAATTACAGGTCTCAACACCTATTGATAGAGGTATCAATCATCGGAATCGGAGCACAATTGCAGATTTTCGATTTTGGAGCTCTGATTTTGTGGGCTATAGTTCAGGTGATTTTCAATAAAATTGAATTTTCTACAAAATGTGTAGAAATATTCTAGCGATCCAAATACCCGTTGGCATGGCAATTACAGGTCTCAACACCTATTGATAGAGGTATCAATCATCGGAATCGGAGCACAATTGCAGATTTTCGATTTTGCAGCTCTGATTTTGTGGGCTATAGTTCAGGTGATTTTCAATAAAATTGAATTTTCTACAAAATGTGTAGAAATATTCTAGCGATCCAAATACCCGTTGGCATGGCAATTACAGGTCTCAACACCTATTGATATAGGTATGAATCATCGGAATCGGAGCACAATTGCAGATTTTCGATTTTGGAGCTCTGATTTTGTGGGCTATATTTCAGGTGATTTTCAATAAAATTGAATTTTCTACAAAATGTGTAGAAATATTCTAGCGATCCAAATACCCGTTGGCATGGCAATTACAGGTCTCAACACCTATTGATAGATGTATCAATCATCGGAATCGGAGCACAATTGCAGATTTTCGATTTTGCAGCTCTGATTTTGTGGGCTATAGTTCAGGTGATTTTCAATAAAATTGAATTTTCTACAAAATGTGTAGAAATATTCTAGCGATCCAAATACCCGTTGGCATGGCAATTACAGGTCTCAACACCTATTGATAGAGGTATCAATCATCGGAATCGGAGCACAATTGCAGATTTTCGATTTTGTAGCTCTTATTTTGTGGGCTATAGTTCAGGTGATTTTCAATAAAATTGAATTTTCTACAAAATGTGTAGAAATATTCTAGCGATCCAAATACCCGTTGGCATGGCAATTACAGGTCTCAACACCTATTGATAGAGGTATCAATCATCGGAATCGCAGCACAATTGCAGATTTTCGATTTTGGAGCTCTGATTTTGTGGGCTATAGTTCAGGTGATTTTCAATAAAATTGAATTTTCTACAAAATGTGTAGAAATATTCTAGCGATCCAAATACCCGTTGGCATGGCAATTACAGGTCTCAACACCTATTGATAGAGGTATCAATCATCGGAATCGGAGCACAATTGCAGATTTTCGATTTTGGAGCTCTGATTTTGTGGGCTATAGTTCAGGTGATTTTCAATAAAATTGAATTTTCTACAAAATGTGTACAAATATTCTAGCGATCCAAATACCCGTTGGCATGGTAATTACAGGTCTCAACACCTATTGATAGAGGTATCAATCATCGGAATCGGAGCACAATTGCAGATTTTCGATTTTGCAGCTCTGATTTTGTGGGCTATAGTTCAGGTGATTTTCAATAAAATTGAATTTTCTACAAAATGTGTAGAAATATTCTAGCGATCCAAATACCCGTTGGCACGGCAATTACAGGTCTCAACACCTATTGATAGAGGTATCAATCATCGGAATCGGAGCACAATTGCAGATTTTCGATTTTGGAGCTCTGATTTTGTGGGCTATAGTTCAGGTGATTTTCAATAAAATTGAATTTTCTACAAAATGTGTAGAAATATTCTAGCGATCCAAATACCCGTTGGCATGGCAATTACAGGTCTCAACACCTATTGATAGAGGTATCAATCATCGGAATCGGAGCACAATTGCAGATTTTCGATTTTGCAGCTCTGATTTTGTGGGCTATAGTTCAGGTGATTTTCAATAAAATTGAATTTCTACAAAATGTGTAGAAATATTCTAGCGATCCAAATACCCGTTGGCACGGCAATTACAGGTCTCAACACCTATTGATAGAGGCATCAATCATCGGAATCGGAGCACAATTGCAGATTTTCGATTTTGGAGCTCTGATTTTGTGGGCTATAGTTCAGGTGATTTTCAATAAAATTGAATTTTCTACAAAATGTGTAGAAATATTCTAGCGATCCAAATACCCGTTGGCATGGCAATTACAGGTCTCAACACCTATTGATAGAGGTATCAATCATCGGAATCGGAGCACAATTGCAGATTTTCGATTTTGCAGCTCTGATTTTGTGGGCTATAGTTCAGGTGATTTTCAATAAAATTGAATTTTCTACAAAATGTGTAGAAATATTCTAGCGATCCAAATACCCGTTGGCATGGCAATTACAGGTCTCAACACCTATTGATAGAGGTATCAATCATCGGAATCGGAGCACAATTGCAGATTTTCGATTTTGTAGCTCTGATTTTGTGGGCTATAGTTCAGGTGATTTTCAATAAAATTGAATTTTCTACAAAATGTGTATAAATATTCTAGCGATCCAAATACCCGTTGGCATGGCAATTACAGGTCTCAACGCCTATTGATAGAGGTATCAATCATCGGAATCGGAGCACAATTGCAGATTTTCGATTTTGCAGCTCTGATTTTGTGGGCTATAGTTCAGGTGATTTTCAATAAAATTGAATTTTCTACAAAATGTGTAGAAATATTCTAGCGATCCAAATACCCGTTGGCATGGCAATTACAGGTCTCAACACCTATTGATAGAGGTATCAATCATCGGAATCGGAGCACAATTGCAGATTTTCGATTTTGCAGCTCTGATTTTGTGGGCTATAGTTCAGGTGATTTTCAATAAAATTGAATTTCTACAAAATGTGTAGAAATATTCTAGCGATCCAGATACCCGTTGGCATGGCAATTACAGGTCTCAACACCTATTGATAGAGGTATCAATCATCGGAATCGGAGCACAATTGCAGATTTTCGATTTTGCAGCTCTGATTTTGTGGGCTATAGTTCAGGTGATTTTCAATAAAATTGAATTTTCTACAAAATGTGTAGAAATATTCTAGCGATCCAAATACCCGTTGGCATGGCAATTACAGGTCTCAACACCTATTGATAGAGGTATCAATCATCGGAATCGGAGCACAATTGCAGATTTTCGATTTTGGAGCTCTGATTTTGTGGGCTATAGTTCAGGTGATTTTCAATAAAATTGAATTTTCTACAAAATGTGTAGAAATATTCTAGCGATCCAAATACCCGTTGGCATGGCAATTACAGGTCTCAACACCTATTGATAGAGGTATCAATCATGGAATCGGAGCACAATTGCAGATTTTCGATTTTGCAGCTCTGATTTTGTGGGCTATAGTTCAGGTGATTTTCAATAAAATTGAATTTTCTAAAAAATGTGTAGAAATATTCTAGCGATCCAAATACCCGTTGGCACGGCAATTACAGGTCTCAACACCTATTGATAGAGGTATCAATCATCGGAATCGGAGCACAATTGCAGATTTTCGATTTTGGAGCTCTGATTTTGTGGGCTATAGTTCAGGTGATTTTCAATAAAATTGAATTTTCTACAAAATGTGGAGAAATATTCGAGCAATCTAAATACCCGTTGGCATGACAATTACAGGTCTCAACACCCATTGATAGAGGTATCAATCATCGGAATCGGAGCACAATTGCAGATTTTCGATTTTGCAGCTCTGATTTTGTGGGCTATAGTTCAGGTGATTTTCAATAAAATTGAATTTTCTACAAAATGTGTAGAAATATTCGAGCCATCCAAATGCCTGTTGGCATGACAATTACAGGTCTCAACACCTATTGATAGAGGTATCAATCATCGGAATCGGAGCACAATTGCAGATTTTCGATTTTGGAGCTCTGATTTTGTGGGCTATAGTTCAGGTGATTTTCATTAAAATTGAATTTTTTACAAAATGTCTAGAAATATTCTAGCGATCCAAATACCCGTTGGCATGGCAATTACAGGTCTCAACACCTATTGATAGATGTATCAATCATCGGAATCGGAGCACAATTGCAGATTTTCGATTTTGGAGCTCTGATTTTGTGGGCTATAGTTCAGGTGATTTTCATTAAAATTGAATTTTTTACAAAATGTCTAGAAATATTCTAGCGATCCAAATACCCGTTGGCATGGCAATTACAGGTCTCAACACCTATTGATAGAGGTATCAATCATCGGAATCGGAGCACAATTGCAGATTTTCGATTTTGGAGCTCTGATTTTGTGGGCTATAGTTCAGGTGATTTTCAATAAAATTGAATTTTCTACAAAATGTGTAGAAATATTCTAGCGATCCAAATACCCGTTGGCATGGCAATTACAGGTCTCAACACCTATTGATAGAGGTATCAATCATGGAATCGGAGCACAATTGCAGATTTTCGATTTTGCAGCTCTGATTTTGTGGGCTATAGTTCAGGTGATTTTCAATAAAATTGAATTTTCTAAAAAATGTGTAGAAATATTCTAGCGATCCAAATACCCGTTGGCACGGCAATTACAGGTCTCAACACCTATTGATAGAGGTATCAATCATCGGAATCGGAGCACAATTGCAGATTTTCGATTTTGGAGCTCTGATTTTGTGGGCTATAGTTCAGGTGATTTTCAATAAAATTGAATTTTCTACAAAATGTGGAGAAATATTCGAGCAATCTAAATACCCGTTGGCATGACAATTACAGGTCTCAACACCCATTGATAGAGGTATCAATCATCGGAATCGGAGCACAATTGCAGATTTTCGATTTTGCAGCTCTGATTTTGTGGGCTATAGTTCAGGTGATTTTCAATAAAATTGAATTTTCTACAAAATGTGTAGAAATATTCGAGCCATCCAAATGCCTGTTGGCATGACAATTACAGGTCTCAACACCTATTGATAGAGGTATCAATCATCGGAATCGGAGCACAATTGCAGATTTTCGATTTTGGAGCTCTGATTTTGTGGGCTATAGTTCAGGTGATTTTCATTAAAATTGAATTTTTTACAAAATGTCTAGAAATATTCTAGCGATCCAAATACCCGTTGGCATGGCAATTACAGGTCTCAACACCTATTGATAGATGTATCAATCATCGGAATCGGAGCACAATTGCAGATTTTCGATTTTGCAGCTCTGATTTTGTGGGCTATAGTTCAGGTGATTTTCAATAAAATTGAATTTTCTACAAAATGTGTAGAAATATTCTAGCGATCCAAATACCCGTTGGCATGGCAATTACAGGTCTCAACACCTATTGATAGATGTATCAATCATCGGAATCGGAGCACAATTGCAGATTTTCGATTTTGGAGCTCTGATTTTGTGGGCTATAGTTCAGGTGATTTTCAATAAAATTGAATTTTCTACAAAATGTGTAGAAATATTCTAGCGATCCAAATACCCGTTGGCATGACAATTACAGGTCTCAACACCCATTGATAGAGGTATCAATCATCGGAATCGGAGCACAATTGCAGATTTTCGATTTTGCAGCTCTGATTTTGTGGGCTATAGTTCAGGTGATTTTCAATAAAATTGAATTTTCTACAAAATGTGGAGAAATATTCGAGCCACCTAAATGCCTGTTGGCATGACAATTACAGGTCTCAACACCTATTGATAGAGGTATCAATCATCGGAATCGGAGCACAATTGCAGATTTTCGATTTTGTAGCTCTGATTTTGTGGGCTATAGTTCAGGTGATTTTCAATAAAATTGAATTTTCTACAAAATGTGTAGAAATTTTCCAGCGATCTAAATACCATTTGGCATAGCAATTACAGGTCTCAACGCCTATTGATAGAGGTATCAATCATCGGAATCGGAGCACAATTGCAGATTTTCGATTTTGTAGCTCTGATTTTGTGGGCTATAGTTCAGGTGATTTTCAATAAAATTGAATTTTCTACAAAATGTGTAGAAATTTTCCAGCGATCTAAATACCATTTGGCATGGCAATTACAGGTCTCAACGCCTATTGATAGAGGTATCAATCATCGGAATCGGAGCACAATTGCAGATTTTCGATTTTGCAGCTCTGATTTTGTGGGCTATAGTTCAGGTGATTTTCAATAAAATTGAATTTTCTACAAAATGTGGAGAAATATTCGAGCCATCCAAATACCCGTTGGCATGGCAATTACAGGTCTCAACACCTATTGATAGAGGTATCAATCATCGGAATCGGAGCACAATTGCAGATTTTCGATTTTGCAGCTCTGATTTTGTGGGCTATAGTTCAGGTGATTTTCAATAAAATTGAATTTTCTACAAAATGTGTAGAAATATTCTAGCGATCCAAATAACCGTTGGCATGGCAATTACAGGTCTCAACACCTATTGATAGAGGTATCAATCATCGGAATCGGAGCACAATTGCAGATTTTCGATTTTGGAGCTCTGATTTTGTGGGCTATAGTTCAGGTGATTTTCAATAAAATTGAATTTTCTACAAAATGTGTAGAAATATTCTAGCGATCCAAATACCCGTTGGCATGGCAATTACAGGTCTCAACACCTATTGATAGAGGTATCAATCATGGAATCGGAGCACAATTGCAGATTTTCGATTTTGCAGCTCTGATTTTGTGGGCTATAGTTCAGGTGATTTTCAATAAAATTGAATTTTCTACAAAATGTGTAGAAATATTCTAGCAATCTAAATACCCTTTGGCATGGCAATTACAGGTCTCAACACCTATTGATAGAGGTATCAATCATCGGAATCGGAGCACAATTGCAGATTTTCGATTTTGGAGCTCTGATTTTGTGGGCTATAGTTCAGGTGATTTTCAATAAAATTGAATTTTCTACAAAATGTGGAGAAATATTCGAGCAATCTAAATACCCGTTGGCATGACAATTACAGGTCTCAACACCCATTGATAGAGGTATCAATCATCGGAATCGGAGCACAATTGCAGATTTTCGATTTTGCAGCTCTGATTTTGTGGGCTATAGTTCAGGTGATTTTCAATAAAATTGAATTTTCTACAAAATGTGTAGAAATATTCGAGCCATCCAAATGCCTGTTGGCATGACAATTACAGGTCTCAACACCTATTGATAGAGGTATTAATCATCGGAATCGGAGCACAATTGCAGATTTTCGATTTTGCAGCTCTGATTTTGTGGGCTATAGTTCAGGTGATTTTCAATAAAATTGAATTTTCTACAAAATGTGTAGAAATTTTCCAGCGATCTAAATACCATTTGGCATAGCAATTACAGGTCTCAACGCCTATTGATAGAGGTATCAATCATCGGAATCGGAGCACAATTGCAGATTTTCGATTTTGTGGGCTATAGTTCAGGTGATTTTCAATAAAATTGAATTTTCTACAAAATGTGTAGAAATTTTCCAGCGATCTAAATACCATTTCGCATGGCAATTACAGGTCTCAACGCCTATTGATAGAGGTATCAATCATCGGAATCGGAGCACAATTGCAGATTTTCGATTTTGGAGCTCTGATTTTGTGGGCTATAGTTCAGGTGATTTTCAATAAAATTGAATTTTCTACAAAATGTGTAGAAATATTCTAGCAATCTAAATACCCTTTGGCATGGCAATTACAGGTCTCAACACCTATTGATAGAGGTATCAATCATCGGAATCGGAGCACAATTGCAGATTTTCGATTCTGCATCTCTGATTTTGTGGGCTATAGTTCAGGTGATTTTCAATAAAATTGAATTTTCTACAAAATGTGGAGAAATATTCGAGCAATCTAAATACCCGTTGGCATGACAATTACAGGTCTCAACACCCATTGATAGAGGTATCAATCATCGGAATCGGAGCACAATTGCAGATTTTCGATTTTGCAGCTCTGATTTTGTGGGCTATAGTTCAGGTGATTTTCAATAAAATTGAATTTTCTACAAAATGTGGAGAAATATTCGAGCCATCCAAATGCCTGTTGGCATGACAATTACAGGTCTCAACACCTATTGATAGAGGTATCAATCATCGGAATCGGAGCACAATTGCAGATTTTCGATTTTGTAGCTCTGATTTTGTGGGCTATAGTTCAGGTGATTTTCAATAAAATTGAATTTTCTACAAAATGTGTAGAAATTTTCCAGCGATCTAAATACCATTTGGCATAGCAATTACAGGTCTCAACGCCTATTGATAGAGGTATCAATCATCGGAATCGGAGCACAATTGCAGATTTTAGATTTTGTAGCTCTGATTTTGTGGGCTATAGTTCAGGTGATTTTCAATAAAATTGAATTTTCTACAAAATGTGTAGAAATTTTCCAGCGATCTAAATACCATTTCGCATGGCAATTACAGGTCTCAACGCCTATTGATAGAGGTATCAATCATCGGAATCGGAGCACAATTGCAGATTTTCGATTTTGCAGCTCTGATTTTGTGGGCTATAGTTCAGGTGATTTTCAATAAAATTGAATTTTCTACAAAATGTGGAGAAATATTCGAGCCATCCAAATGCCTGTTGGCATGACAATTACAGGTCTCAACACCTATTGATAGAGGTATCAATCATCGGAATCGGAGCACAATTGCAGATTTTCGATTTTGTAGCTCTGATTTTGTGGGCTATAGTTCAGGTGATTTTCAATAAAATTGAATTTTCTACAAAATGTGTAGAAATTTTCCAGCGATCTAAATACCATTTCGCATGGCAATTACAGGTCTCAACACCCATTGATAGAGGTATCAATCATCGGAATCGGAGCACAATTGCAGATTTTCGATTTTGCAGCTCTGATTTTGTGGGCTATAGTTCAGGTGATTTTCAATAAAATTGAATTTTCTACAAAATGTGGAGAAATATTCGAGCCATCCAAATGCCTGTTGGCATGACAATTACAGGTCTCAACACCTATTGATAGAGGTATCAATCATCGGAATCGGAGCACAATTGCAGATTTTCGATTTTGTAGCTCTGATTTTGTGGGCTATAGTTCAGGTGATTTTCAATAAAATTGAATTTTCTACAAAATGTGTAGAAATTTTCCAGCGATCTAAATACCATTTGGCATAGCAATTACAGGTCTCAACGCCTATTGATAGAGGTATCAATCATCGGAATCGGAGCACAATTGCAGATTTTCGATTTTGTAGCTCTGATTTTGTGGGCTATAGTTCAGGTGATTTTCAATAAAATTGAATTTTCTACAAAATGTGTAGAAATTTTCCAGCGATCTAAATACCATTTGGCATGGCAATTACAGGTCTCAACGCCTATTGATAGAGGTATCAATCATCGGAATCGGAGCACAATTGCAGATTTTCGATTTTGCAGCTCTGATTTTGTGGGCTATAGTTCAGGTGATTTTCAATAAAATTGAATTTTCTACAAAATGTGGAGAAATATTCGAGCCATCCAAATACCCGTTGGCATGGCAATTACAGGTCTCAACACCTATTGATAGAGGTATCAATCATCGGAATCGGAGCACAATTGCAGATTTTCGATTTTGCAGCTCTGATTTTGTGGGCTATAGTTCAGGTGATTTTCAATAAAATTGAATTTTCTACAAAATGTGTAGAAATATTCTAGCGATCCAAATAACCGTTGGCATGGCAATTACAGGTCTCAACACCTATTGATAGAGGTATCAATCATCGGAATCGGAGCACAATTGCAGATTTTCGATTTTGGAGCTCTGATTTTGTGGGCTATAGTTCAGGTGATTTTCAATAAAATTGAATTTTCTACAAAATGTGTAGAAATATTCTAGCGATCCAAATACCCGTTGGCATGGCAATTACAGGTCTCAACACCTATTGATAGAGGTATCAATCATGGAATCGGAGCACAATTGCAGATTTTCGATTTTGCAGCTCTGATTTTGTGGGCTATAGTTCAGGTGATTTTCAATAAAATTGAATTTTCTACAAAATGTGGAGAAATATTCTAGCAATCTAAATACCCTTTGGCATGGCAATTACAGGTCTCAACACCTATTGATAGAGGTATCAATCATCGGAATCGGAGCACAATTGCAGATTTTCGATTTTGGAGCTCTGATTTTGTGGGCTATAGTTCAGGTGATTTTCAATAAAATTGAATTTTCTACAAAATGTGGAGAAATATTCGAGCAATCTAAATACCCGTTGGCATGACAATTACAGGTCTCAACACCCATTGATAGAGGTATCAATCATCGGAATCGGAGCACAATTGCAGATTTTCGATTTTGCAGCTCTGATTTTGTGGGCTATAGTTCAGGTGATTTTCAATAAAATTGAATTTTCTACAAAATGTGTAGAAATTTTCCAGCGATCTAAATACCTTTTGGCATAGCAATTACAGGTCTCAACGCCTATTGATAGAGGTATCAATCATCGGAATCGGAGCACAATTGCAGATTTTCGATTTTGTGGGCTATAGTTCAGGTGATTTTCAATAAAATTGAATTTTCTACAAAATGTGTAGAAATTTTCCAGCGATCTAAATACCATTTCGCATGGCAATTACAGGTCTCAACGCCTATTGATAGAGGTATCAATCATCGGAATCGGAGCACAATTGCAGATTTTCGATTTTGGAGCTCTGATTTTGTGGGCTATAGTTCAGGTGATTTTCAATAAAATTGAATTTTCTACAAAATGTGTAGAAATATTCTAGCAATCTAAATACCCTTTGGCATGGCAATTACAGGTCTCAACACCTATTGATAGAGGTATCAATCATCGGAATCGGAGCACAATTGCAGATTTTCGATTCTGCATCTCTGATTTTGTGGGCTATAGTTCAGGTGATTTTCAATAAAATTGAATTTTCTACAAAATGTGGAGAAATATTCGAGCAATCTAAATACCCGTTGGCATGACAATTACAGGTCTCAACACCCATTGATAGAGGTATTAATCATCGGAATCGGAGCACAATTGCAGATTTTCGATTTTGTAGCTCTGATTTTGTGGGCTATAGTTCAGGTGATTTTCAATAAAATTGAATTTTCTACAAAATGTGTAGAAATATTCGAGCCATCCAAATGCCTGTTGGCATGACAATTACAGGTCTCAACACCCATTGATAGAGGTATTAATCATCGGAATCGGAGCACAATTGCAAATTTTCGATTTTGTAGCTCTGATTTTGTGGGCTATAGTTCAGGTGATTTTCAATAAAATTGAATTTTCTACAAAATGTGTAGAAATTTTCCAGCGATCTAAATACCTTTTGGCATAGCAATTACAGGTCTCAGCGCCTATTGATAGAGGTATCAATCATCGGAATCGGAGCACAATTGCAGATTTTCGATTTTGTGGGCTATAGTTCAGGTGATTTTCAATAAAATTGAATTTTCTACAAAATGTGTAGAAATTTTCCAGCGATCTAAATACCATTTCGCATGGCAATTACAGGTCTCAACGCCTATTGATAGAGGTATCAATCATCGGAATCGGAGCACAATTGCAGATTTTCGATTCTGCATCCTATAGTTCAGGTGATTTTCAATAAAATTGAATTTTCTACAAAATGTGGAGAAATATTCGAGCAATCTAAATACCCGTTGGCATGACAATTACAGGTCTCAACACCCATTGATAGAGGTATTAATCATCGGAATCGGAGCACAATTGCAGATTTTCGATTTTGTAGCTCTGATTTTGTGGGCTATAGTTCAGGTGATTTTCAATAAAATTGAATTTTCTACAAAATGTGTAGAAATATTCGAGCCATCCAAATGCCTGTTGGCATGACAATTACAGGTCTCAACACCCATTGATAGAGGTATTAATCATCGGAATCGGAGCACAATTGCAGATTTTCGATTTTGTAGCTCTGATTTTGTGGGCTATAGTTCAGGTGATTTTCAATAAAATTGAATTTTCTACAAAATGTGTAGAAATATTCTAGCAATCTAAATACCCTTTGGCATGGCAATTACAGGTCTCAACACCTATTGATAGAGGTATCAATCATCGGAATCGGAGCACAATTGCAGATTTTCGATTTTGTAGCTCTGATTTTGTGGGCTATAGTTCAGGTGATTTTCAATAAAATTGAATTTTCTACAAAATGTGTAGAAATTTTCCAGCGATCTAAATACCATTTGGCATAGCAATTACAGGTCTCAACGCCTATTGATAGAGGTATCAATCATCGGAATCGGAGCACAATTGCAGATTTTCGATTTTGTAGCTCTGATTTTGTGGGCTATAGTTCAGGTGATTTTCAATAAAATTGAATTTTCTACAAAATGTGTAGAAATTTTCCAGCGATCTAGATACCATTTGGCATGGCAATTACAGGTCTCAACACCTATTGATAGAGGTATCAATCATCGGAATCGGAACACAATTGCAGATTTTCGATTTTGCAGCTCTGATTTTGTGGGCTATAGTTCAGGTGATTTTCAATAAAATTGAATTTTCTACAAAATGTGGAGAAATATTCGAGCCAGCCAAATGCCTGTTGGCATGACAATTACAGGTCTCAACACCTATTGATAGAGGTATCAATCATCGGAATCGGAGCACAATTGCAGATTTTCGATTTTGTAGCTCTGATTTTGTGGGCTATAGTTCAGGTGATTTTCAATAAAATTGAATTTTCTACAAAATGTGTAGAAATTTTCCAGCGATCTAAATACCATTTGGCATGGCAATTACAGGTCTCAACGCCTATTGATAGAGGTATCAATCATCGGAATCGGAGCACAATTGCAGATTTTCGATTCTGCATCTCTGATTTTGTGGGCTATAGTTCAGGTGATTTCAATAAAATTGAATTTTCTACAAAATGTGTAGAAATATTCTAGCAGTCTAAATACCCTTTGGCATGGCAATTACAGGTCTCAACACCTATTGATAGAGGTATCAATCATCGGAATCGGAGCACAATTGCAGATTTTCGATTTTGGAGCTCTGATTTTGTGGGCTATAGTTCAGGTGATTTTCAATAAAATTGAATTTTCTATAAAACGTGTAGAAATATTCCAACGATCCAAATACCCGTTGGCATGGCAATTACAGGTCTCAACACCTATTGATAGAGGTATCAATCATCGGAATCGGAGCACAATTGCAGATTTTCGATTTTGCATCTCTGATTTTGTGGGCTATAGTTCAGGGTGATTTTCAATAAATTGAATTTTCTACAAAATGTGGAGAAATATTCGAGCAATCTAAATACCCGTTGGCATGACAATTACAGGTCTCAACATCTATTGATATAGGTATCAATCATCGGAATCGGAGCACAATTGCAGATTTTCGATTTTGGAGCTCTGATTTTGTGGGCTATAGTTCAGGTGATTTTCAATAAAATTGAATTTTCTACAAAATGTGTAGAAATATTCTAGCGATTCAAATACCCGTTGCATGGCAATTACAGGTCTCAACACCTATTGATAGAGGTATCAATCATCGGAATCGGAGCACAATTGCAGATTTTCGATTTTTGTAGCTCAGATTTTGTGGGCTATAGTTCAGGTGATTTTCAATAAAATTGAATTTTTTACAAAATGTGTAGAAATATTCTAACTATCCAAATAACCGTTGGCATGGCAATTACAGGTCTCAACACCTATTGATAGAGGTATCAATCATCGGAATCGGAGCACAATTGCAGATTTTCGATTTTGGAGCTCTGATTTTGTGGGCTATAGTTCAGGTGATTTTCAATAAAATTGAATTTTTTACAAAATGTGTAGAAATATTCTAACTATCCAAATAACCGTTGGCATGGCAATTACAGGTCTCAACGCCTATTGATAGAGGTATCAATCATCGGAATCGGAGCACAATTGCAGATTTTCGATTTTGGAGCTCTGATTTTGTGGGCTATAGTTCAGGTGATTTTCAATAAAATTGAATTTTCTATAAAATGTGTTGAAATATTCCAACGATACAAATACCCGTTGGCATGACAATTACAGGTCTCAACATCTATTGATAGAGGTATCAATCATCGGAATCGGAGCACAATTGCAGATTTTCGATTTTGCAGCTCTGATTTTGTGGGCTATAGTTCAGGTGATTTTCAATAAAATTGAATTTTCTACAAAATGTGGAGAAATATTCGAGCCATCCAAATGCCTGTTGGCATGACAATTACAGGTCTCAACACCTATTGATAGAGGTATCAATCATCGGAATCGGAGCACAATTGCAGATTTTCGATTTTGTAGCTCTGATTTTGTGGGCTATAGTTCAGGTGATTTTCAATAAAATTGAATTTTCTACAAAATGTGTAGAAATTTTCCAGCGATCTAAATACCATTTGGCATGGCAATTACAGGTCTCAACGCCTATTGATAGAGGTATCAATCATCGGAATCGGAGCACAATTGCAGATTTTCGATTTTGCAGCTCTGATTTTGTGGGCTATAGTTCAGGTGATTTTCAATAAAATTGAATTTTCTACAAAATGTGTAGAAATTTTCCAGCGATCTAAATACCATTTGGCATAGCAATTACAGGTCTCAACGCCAATTGATAGAGGTATATTGCAGATTTTCGATTTTGTAGCTCTGATTTTGTGGGCTATAGTTCAGGTGATTTTCAATAAAATTGAATTTTCTACAAAATGTGTAGAAATTTTCCAGCGATCTAAATACCATTTGGCATGGCAATTACAGGTCTCAACGCCTATTGATAGAGGTATCAATCATCGGAATCGGAGCACAATTGCAGATTTTCGATTTTGGAGCTCTGATTTTGTGGGCTATAGTTCAGGTGATTTTCAATAAAATTGAATTTTTTACTAAATGTGTAGAAATATTCTAGCGATCTAAATACCATTTGGCATGGCAATTACAGGTCTCAACACCTATTGATAGAGGTATCAATCATCGGAATCGGAGCACAATTGCAGATTTTCGATTTTGGAGCTCTGATTTTGTGGGCTATAGTTCAGGTGATTTTCAATAAAATTGAATTTTCTATAAAACGTGTAGAAATATTCCAACGATCCAAATACCCGTTGGCATGGCAATTACAGGTCTCAACACCTATTGATAGAGGTATCAATCATCGGAATCGGAGCACAATTGCAGATTTTCGATTTTGTAGCTCAGATTTTGTGGGCTATAGTTCAGGTGATTTTCAATAAAATTGAATTTTTTACAAAATGTGTAGAAATATTCTAACTATCCAAATAACCGTTGGCATGGCAATTACAGGTCTCAACACCTATTGATAGAGGTATCAATCATCGGAATCGGAGCACAATTGCAGATTTTCGATTTTGGAGCTCTGATTTTGTGGGCCTATAGTTCAGGTGATTTTCAATAAAATTGAATTTTTACAAAATGTGTAGAAATATTCTAGCGATCCAAATATCCGTTGGCATGGCAATTACAGGTCTCAACACCTATTGATAGAGGTATCAATCATCGGAATCGGAGCACAATTGCAGATTTTCGATTTTGGAGCTCTGATTTTGTGGGCTATAGTTCAGGTGATTTTCAATAAAATTGAATTTTTTACTAAATGTGTAGAAATATTCTAGCGATCTAAATACCATTTGGCATGGCAATTACAGGTCTCAACACCTATTGATAGAGGTATCAATCATCGGAATCGGAGCACAATTGCAGATTTTCGATTTTGGAGCTCTGATTTTGTGGGCTATAGTTCAGGTGATTTTCAATAAAATTGAATTTTCTACAAAATGTGTAGAAATTTTCCAGCGATCTAAATACCATTTGGCATGGCAATTACAGGTCTCAACGCCTATTGATAGAGGTATCAATCATCGGAATCGGAGCACAATTGCAGATTTTCGATTTTGTAGCTCTGATTTTGTGGGCTATAGTTCAGGTGATTTTCAATAAAATTGAATTTTTTACTAAATGTGTAGAAATATTCTAGCGATCTAAATACCATTTGGCATGGCAATTACAGGTCTCAACACCTATTGATAGAGGTATCAATCATCGGAATCGGAGCACAATTGCAGATTTTCGATTTGGAGCTCTGATTTTGTGGGCTATAGTTCAGGTGATTTTCAATAAAATTGAATTTTCTACAAAATGTGTAGAAATTTTCCAGCGATCTAAATACCATTTGGCATGGCAATTACAGGTCTCAACGCCTATTGATAGAGGTATCAATCATCGGAATCGGAGCACAATTGCAGATTTTCGATTTTGGAGCTCTGATTTTGTGGGCTATAGTTCAGGTGATTTTCAATAAAATTGAATTTTTTACAAAATGTGTAGAAATATTCTAGCGATCCAAATATCCGTTGGCATGGCAATTACAGGTCTCAACACCTATTGATAGAGGTATCAATCATCGGAATCGGAGCACAATTGCAGATTTTCGATTTTGGAGCTCTGATTTTGTGGGCTATAGTTCAGGTGATTTTCAATAAAATTGAATTTTTTTACTAAATGTGTAGAAATATTCTAGCGATCTAAATACCATTTGGCATGGCAATTACAGGTCTCAACACCTATTGATAGAGGTATCAATCATCGGAATCGGAGCACAATTGCAGATTTTCGATTTTGGAGCTCTGATTTTGTGGGCTATAGTTCAGGTGATTTTCAATAAAATTGAATTTTCTACAAAATGTGTAGAAATTTTCCAGCGATCTAAATACCATTTGGCATGGCAATTACAGGTCTCAACGCCTATTGATAGAGGTATCAATCATCGGAATCGGAGCACAATTGCAGATTTTCGATTTTGTAGCTCTGATTTTGTGGGCCATAGTTCAGGTGATTTTCAATAAAATTGAATTTTTTACTAAATGTGTAGAAATATTCTAGCGATCTAAATACCATTTGGCATGGCAATTACAGGTCTCAACACCTATTGATAGAGGTATCAATCATCGGAATCGGAGCACAATTGCAGATTTTCGATTTTGGAGCTCTGATTTTGTGGGCTATAGTTCAGGTGATTTTCAATAAAATTGAATTTTCTACAAAATGTGTAGAAATTTTCCAGCGATCTAAATACCATTTGGCATGGCAATTACAGGTCTCAACGCCTATTGATAGAGGTATCAATCATCGGAATCGGAGCACAATTGCAGATTTTCGATTTTGGAGCTCTGATTTTGTGGGCTATAGTTCAGGTGATTTTCAATAAAATTGAATTTTTTACAAAATGTGTAGAAATATTCTAGCGATCCAAATATCGTTGGCATGGCAATTACAGGTCTCAACACCTATTGATAGAGGTATCAATCATCGGAATCGGAGCACAATTGCAGATTTTCGATTTTGGAGCTCTGATTTTGTGGGCTATAGTTCAGGTGATTTTCAATAAAATTGAATTTTTTACTAAATGTGTAGAAATATTCTAGCGATCTAAATACCATTTGGCATGGCAATTACAGGTCTCAACACCTATTGATAGAGGTATCAATCATCGGAATCGGAGCACAATTGCAGATTTTCGATTTTGGAGCTCTGATTTTGTGGGCTATAGTTCAGGTGATTTTCAATAAAATTGAATTTTCTACAAAATGTGTAGAAATTTTCCAGCGATCTAAATACCATTTGGCATGGCAATTACAGGTCTCAACGCCTATTGATAGAGGTATCAATCATCGGAATCGGAGCACAATTGCAGATTTTCGATTTTGCAGCTCTGATTTTGTGGGCTATAGTTCAGGTGATTTCAATAAAATTGAATTTTCTACAAAATGTGTAGAAATTTTCCAGCGATCTAAATACCATTTGGCATAGCAATTACAGGTCTCAACGCCAATTGATAGAGGTATATTGCAGATTTTCGATTTTGTAGCTCTGATTTTGTGGGCTATAGTTCAGGTGATTTTCAATAAAATTGAATTTTCTACAAAATGTGTAGAAATTTTCCAGCGATCTAAATACCATTTGGCATGGCAATTACAGGTCTCAACGCCTATTGATAGAGGTATCAATCATCGGAATCGGAGCACAATTGCAGATTTTCGATTCTGCATCTCTGATTTTGTGGGCTATAGTTCAGGTGATTTTCAATAAATTGAATTTTCTACAAAATGTGTAGAAATATTCTAGCAATCTAAATACCCTTTGGCATGGCAATTACAGGTCTCAACACCTATTGATAGAGGTATCAATCATCGGAATCGGAGCACAATTGCAGATTTTCGATTTTGGAGCTCTGATTTTGTGGGCTATAGTTCAGGTGATTTTCAATAAAATTGAATTTTCTATAAAACGTGTAGAAATATTCCAACGATCCAAATACCCGTTGGCATGGCAATTACAGGTCTCAACACCTATTGATAGAGGTATCATTCATCGGAATCGGAGCACAATTGCAGATTTTCGATTTTGCATCTCTGATTTTGTGGGCTATAGTTCAGGTGATTTTCAATAAAATTGAATTTTCTACAAAATGTGGAGAAATATTCGAGCAATCTAAATACCCGTTGGCATGACAATTACAGGTCTCAACATCTATTGATATAGGTATCAATAATCGGAATCGGAGCACAATTGCAGATTTTCGATTTTGGAGCTCTGATTTTGTGGGCTATAGTTCAGGTGATTTTCAATAAAATTGAATTTTTTACAAAATGTGTAGAAATATTCTAGCGATCCAAATATCCGTTGGCATGGCAATTACAGGTCTCAACACCTATTGATAGAGGTATCAATCATCGGAATCGGAGCACAATTGCAGATTTTCGATTTTGGAGCTCTGATTTTGTGGGCTATAGTTCAGGTAATTTTCAATAAAATTGAATTTTTTACTAAATGTGTAGAAATATTCTAGCGATCCAAATACTCGTTGGCATGGCAATTACAGGTCTCAACACCTATTGATAGAGGTATCAATCATCGGAATCGGAGCACAATTGCAGATTTTCGATTTTGGAGTTATGATTTTGTGGGCTATAGTTCAGGTGATTTTCAATAAAATTGAATTTTCTACAAAATGTGTAGAAATATTCTAGCAATCCAAATATCCGTTGGCATGGCAATTACAGGTCTCAACATCTATTGATAGAGGTATCAATCATCGGAATCGGAGCACAATTGCAGATTTTCGATTTTGGAGCTCTGATTTTGTGGGCTATAGTTCAGGTGATTTTCAATAAAATTGAATTTTTTAGGAAATGTGTAGAAATATTCTAGCGATCCAAATACCCGTTGGCATGGCAATTACAGGTCTCAACACCTATTGATAGAGGTATCAATCATCTGAATCGATGCACAATTGCAGATTTTCGATTTTGTAGCTCAGATTTTGTGGGCTATAGTTCAGGTGATTTTCAATAAAATTGAATTTTCTATAAAATGTGTAGAAATTTACCAACGTTTCAAAAACCCGTGGGCATGGCAATTACAGGGCTCAACACCTATTGATAGAAGTACCAATCATCGGAATCGGAGCACAATTGCAGATTTTCGATTTTGGAGCTCTGATTTTGTGGGCTATAGTTCAGGTGATTTTCAATAAAATTGAATTTTTTACAAAATGTGTAGAAATATTCTAGCAATCCAAATATCCGTTGGCATGGCAATTACAGGTCTCAACACCTATTGATAGAGGTATCAATCATCGGAATCGGAGCACAATTGCAGATTTTCGATTTTGGAGCTCTGATTTTGTGGGCTATAGTTCAGGTGATTTTCAATAAAATTGAATTTTTTACAAAATGTGTAGAAATATTCTAGCGATCCAAATATCCGTTGGCATGGCAATTACAGGTCTCAACATCTATTGATAGAGGTATCAATCATCGGAATCGGAGCACAATTGCAGATTTTCGATTTTGGAGCTCTGATTTTGTGGGCTATAGTTCAGGTGATTTTCAATAAAATTGAATTTTTTAGGAAATGTGTAGAAATATTCTAGCGATCCAAATACCCGTTGGCATGGCAATTACAGGTCTCAACACCTATTGATAGAGGTATCAATCATCGGAATCGGGCTCAATTGCAGATTTTCGATTTTGGAGCTCTGATTTTGTGGGCTATAGTTCAGGTGATTTTCAATAAAATTGAATTTTTTAGAAAATGTGTAGAAATATTCTAACTATCCAAATAACCGTTGGCATGGCAATTACAGGTCTCAACGCCTATTGATAGAGGTATCAATCATCGGAATCGGGCACAATTGCAGATTTTCGATTTTGGAGCTCTGATTTTGTGGGCTATAGTTCAGGTGATTTTCAATAAAATTGAATTTTCTACAAAATGTGGAGAAATATTCTAGCGATCCAAATACCCGTTGGCATGGCAATTGCAGGTCTCAACACCTATTGATAGAGGTATCAATCATCGGAATCGGAGCACAATTGCAGATTTTCGATTTTGGAGCTCTGATTTTGTGGGCTATAGTTCAGGTGATTTTCAATAAAATTGAATTTTTTACAAAATGTGTAGAAATATTCTAGCGATCCAAATAATCGTTGGCATGGCAATTACAGGTCTCAACATCTATTGATAGAGGTATCAATAATCGGAATCGGAGCACAATTGCAGATTTCGATTTTGGAGCTCTGATTTTGTGGGCTATAGTTCAGGTGATTTTCAATAAAATTGAATTTTCTATAAAATGTGTTGAAATATTCCAACGATACAAATACCCGTTGGCATGACAATTACAGGTCTCAACATCTATTGATAGAGGTATCAATCATCGGAATCGGAGCACAATTGCAGATTTTCGATTTTGCAGCTCTGATTTTGTGGGCTATAGTTCAGGTGATTTTCAATAAAATTGAATTTTCTACAAAATGTGGAGAAATATTCGAGCCATCCAAATGCCTGTTGGCATGACAATTACAGGTCTCAACACCTATTGATAGAGGTATCAATCATCGGAATCGGAGCACAATTGCAGATTTTCGATTTTGTAGCTCTGATTTTGTGGGCTATAGTTCAGGTGATTTTCAATAAAATTGAATTTTCTACAAAATGTGTAGAAATTTTCCAGCGATCTAAATACCATTTGGCATGGCAATTACAGGTCTCAACGCCTATTGATAGAGGTATCAATCATCGGAATCGGAGCACAATTGCAGATTTTCGATTTTGTAGCTCTAATTTTGTGGGCTATAGTTCAGGTGATTTTCAATAAAATTGAATTTTCTACAAAATGTGTAGAAATTTTCCAGCGATCTAAATACCATTTGGCATGGCAATTACAGGTCTCAACGCCTATTGATAGAGGTATCAATCATCGGAATCGGAGCACAATTGCAGATTTTCGATTTTGCAGCTCTGATTTTGTGGGCTTATAGTTCAGGTGATTTTCAATAAAATTGAATTTTCTACAAATGTGTAGAAATATTATAGCGATCCAAATACCCGTTAGCATGGCAATTACAGGTCTCAACGCCTATTGATAGAGGTATCAATCATCGGAATCGGAGCACAATTGCAGATTGTCGATTTTGCAGCTCTGATTTTGTGGGCTATAGTTCAGGTGATTTTCAATAAAATTGAATTTTCTACAAAATGTGTAGAAATATTCTAGCGATCCAAATACCGTTGGAACGGCAATTACAGGTCTCAACACCTATTGATAGAGGTATCAATCATCGGAATCGGAGCACAATTGCAGATTTTCGATTTTGCAGCTCTGATTTTGTGGGCTATAGTTCAGGTGATTTTCAATAAAATTGAATTTTCTACAAAATGTGTAGAAATATTCTAGCGATCCAAATACCCGTTGGAACGGCAATTACAGGTCTCAACACCTATTGATATAGGTATCAATCATCGGAATCGGAGCACAATTGCAGATTTTCGATTTTGCAGCTCTGATTTTGTGGGCTATAGTTCAGGTGATTTTCAATAAAATTGAATTTTCTACAAAATGTGTAGAAATATTCTAGCGATCCAAATACCCGTTGGAACGGCAATTACAGGTCTCAACACCTATTGATAGAGGTATCAATCATCGGAATCGGAGCACAATTGCAGATTTTCGATTTGCAGCTCTGATTTTGTGGGCTATAGTTCAGGTGATTTTCAATAAAATTGAATTTTCTACAAAATGTGTAGAAATATTCTAGCGATCCAAATACCCGTTAGCATGACAATTACAGGTCTCAACACCTATTGATAGAGGTATCAATCATCGGAATCGGAGCACAATTGCAGATTTTCGATTTTGCAGCTCTGATTTTGTGGGCTATAGTTCAGGTGATTTTCAATAAATTGAATTTTCTACAAAATGTGTAGAAATATTCTAGCGATCCAAATACCCGTTGGAACGGCAATTACAGGTCCAACACCTATTGATAGAGGTATCAATCATCGGAATCGGAGCACAATTGCAGATTTTCGATTTTGCAGCTGTGATTTTGTGGGCCTATAGTTCAGGTGATTTTTCAATAAAATTGAATTTTCTACAAAATGTGTAGAAATATTCTAGCGATCCAAATACCCGTTGGCATGGCAATTACAGGTCTCAACGCCTATTGATAGAGGTATCAATCATCGGAATCGGAGCACAATTGCAGATTTTCGATTTTGCAGCTCTGATTTTGTGGGCTATAGTTCAGGTGATTTTCAATAAAATTGAATTTTCTACAAAATGTGTAGAAATATTCTAGCGATCCAAATACCCGTTGGCACGGCAATTACAGGTCTCAACACCTATTGATAGAGGTATCAATCATCGGAATCGGAGCACAAATGCAGATTTTCGATTTTGGAGCTCTGATTTTGTGGGCTATAGTTCAGGTGATTTTCAATAAAATTGAATTTTCTACAAAATGTGTAGAAATATTCTAGCGATCCAAATACCCGTTGGCATGGCAATTACAGGTCTCAACGCCTATTGATAGAGGTATCAATCATCGGAATCGGAGCACAATTGCAGATTTTCGATTTTGCAGCTCTGATTTTGTGGGCTATAGTTCAGGTGATTTTCAATAAAATTGAATTTTCTACAAAATGTGTAGAAATATTCTAGCGATCCAAATACCCGTTGGCATGACAATTACAGGTCTCAACATCTATTGATAGAGGTATCAATCATCGGAATCGGAGCACAATTGCAGATTTTCGATTTTGCAGCTCTGATTTTGTGGGCTATAGTTCAGGTGATTTTCAATAAAATTGAATTTTCTACAAAATGTGGAGAAATATTCGAGCCATCCAAATGCCTGTTGGCATGACAATTACAGGTCTCAACACCTATTGATAGAGGTATCAATCATCGGAATCGGAGCACAATTGCAGATTTTCGATTTTGTAGCTCTGATTTTGTGGGCTATAGTTCAGGTGATTTTCAATAAAATTGAATTTTCTACAAAATGTGTAGAAATTTTCCAGCGATCTAAATACCATTTGGCATGGCAATTACAGGTCTCAACGCCTATTGATAGAGGTATCAATCATCGGAATCGGAGCACAATTGCAGATTTTCGATTTTGTAGCTCTAATTTTGTGGGCTATAGTTCAGGTGATTTTCAATAAAATTGAATTTTCTACAAAATGTGTAGAAATTTTCCAGCGATCTAAATACCATTTGGCATGGCAATTACAGGTCTCAACGCCTATTGATAGAGGTATCAATCATCGGAATCGGAGCACAATTGCAGATTTTCGATTTTGCAGCTCTGATTTTGTGGGCTATAGTTCAGGTGATTTTCAATAAAATTGAGTTTTCTACAAAATGTGTAGAAATTTTCCAGCGATCTAAATACCATTTGGCATAGCAATTACAGGTCTCAACGCCTATTGATAGAGGTATATTGCAGATTTTCGATTTTGGAGCTCTGATTTTGTGGGCTATAGTTCAGGTGATTTTCAATAAAATTGAATTTTCTACAAAATGTGTAGAAATATTATAGCGATCCAAATACCCGTTAGCATGGCAATTACAGGTCTCAACGCCTATTGATAGAGGTATCAATCATCGGAATCGGAGCACAATTGCAGATTTTCGATTTTGCAGCTCTGATTTTGTGGGCTATAGTTCAGGTGATTTTCAATAAAATTGAATTTTCTACAAAATGTGTAGAAATATTCTAGCGATCCAAATACCCGTTGGAACGGCAATTACAGGTCTCAACACCTATTGATAGAGGTATCAATCATCGGAATCGGAGCACAATTGCAGATTTTCGATTTTGGAGCTCTGATTTTGTGGGCTATAGTTCAGGTGATTTTCAATAAAATTGAATTTTCTACAAAATGTGTAGAAATATTCTAGCGATCCAAATATCCGTTGGCATGGCAATTACAGGTCTCAACACCTATTGATAGAAGTATCAATCATCGGAATCGGAGCACAATTGCAGATTTTCGATTTTGGAGCTCTACTGATTTTGTGGGCTATAGTTCAGGTGATTTTCAATAAAATTGAATTTTCTACAAAATGTGTAGAAATATTCTAGCAATCCAAATACCCGTTGGAACGGCAATTACAGGTCTCAACACCTATTGATAGAGGTATCAATCATCGGAATCGGAGCACAATTGCAGATTTTCGATTTTGCAGCTCTGATTTTGTGGGCTATAGTTCAGGTGATTTTCAATAAAATTGAATTTTCTACAAAATGTGTAGAAATATTCTAGCGATCCAAATACCCGTTGGAACGGCAATTACAGGTCTCAACACCTATTGATAGAGGTATCAATCATCGGAATCGGAGCACAATTGCAGATTTTCGATTTTGCAGCTCTGATTTTGTGGGCTATAGTTCAGGTGTTTTTCAATAAAATTGAATTTTCTACAAAATGTGTAGAAATATTCTAGCGATCCAAATACCCGTTGGCATGGCAATTACAGGTCTCAACGCCTATTGATAGAGGTATCAATCATCGGAATCGGAGCACAATTGCAGATTTTCGATTTTGCAGCTCTGATTTTGTGGGCTATAGTTCAGGTGATTTTCAATAAAATTGAATTTTCTACAAAATGTGTAGAAATATTCTAGCGATCCAAATATCCGTTGGCACGGCAATTACAGGTCTCAACACCTATTGATAGAGGTATCAATCATCGGAATCGGAGCACAATTGCAGATTTTCGATTTTGGAGCTCTGATTTTGTGGGCTATAGTTCAGGTGATTTTCAATAAAATTGAATTTTCTACAAAATGTGTAGAAATATTCTAGCGATCCAAATACCCGTTGGCATGGCAATTACAGGTCTCAACACCTATTGATAGAGGTATCAATCATCGGAATCGGAGCACAATTACAGATTTTCGATTTTGGAGCTCTGATTTTGTGGGCTATAGTTCAGGTGATTTTCAATAAAATTGAATTTTCTACAAAATGTGTAGAAATATTCTAGCGATCCAAATACCCGTTGGCATGGCAATTACAGGTCTCAACGCCTATTGATAGAGGTATCAATCATCGGAATCGGAGCACAATTGCAGATTTTCGATTTTGCAGCTCTGATTTTGTGGGCTATAGTTCAGGTGATTTTCAATAAAATTGAATTTTCTACAAAATGTGTAGAAATATTCTAGCGATCCAAATACCCGTTGGAACGGCAATTACAGGTCTCAACACCTATTGATATAGGTATCAATCATCGGAATCGGAGCACAATTGCAGATTTTCGATTTTGCAGCTCTGATTTTGTGGGCTATAGTTCAGGTGATTTTCAATAAAATTGAATTTTCTACAAAATGTGTAGAAATATTCTAGCGATCCAAATACCCGTTGGAACGGCAATTACAGGTCTCAACACCTATTGATAGAGGTATCAATCATCGGAATCGGAGCACAATTGCAGATTTTCGATTTTGCAGCTCTGATTTTGTGGGCTATAGTTCAGGTGATTTTCAATAAAATTGAATTTTCTACAAAATGTGTAGAAATATTCTAGCGATCCAAATACCCGTTAGCATGACAATTACAGGTCTCAACACCTATTGATAGAGGTATCAATCATCGGAATCGGAGCACAATTGCAGATTTTCGATTTTGCAGCTCTGATTTTGTGGGCTATAGTTCAGGTGATTTTCAATAAAATTGAATTTTCTACAAAATGTGTAGAAATATTCTAGCGATCCAAATACCCGTTGGAACGGCAATTACAGGTCTCAACACCTATTGATAGAGGTATCAATCATCGGAATCGGAGCACAATTGCAGATTTTCGATTTTGCAGCTGTGATTTTGTGGGCTATAGTTCAGGTGATTTTCAATAAAATTGAATTTTCTACAAAATGTGTAGAAATATTCTAGCGATCCAAATACCCGTTGGCATGGCAATTACAGGTCTCAACGCCTATTGATAGAGGTATCAATCATCGGAATCGGAGCACAATTGCAGATTTTCGATTTTGCAGCTCTGATTTTGTGGGCTATAGTTCAGGTGATTTTCAATAAAATTGAATTTTCTACAAAATGTGTAGAAATATTCTAGCGATCCAAATACCCGTTGGCACGGCAATTACAGGTCTCAACACCTATTGATAGAGGTATCAATCATCGGAATCGGAGCACAATTGCAGATTTTCGATTTTGGAGCTCTGATTTTGTGGGCTATAGTTCAGGTGATTTTCAATAAAATTGAATTTTCTACAAAATGTGTAGAAATATTCTAGCGATCCAAATACCCGTTGGCATGGCAATTACAGGTCTCAACGCCTATTGATAGAGGTATCAATCATCGGAATCGGAGCACAATTGCAGATTTTCGATTTTGCAGCTCTGATTTTGTGGGCTATAGTTCAGGTGATTTTCAATAAAATTGAATTTTCTACAAAATGTGTAGAAATATTCTAGCGATCCAAATACCCGTTGGCATGGCAATTACAGGTCTCAACACCTATTGATAGAGGTATCAATCATCGGAATCGGAGCACAATTGCAGATTTTCGATTTTGGAGCTCTGATTTTGTGGGCTATAGTTCAGGTGATTTTCAATAAAATTGAATTTTCTACAAAATGTGTAGAAATATTCTAGCGATCCAAATACCCGTTGGAACGGCAATTACAGGTCTCAACACCTATTGATAGAGGTATCAATCATCGGAATCGAAGCACAATTGCAGATTTTCGATTTTGGAGCTCTGATTTTGTGGGCTATAGTTCAGGTGATTTTCAATAAAATTGAATTTTCTACAAAATGTGTAGAAATATTCTAGCGATCCAAATACCATCTGGCATGGCAATTACAGATCTCAACGCCTAATCGGAATCGGAGCACAATTGCAGATTTTCGATTTTGGAGCTCTGATTTTGTGGGCTATAGTTCAGGTGATTTTCAATAAAATTGAATTTTCTACAAAATGTGTAGAAATATTCTAGCGATCCAAATACCCGTTGGCATGGCAATTACAGGTCTCAACATCTATTGATAGAGGTATCAATCATCGGAATCGGAGCACAATTGCAGATTTTCGATTTTGGAGCTCTGATTTTGTGGGCTATAGTTCAGGTGATTTTCAATAAAATTGAATTTTCTACAAAATGTGTAGAAATATTCTAGCGATCCAAATACCCGTTGGCATGGCAATTACAGGTCTCAACACCTATTGATAGAGGTATCAATCATCGGAATCGGAGCACAATTGCAGATTTTCGATTTTGGAGCTCTGATTTTGTGGGCTATAGTTCAGGTGATTTTCAATAAAATTGAATTTTCTACAAAATGTGTAGAAATATTCTAGCGATCCAAATACCCGTTGGAACGGCAATTACAGGTCTCAACACCTATTGATAGAGGTATCAATCATCGGAATCGGAGCACAATTGCAGATTTTCGATTTTGCAGCTCTGATTTTGTGGGCTATAGTTCAGGTGATTTTCAATAAAATTGAATTTTCTACAAAATGTGTAGAAATATTCTAGCGATCCAAATACCCGTTAGCATGACAATTACAGGTCTCAACACCTATTGATAGAGGTATCAATCATCGGAATCGGAGCACAATTGCAAATTTTCGATTTTGCAGCTCTGATTTTGTGGGCTATAGTTCAGGTGATTTTCAATAAAATTGAATTTTCTACAAAATGTGTAGAAATATTCTAGCGATCCAATTACCCGCTGGCACGGCAATTACAGGTCTCAACACCTATTGATAGAGGTATCAATCATCGGAATCGGAGCACAATTGCAGATTTTCGATTTTGGAGCTCTGATTTTGTGGGCTATAGTTCAGGTGATTTTCAATCAAATTGAATTTTCTACAAAATGTGTAGAAATATTCTAGCGATCCAAATACCCGTTGGAACGGCAATTACAGGTCTCAACACCTATTGATAGAGGTATCAATCATCGGAATCGGAGCACAATTGCAGATTTTCGATTTTGCAGCTCTGATTTTGTGGGCTATAGTTCAGGTGATTTTCAATAAAATTGAATTTTCTACAAAATGTGTAGAAATATTCTAGCGATCCAAATACCCGTTGGCATGGCAATTACAGGTCTCAACGCCTATTGATAGAGGTATCAATCATCGGAATCGGAGCACAATTGCAGATTTTCGATTTTGCAGCTCTGATTTTGTGGGCTATAGTTCAGGTGATGTTCAATAAAATTGAATTTTCTACAAAATGTGTAGAAATATTCTAGCGATCCAAATACCCGTTGGTACGGCAATTACAGGTCTCAACACCTATTGATAGAGGTATCAATCATCGGAATCGGAGCACAATTGCAGATTTTCGATTTTGCAGCTCTGATTTTGTGGGCTATAGTTCAGGTGATTTTCAATAAAATTGAATTTTCTACAAAATGTGTAGAAATATTCTAGCGATCCAAATACCCGTTGGCATGGCAATTACAGGTCTCAACGCCTATTGATAGAGGTATCAATCATCGGAATCGGAGCACAATTGCAGATTTTCGATTTTGGAGCTCTGATTTTGTGGGCTATAGTTCATGTGATTTTCAATAAAATTGAATTTTCTACAAAATGTGTAGAAATATTCTAGCGATCCAAATACCCGTTGGAACAGCAATTACAGGTCTCAACACCTATTGATAGAGGTATCAATCATCGGAATCGGAGCACAATTGCAGATTTTCGATTTTGCAGCTCTGATTTTGTGGGCTATAGTTCAGGTGATTTTCAATAAAATTGAATTTTCTACAAAATGTGTAGCGATCCAAATACCCGTTAGCATGACAATTACAGGTCTCAACACCTGTTGATAGAGGTATCAATCATCGGAATCGGAGCACAATTGCAGATTTTCGATTTTGCAGCTCTGATTTTGTGGGCTATAGTTCAGGTGATTTTCAATAAAATTGAATTTTCTACAAAATGTGTAGAAATATTCTAGCGATCCAATTACCCGCTGGCACGGCAATTACAGGTCTCAACACCTATTGATAGAGGTATCAATCATCGGAATCGGAGCACAATTGCAGATTTTCGATTTTGGAGCTCTGATTTTGTGGGCTATAGTTCATGTGATTTTCAATAAAATTGAATTTTCTACAAAATGTGTAGAAATATTCTAGCGATCCAAATACCCGTTGGAACGGCAATTACAGGTCTCAACACCTATTGATAGAGGTATCAATCATCGGAATCGGAGCACAATTGCAGATTTTCGATTTTGCAGCTCTGATTTTGTGGGCTATAGTTCAGGTGATTTTCAATAAAATTGAATTTTCTACAAAATGTGTAGAAATATTCTAGCGATCCAAATACCCGTTGGCATGGCAATTACAGGTCTCAACACCTATTGATAGAGGTATCAATCATCGGAATCGGAGCACAATTGCAGATTTTCGATTTTGCAGCTCTGATTTTGTGGGCTATAGTTCAGGTGATTTTCAATAAAATTGAATTTTCTACAAAATGTGTAGAAATATTCTAGCGATCCAAATACATGTTGGCATGGCAATTACAGGTCTCAACACCTATTGATAGAGGTATCAATCATCGGAATCGGAGCACAATTGCAGATTTTCGATTTTGGAGCTCTGATTTTGTGGGCTATAGTTCAGGTGATTTTCAATCAAATTGAATTTTCTACAAAATGTGTAGAAATATTCTAGCGATCCAAATACCCGTTGGCATGGCAATTACAGGTCTCAACGCCTATTGATAGAGGTATCAATCATCGGAATCGGAGCACAATTGCAGATTTTCGATTTTGGAGCTCTGATTTTGTGGGCTATAGTTCAGGTGATTTTTAATAAAATTGAATTTTCTACAAAATGTGTAGAAATATTCTAGCGATCCAAATACCCGTTGGTACGGCAATTACAGGTCTCAACACCTATTGATAGAGGTATCAATCATCGGAATCGGAGCACAATTGCAGATTTTCGATTTTGGAGCTCTGATTTTGTGGGCTATAGTTCAGGTGATTTTCAATAAAATTGAATTTTCTACAAAATATGTAGAAATATTCTAGCGATCCAAATACCCGTTGGCATGGCAATTACAGGTCTCAACGCCTATTGATAGAGGTATCAATCATCGGAATCGGAGCACAATTGCAGATTTTCGATTTTGGAGCTCTGATTTTGTGGGCTATAGTTCAGGTGATTTTCAATAAAATTGAATTTTCTACAAAATGTGTAGAAATATTCTAGCGATCCAAATATCCGTTGGAACGGTAATTACAGGTCTCAACACCTATTGATAGAGGTATCAATCATCGGAATCGGAGCACAATTACAGATTTTCGATTTTGCAGCTCTGATTTTGTGGGCTATAGTTCAGGTGATTTTCAATAAAATTGAATTTTCTACAAAATGTGTAGAAATATTCTAGCGATCCAAATACCCGTTGGAACGGCAATTACAGGTCTCAACACCTATTGATAGAGGTATCAATCATCGGAATCGGAGCACAATTGCAGATTTTCGATTTTGCAGCTCTGATTTTGTGGGCTATAGTTCAGGTGATTTTCAATAAAATTGAATTTTCTACAAAATGTGTAGAAATATTCTAGCGATCCAAATACCCGTTGGCACGGCAATTACAGGTCTCAACACCTATTGATAGAGGTATCAATCATCGGAATCGGAGCACAATTGCAGATTTTCGATTTTGCAGCTCTGATTTTGTGGGCTATAGTTCAGGTGATTTTCAATAAAATTGAATTTTCTACAAAATGTGTAGAAATATTCTAGCGATCCAAATACCCGTTGGCACGGCAATTACAGGTCTCAACACCTATTGATAGAGGTATCAATCATCGGAATCGGAGCACAATTGCAGATTTTCGATTTTGCAGCTCTGATTTTGTGGGCTATAGTTCAGGTGATTTTCAATAAAATTGAATTTTCTACAAAATGTGTAGAAATATTCTAGCGATCCAAATACCCGTTGGAACGGCAATTACAGGTCTCAACACCTATTGATAGAGGTATCAATCATCGGAATCGGAGCACAATTGCAGATTTTCGATTTTGCAGCTCTGATTTTGTGGGCTATAGTTCAGGTGATTTTCAATAAAATTGAATTTTCTACAAAATGTGTAGAAATATTCTAGCGATCCAAATACCCGTTGGCATGGCAATTACAGGTCTCAACACCTATTGATAGAGGTATCAATCATCGGAATCGGAGCACAATTGCAGATTTTCGATTTTGCAGCTCTGATTTTGTGGGCTATAGTTCAGGTGATTTTCAATAAAATTGAATTTTCTACAAAATGTGTAGAAATATTCTAGCGATCCAAATACCCGTTGGAACGGCAATTACAGGTCTCAACACCTATTGATAGAAGTATCAATCATCGGAATCGGAGCACAATTGCAGATTTTCGATTTTGCAGCTCTGATTTTGTGGGCTATAGTTCAGGTGATTTTCAATAAAATTGAATTTTCTACAAAATGTGTAGAAATATTCTAGCGATCCAAATACCCGTTGGCACGGCAATTACAGGTCTCAACACCTATTGATAGAGGTATCAATCATCGGAATCGGAGCACAATTGCAGATTTTCGATTTTGCAGCTCTGATTTTGTGGGCTATAGTTCAGGTGATTTTCAATAAAATTGAATTTTCTACAAAATGTGTAGAAATATTCTAGCGATCCAAATACCCGTTGGCACGGCAATTACAGGTCTCAACACCTATTGATAGAGGTATCAATCATCGGAATCGGAGCACAATTGCAGATTTTCGATTTTGGAGCTCTGATTTTGTGGGCTATAGTTCAGGTGATTTTCAATAAAATTGAATTTTCTACAAAATGTGTAGAAATATTCTAGCGATCCAAATACCCGTTGGCATGGCAATTACAGGTCTCAACGCCTATTGATAGAGGTATCAATCATCGGAATCGGAGCACAATTGCAGATTTTCGATTTTGCAGCTCTGATTTTGTGGGCTATAGTTCAGGTGATTTTCAATAAAATTGAATTTTCTACAAAATGTGTAGAAATATTCTAGCGATCCAAATACCCGTTGGCATGGCAATTACAGGTCTCAACGCCTATTGATAGAGGTATCAATCATCGGAATCGGAGCACAATTGCAGATTTTCGATTTTGCAGCTCTGATTTTGTGGGCTATAGTTCAGGTGATTTTCAATAAAATTGAATTTTCTACAAAATGTGTAGAAATATTCTAGCGATCCAAATACCCGTTGGCACGGCAATTACAGGTCTCAACACCTATTGATAGAGGTATCAATCATCGGAATCGGAGCACAATTGCAGATTTTCGATTTTGCAGCTCTGATTTTGTGGGCTATAGTTCAGGTGATTTTCAATAAAATTGAATTTTCTACAAAATGTGTAGAAATATTCTAGCGATCCAAATACCCGTTGGTACGGCAATTACAGGTCTCAACACCTATTGATAGAGGTATCAATCATCGGAATCGGAGCACAATTGCAGATTTTCGATTTTGCAGCTCTGATTTTGTGGGCTATAGTTCAGGTGATTTTCAATAAAATTGAATTTTCTACAAAATGTGTAGAAATATTCTAGCGATCCAAATACCCGTTGGAACGGCAATTACAGGTCTCAACACCTATTGATATAGGTATCAATCATCGGAATCGGAGCACAATTGCAGATTTTCGATTTTGGAGCTCTGATTTTGTGGGCTATAGTTCAGGTGATTTTCAATAAAATTGAATTTTCTACAAAATGTGTAGAAATATTCTAGCGATCCAAATACCCGTTGGCATGGCAATTACAGGTCTCAACGCCTATTGATAGAGGTATCAATCATCGGAATCGGAGCACAATTGCAGATTTTCGATTTTGCAGCTCTGATTTTGTGGGCTATAGTTCAGGTGATTTTCAATAAAATTGAATTTTCTACAAAATGTGTAGAAATATTCTAGCGATCCAAATACCCGTTGGCATGGCAATTACAGGTCTCAACGCCTATTGATAGAGGTATCAATCATCGGAATCGGAGCACAATTGCAGATTTTCGATTTTGCAGCTCTGATTTTGTGGGCTATAGTTCAGGTGATTTTCAATAAAATTGAATTTTCTACAAAATGTGTAGAAATATTCTAGCGATCCAAATACCCTTTGGCATGGCAATTACAGGTCTCAACACCTATTGATATAGGTATCAATCATCGGAATCGGAGCACAATTGCAGATTTTCGATTTTGCAGCTCTGATTTTGTGGGCTATATCAGGTGATTTTCAATAAAATTGAATTTTCTACAAAATGTGTAGAAATATTCTAGCGATCCAAATACCCGTTGGCACGGCAATTACGGGTCTTAACACCTATTGATAGAGGTATCAATCATCGGAATCGGAGCACAATTGCAGATTTTCGATTTTGGAGCTCTGATTTTGTGGGCTATAGTTCAGGTGATTTTCAATAAAATTGAATTTTCTACAAAATGTGTAGAAATATTCTAGCGATCCAAATACCCGTTGGCACGGCAATTACAGGTCTCAACACCTATTGATAAAGGTATCAATCATCGGAATCGGAGCACAATTGCAGATTTTCGATTTTGCAGCTCTGATTTTGTGGGCTATAGTTCAGGTGATTTTCAATAAAATTGCATTTTCTACAAAATGTGTAGAAATATTCTAGCGATCCAAATACCCGTTGGCACGGCAATTACAGGTCTCAACACCTATTGATAGAGGTATCAATCATCGGAATCGGAGCACAATTGCAGATTTTCGATTTTGCAGCTCTGATTTTGTGGGCTATAGTTCAGGTGATTTTCAATAAAATTGAATTTTCTACAAAATGTGTAGAAATATTCTAGCGATCCAAATACCCGTTGGCATGGCAATTACAGGTCTCAACACCTATTGATAGAGGTATCAATCATCGGAATCGGAGCACAATTGCAGATTTTCGATTTTGGAGCTCTGATTTTGTGGGTTATAGTTCAGGTGATTTTCAATAAAATTGAATTTTCTACAAAATGTGTAGAAATATTCTAGCGATCCAAATACCCGTTGGAACGGCAATTACAGGTCTCAACACCTATTGATATAGGTATCAATCATCGGAATCGGAGCACAATTGCAGATTTTCGATTTTGCAGCTCTGATTTTGTGGGCTATAGTTCAGGTGATTTTCAATAAAATTGAATTTTCTACAAAATGTGTAGAAATATTCTAGCGATCCAAATACCCGTTGGCATGGCAATTACAGGTCTCAACACCTATTGATAGAGGTATCAATCATCGGAATCGGAGCACAATTGCAGATTTTCGATTTTGGAGCTCTGATTTTGTGGGTTATAGTTCAGGTGATTTTCAATAAAATTGAATTTTCTACAAAATGTGTAGAAATATTCTAGCGATCCAAATACCCGTTGGAACGGCAATTACAGGTCTCAACACCTATTGATATAGGTATCAATCATCGGAATCGGAGCACAATTGCAGATTTTCGATTTTGCAGCTCTGATTTTGTGGGCTATAGTTCAGGTGATTTTCAATAAAATTGAATTTTCTACAAAATGTGTAGAAATATTCTAGCGATCCAAATACCCGTTGGCACGGCAATTACAGGTCTCAACACCTATTGATAGAGGTATCAATCATCGGAATCGGAGCACAATTTCAGATTTTCGATTTTGCAGCTCTGATTTTGTGGGCTATAGTTCAGGTGATTTTCAATAAATTGAATTTTCTACAAAATGTGTAGAAATATTCTAGCGATCCAAATACCCGTTAGCATGACAATTACAGGTCTCAACACCTATTGATAGAGGTATCAATCATCGGAATCGGAGCACAATTTCAGATTTTCGATTTTGCAGCTCTGATTTTGTGGGCTATAGTTCAGGTGATTTTCAATAAAATTGAATTTTCTACAAAATGTGTAGAAATATTCTAGCGATTCAAATACCCGTTAGCATGACAATTACAGGTCTCAACACCTATTGATAGAGGTATCAATCATCGGAATCGGAGCACAATTGCAGATTTTCGATTTTGCAGCTCTGATTTTGTGGGCTATAGTTCAGGTGATTTTCAATAAAATTGAATTTTCTACAAAATGTGTAGAAATATTCTAGCGATCCAATTACCCGCTGGCACGGCAATTACAGGTCTCAACACCTATTGATAGAGGTATCAATCATCGGAATCGGAGCACAATTGCAGATTTTCGATTTTGGAGCTCTGATTTTGTGGGCTATAGTTCAGGTGATTTTCAATAAAATTGAATTTTCTACAAAATGTGTAGAAATATTCTAGCGATCCAAATACCCGTTGGAACGGCAATTACAGGTCTCAACACCTATTGATAGAGGTATCAATCATCGGAATCGGAGCACAATTGCAGATTTTCGATTTTGCAGCTCTGATTTTGTGGGCTATAGTTCAGGTGATTTCAATAAAATTGAATTTTCTACAAAATATGTAGAAATATTCTAGCGATCCAAATACCCGTTGGCATGGCAATTACAGGTCTCAACACCTATTGATAGAGGTATCAATCATCGGAATCGGAGCACAATTGCAGATTTTCGATTTTGCAGCTCTGATTTTGTGGGCTATAGTTCAGGTGATTTTCAATAAAATTGAATTTTCTACAAAATGTGTAGAAATATTCTAGCGATCCAAATACATCTTGGCATGGCAATTACAGGTCTCAACACCTATTGATAGAGGTATCAATCATCGGAATCGGAGCACAATTGCAGATTTTCGATTTTGGAGCTCTGATTTTGTGGGCTATAGTTCAGGTGATTTTCAATAAAATTGAATTTTCTACAAAATGTGTAGAAATATTCTAGCGATCCAAATACCCGTTGGCATGGCAATTACAGGTCTCAACGCCTATTGATAGAGGTATCAATCATCGGAATCGGAGCACAATTGCAGATTTTCGATTTTGCAGCTCTGATTTTGTGGGCTATAGTTCAGGTGATTTTTTAAAATTGAATTTTCTACAAAATGTGTAGAAATATTCTAGCGATCCAAATACCCGTTGGCATGGCAATTACAGGTCTCAACACCTATTGATAGAGGTATCAATCATCGGAATCGGAGCACAATTGCAGATTTTCGATTTTGGAGCTCTGATTTTGTGGGCTATAGTTCAGGTGATTTTCAATAAAATTGAATTTTCTACAAAATGTGTAGAAATATTCTAGCAATCCAAATACCCGTTGGCATGGCAATTACAGGTCTCAACACCTATTGATAGAGGTATCAATCATCGGAATCGGAGCACAATTGCAGATTTTCGATTTTGCAGCTCTGATTTTGTGGGCTATAGTTCAGGTGATTTTCAATAAACTTGAATTTTCTACAAAATGTGTAGAAATATTCTAGCGATCCAAATACCCGTTGGCACGGCAATTACAGGTCTCAACACCTATTGATAGAGGTATCAATCATCGGAATCGGAGCACAATTGCAGATTTTCGATTTTGGAGCTCTGATTTTGTGGCTATAGTTCAGGTGATTTTCAATAAAATTGAATTTTCTACAAAATATGTAGAAATATTCTAGCGATCCAAATACCCGTTGGCATGGCAATTACAGGTCTCAACGCCTATTGATAGAGGTATCAATCATCGGAATCGGAGCACAATTGCAGATTTTCGATTTTGGAGCTCTGATTTTGTGGGCTATAGTTCAGGTGATTTTCAATAAAATTGAATTTTCTACAAAATGTGTAGAAATATTCTAGCGATCCAAATATCCGTTGGAACGGTAATTACAGGTCTCAACACCTATTGATAGAGGTATCAATCATCGGAATCGGAGCACAATTACAGATTTTCGATTTTGCAGCTCTGATTTTGTGGGCTATAGTTCAGGTGATTTTCAATAAAATTGAATTTTCTACAAAATGTGTAGAAATATTCTAGCGATCCAAATACCCGTTGGAACGGCAATTACAGGTCTCAACACCTATTGATAGAGGTATCAATCATCGGAATCGGAGCACAATTGCAGATTTTCGATTTTGCAGCTCTGATTTTGTGGCTATAGTTCAGGTGATTTTCAATCAAATTGAATTTTCTACAAAATGTGTAGAAATATTCTAGCGATCCAAATACCCGTTGGCACGCAATACAGGTCTCAACACCTATTGATAGAGGTATCAATCATCGGAATCGGAGCACAATTGCAGATTTCGATTTTGCAGCTCTGATTTTGTGGGCTATAGTTCAGGTGATTTTCAATAAAATTGAATTTTCTACAAATGTGTAGAAATATTCTAGCGATCCAAATACCCGTTGGAACGGCAATTACAGGTCTCAACACCTATTGATAGAGGTATCAATCATCGGAATCGGAGCACAATTGCAGATTTTCGATTTTGCAGCTCTGATTTTGTGGGCTATAGTTCAGGTGATTTTCAATAAAATTGAATTTTCTACAAAATGTGTAGAAATATTCTAGCGATCCAAATACCCGTTGCACGGCAATTACAGGTCTCAACACCCTATTGATAGAGGTATCAATCATCGGAATCGGAGCACAATTGCAGATTTTCGATTTTGCAGCTCTGATTTTGTGGGCTATAGTTCAGGTGATTTTCAATAAAATTGAATTTTCTACAAAATGTGTAGAAATATTCTAGCGATCCAAATACCCGTTGGAACGGCAATTACAGGTCTCAACACCTATTGATATAGGTATCAATCATCGGAATCGGAGCACAATTGCAGATTTTCGATTTTGGAGCTCTGATTTTGTGGGCTATAGTTCAGGTGATTTTCAATAAATTGAATTTTCTACAAAATGTGTAGAAATATTCTAGCGATCCAAATACCCGTTGGCATGGCAATTACAGGTCTCAACGCCTATTGATAGAGGTATCAACCATCGGAATCGGAGCACAATTGCAGATTTTCGATTTGGAGCTCTGATTTTGTGGGCTATAGTTCAGGTGATTTTCAATAAAATTGAATTTTCTACAAAATGTGTAGAAATATTCTAGCGATCCAAATACCCGTTGGCATGGCAATTACAGGTCTCAACGCCTATTGATAGAGGTATCAATCATCGGAATCGGAGCACAATTGCAGATTTTAGATTTTGCAGCTCTGATTTTGTGTGGGCTATAGTTCAGGTGATTTTCATAAAATTGAATTTTCTACAAAATGTGTAGAAATATTCTAGCGATCCAAATACCCGTTGGAACGGCAATTACAGGTCTCAACACCTATTGATATAGGTATCAATCATCGGAATCGGAGCACAATTGCAGATTTTCGATTTTGGAGCTCTGATTTTGTGGGCTATAGTTCAGGTGATTTTCAATAAAATTGAATTTTCTACAAAATGTGTAGAAATATCTAGCGATCCAAATACCCGTTGGCATGGCAATTACAGGTCTCAACGCCTATTGATAGAGGTATCAATCATCGGAATCGGAGCACAATTGCAGATTTTCGATTTTGCAGCTCTGATTTTGTGGGCTATAGTTCAGGTGATTTTCAATAAAATTGAATTTTCTACAAAATGTGTAGAAATATTCTAGCGATCCAAATACCCGTTGCATGGCAATTACAGGTCTCAACGCCTATTGATAGAGGTATCAATCATCGGAATCGGAGCACAATTGCAGATTTTCGATTTTGCAGCTCTGATTTTGTGGGCTATAGTTCAGGTGATTTTCAATAAAATTGAATTTTCTACAAAATGTGTAGAAATATTCTAGCGATCCAAATACCCGTTGGCATGGCAATTACAGGTCTCAACACCTATTGATATAGGTATCAATCATCGGAATCGGAGGCACAATTGCAGATTTTCGATTTTGCAGCTCTGATTTTGTGGGCTATAGTTCAGGTGATTTTCAATAAAATTGAATTTTCTACAAAATGTGTAGAAATATTCTAGCGATCCAAATACCCGTTGGCACGGCAATTACGGGTCTTAACACCTATTGATAGAGGTATCAATCATCGGAATCGGAGCACAATTGCAGATTTTCGATTTTGTGGCTCTGATTTTGTGGGCTATAGTTCAGGTGATTTTCAATAAAATTGAATTTTCTACAAATGTGTAGAAATATTCTAGCGATCCAAATACCCGTTGGAACGGCAATTACAGGTCTCAACACCTATTGATAGAGGTATCAATCATCGGAATCGGAGCACAATTGCAGATTTTCGATTTTGCAGCTCTGATTTTGTGGGCTATAGTTCAGGTGATTTTCAATAAAATTGAATTTTCTACAAAATGTGTACAAATATTCTAGCGATCCAACAATACCCGTTGGCACGGCAATTAAAGGTCCCAACACCTATTGATAGAGGTATCAATCATCGGAATCGGAGCACAATTGCAGATTTTCGATTTTGCAGCTCTGATTTTGTGGCTATAGTTCAGGTGATTTTCAATAAAATTGAATTTCTACAAATGTGTTGAAATATTCTAGCGATCCAATACCCGTTGGCACGGCAATTACAGGTCTCAACACCTATTGATAGAGGTATCAATCATCGGAATCGGAGCACAATTGCAGATTTTCGATTTTGCAGCTCTGATTTTGTGGGCTATAGTTCAGGTGATTTTCAATAAAATTGAATTTTCTACAAAATGTGTAGAAATATTCTAGCGATCCAAATACCCGTGGGCACGGCAATTACAGGTCCCAACACCTATTGATAGAGGTATCAATCATCGGAATCGGAGCACAATTGCAGATTTTCGATTTTGCAGCTCTGATTTTGTGGGGCTATAGTTCAGGTGATTTTCAATAAAATTGAATTTTCTACAAAATGTGTAGAAATATTCTAGCGATTCAAATACCCGTTGGCACAGCAATTACAGGTCTCAACACCTATTGATAGAGGTATCAATCATCGGAATCGGAGCACAATTGCAGATTTTCGATTTTGGAGCTCTGATTTTGTGGGCTATAGTTCAGATGATTTTCAATAAAATTGAATTTTCTACAAAATGTGTAAAAATATTCTAGCGATCCAAATACCCGTTGGCATGACAATTACAGGTCTCAACACCTATTGATAGAGGTATCAATCATCGGAATCGGAGCACAATTGCAGATTTTCGATTTGCAGCTCTGATTTTGTGGGCTATAGTTCAGGTGATTTTCAATAAAATTGAATTTTCTATAAAATATGTAGAAATATTCCAGCGATCTAAATACCATCTGGCATGGCAATTACAGGTCTCAACTCCTATTGATAGAGGTATCAATAATCGGAATCGGAGCACAATTGCAAATTTTCGATTTTGCAGCTCTGATTTTGTGGGCTATAGTTCAGGTGATTTTCAATAAAATTGAATTTTCTACAAAATGTGTAGAAATATTCTAGCGATCCAAATACCCGTGGGCACGGCAATTACAGGTCCCAACACCTATTGATAGAGGTATCAATCATCGGAATCGGAGCACAATTGCAGATTTTCGATTTTGGAGCTTTGATTTTGTGGGCTATAGTTCAGGTGATTTTCAATAAAATTGAATTTTCTACAAAATGTGTAGAAATATTCTAGCGATCCAAATACCCGTGGCACGGCAATTACAGGTCCCAGCACCTATTGATAGAGGTATCAATCATCGGAATCGGAGCACATTGCAGATTTTCGATTTTGCAGCTCTGATTTTGTGGGCTATAGTTCAGGTGATTTTCAATAAAATTGAATTTTCTACAAAATGTGTACAAATATTCTAGCGATCCAAATACCCGTTGGCACGGCAATTACAGGTCTCAACACCTATTGATAGAGGTATCAATCATCGGAATCGGAGCACAATTGCAGATTTTCGATTTTGCAGCTCTGATTTTGTGGGCTATAGTTCAGGTGATTTTCAATAAAATTGAATTTTCTATAAAATGTGTAGAAATATTCCAGCGATCTAAATACCATCTGGCATGGCAATTACAGGTCTCAACTCCTATTGATAGAGGTATCAATAATCGGAATCGGAGCACAATTGCAGATTTTCGATTTTGCAGCTCTGATTTTGTGGGCTATAGTTCAGGTGATTTTCAATCAAATTGAATTTTCTACAAAATGTGTAGAATATTCTAGCGATCCAAATACCCGTTGACACGGCAATTACAGGTCTCAACACCTATTGATAGAGGTATCAATCATCGGAATCGGAGCACAATTGCAGATTTTCGATTTTGGAGCTCTGATTTTGTGGGCTATAGTTCAGGTGATTTTCAATAAAATTGAATTTTCTACAAATGTGTAGAAAATATTCTAGCGATCCAAATACCCGTTGGCATGGCAATTACAGGTCTCAACACTATTGATAGAGGTATCAATCATCGGAATCGGAGCACAATTGCAGATTTTCGATTTTGGAGCTCTGATTTTGTGGGCTATAGTTCAGATGATTTTTAATAAAATTGAATTTTCTATAAAATGTGTAGAAATATTCCAGCGATCCAAATACCATCTGGCATGGCAATTACAGGTCTCAACTCCTATTGATAGAGGTATCAATAATCGGAATCGGAGCACAATTGCAGATTTTCGATTTTGCAGCTCTGATTTTGTGGGCTATAGTTCAGGTGATTTTCAATAAAATTGAATTTTCTACAAAATGTGTAGAAATATTCTAGCGATTCAAATACCCGTTGGCCCAGCAATTACAGGTCTCAACACCTATTGATAGAGGTATCAATCATCGGAATCGGAGTACAATTGCAGATTTTCGATTTTGGAGCTCTGATTTTGTGGGCTATAGTTCAGATGATTTTCAATAAAATTGAATTTTCTACAAAATGTGTAAAAATATTCTAGCGATCCAAATACCCGTTGGCATGGCAATTACAGGTCTCAACACCTATTGATAGAGGTATCAATCATCGGAATCGGAGCACAATTGCAGATTTTTGATTTTGGAGCTCAGATTTTGTGGGCTATAATTCAGGTGATTTTCAATAAAATTGAATTTTTTACAAAATGTGGAGAAATATTCTAGCGATCTAAATACCCTTTGGCATGGCAATTACAGGTCTCAACACCTATTGATAGAGGTATCAATCATCGGAATCGGACCACAATTGCAGATTTTCGATTTGGAGCTCTGATTTTGTGGGCTATAGTTCAGGTGATTTTCAATAAAATTGAATTTTCTACAAAATGTGTAGAAATATTCTAGCGATCCAAATACCCGTTGGCATGGCAATTACAGGTCTCAACACCTATTGATAGAGGTATCAATCATCGGAATCGGACCACAATTGCAGATTTTCGATTTTGCAGCTCTGATTTTGTGGGCTATAGTTCAGGTGATTTTCAATCAAATTGAATTTTCTATAAAATGTGTAGAAATATTCTAGCGATCTAAATACCCGTTGGCATGGCAATTACAGGTCTCAACACCTATTGATAGAGGTATCAATCATCGGAATCGGAGCACAATTGCAGATTTTCGATTTTGGAGCTCTGATTTTGTGGGCTATAGTTCAGGTGATTTTCAATAAAATTGAATTTTCTACAAAATGTGTAGAAATATTCTAGCGATCCAAATACCCGTTGGCATGGCAATTACAGGTCTCAACACCTATTGATAGAGGTATCAATCATCGGAATCGGACCACAATTGCAGATTTTCGATTTTGCAGCTCTGATTTTGTGGGCTATAGTTCAGGTGATTTTCAATAAAATTGAATTTTCTACGAAATGTGTAGAAATATTCTAGCGATCCAAATACCCGTTGGCATGGCAATTACAGGTCTCAACACCTATTGATAGAGGTATCAATCATCGGAATCGGAGCACAATTGCAGATTTTCGATTTTGCAGCTCTGATTTTGTGGGCTATAGTTCAGGTGATTTTCAATAAAATTGAATTTTCTACAAAATGTGTAGAAATATTCTAGCGATCCAAATACCCGTTGGCACGGCAATTACAGGTCTCAACACCTATTGATAGAGGTATCAATCATCGGAATCGGAGCACAATTGCAGATTTTCGATTTTGCAGCTCTGATTTTGTGGGCTATAGTTCAGGTGATTTTCAATAAAATTGAATTTTCTACAAAATGTGTAGAAATATTCTAGCGATCCAAATACCCGTTGGCATGGCAATTACAGGTCTCAACACCTATTGATAGAGGTATCAATCATCGGAATCGGACCACAATTGCAGATTTTCGATTTTGCAGCTCTGATTTTGTGGGCTATAGTTCAGGTGATTTTCAATCAAATTGAATTTTCTATAAAATGTGTAGAAATATTCTAGCGATCTAAATACCCGTTGGCATGGCAATTACAGGTCTCAACACCTATTGATAGAGGTATCAATGATCGGAATCGGAGCACAATTGCAGATTTTCGATTTTGGAGCTCTGATTTTGTGGACTATAGTTCAGGTGATTTTCAATAAAATTGAATTTTCTACAAAATGTGTAGAAATATTCTAGCGATCCAAATACCCGTTGGAACGGCAATTACAGGTCTCAACACCTATTGATATAGGTATCAATCATCGGAATCGGAGCACAATTGCAGATTTTCGATTTTGCAGCTCGCATTTTGTGGGCTATAGTTCAGGTGATTCAATAAAATTGAATTTTCTACAAAATGTGTAGAAATATTCTAGCGATCCAAATACCCGTTGGCATGGCAATTACAGGTCTCAACACCTATTGATAGAGGTATCAATCATCGGAATCGGAGCACAATTGCAGATTTTCGATTTTGGAGCTCTGATTTTGTGGGCTATAGTTCAGATGATTTTTAATAAAATTGAATTTTCTATAAAATGTGTAGAAATATTCTAGCGATCCAAATACCCGTTGGCATGGCAATTACAGGTCTCAACACCTATTGATAGAGGTATCAATCATCGGAATCGGAGCACAATTGCAGATTTTCGATTTTGGAGCTCTGATTTTGTGGGCTATAGTTCAGATGATTTTTAATAAAATTGAATTTTCTATAAAATGTGTAGAAATATTCTAGCGATCTAAATACCCGTTGGCATGGCAATTACAGGTCTCAACACCTATTGATAGAGGTATCAATCATCGGAATCGGAGCACAATTGCAGATTTTCGATTTTGGAGCTCTGATTTTGTGGGCTATAGTTCAGGTGATTTTCAATAAAATTGAATTTTCTACAAAATGTGTAGAAATATTCTAGCGATCCAAATACCCGTTGGCATGGCAATTACAGGTCTCAACACCTATTGATAGAGGTATCAATCATCGGAATCGGAGCACAATTGCAGATTTTCGATTTTGGAGCTCTGATTTTGTGGGCTATAGTTCAGATGATTTTTAATAAAATTGAATTTTCTATAAAATGTGTAGAAATATTCCAGCGATCCAAATACCATCTGGCATGGCAATTACAGGTCTCAACTCCTATTGATAGAGGTATCAATAATCGGAATCGGAGCACAATTGCAGATTTTCGATTTTGCAGCTCTGATTTTGTGGGCTATAGTTCAGGTGATTTTCAATAAAATTGAATTTTCTACAAAATGTGTAGAAATATTCTAGCGATTCAAATACCCGTTGGCCCAGCAATTACAGGTCTCAACACCTATTGATAGAGGTATCAATCATCGGAATCGGAGTACAATTGCAGATTTTCGATTTTGGAGCTCTGATTTTGTGGGCTATAGTTCAGATGATTTTCAATAAAATTGAATTTTCTACAAAATGTGTAAAAATATTCTAGCGATCCAAATACCCGTTGGCATGGCAATTACAGGTCTCAACACCTATTGATAGAGGTATCAATCATCGGAATCGGAGCACAATTGCAGATTTTTGATTTTGGAGCTCAGATTTTGTGGGCTATAATTCAGGTGATTTTCAATAAAATTGAATTTTTTACAAAATGTGGAGAAATATTCTAGCGATCTAAATACCCTTTGGCATGGCAATTACAGGTCTCAACACCTATTGATAGAGGTATCAATCATCGGAATCGGACCACAATTGCAGATTTTCGATTTTGGAGCTCTGATTTTGTGGGCTATAGTTCAGGTGATTTTCAATAAAATTGAATTTTCTACAAAATGTGTAGAAATATTCTAGCGATCCAAATACCCGTTGGCATGGCAATTACAGGTCTCAACACCTATTGATAGAGGTATCAATCATCGGAATCGGACCACAATTGCAGATTTTCGATTTTGCAGCTCTGATTTTGTGGGCTATAGTTCAGGTGATTTTCAATCAAATTGAATTTTCTATAAAATGTGTAGAAATATTCTAGCGATCTAAATACCCGTTGGCATGGCAATTACAGGTCTCAACACCTATTGATAGAGGTATCAATCATCGGAATCGGAGCACAATTGCAGATTTTCGATTTTGGAGCTCTGATTTTGTGGGCTATAGTTCAGGTGATTTTCAATAAAATTGAATTTTCTACAAAATGTGTAGAAATATTCTAGCGATCCAAATACCCGTTGGCATGGCAATTACAGGTCTCAACACCTATTGATAGAGGTATCAATCATCGGAATCGGACCACAATTGCAGATTTTCGATTTTGCAGCTCTGATTTTGTGGGCTATAGTTCAGGTGATTTTCAATAAAATTGAATTTTCTACGAAATGTGTAGAAATATTCTAGCGATCCAAATACCCGTTGGCATGGCAATTACAGGTCTCAACACCTATTGATAGAGGTATCAATCATCGGAATCGGAGCACAATTGCAGATTTTCGATTTTGCAGCTCTGATTTTGTGGGCTATAGTTCAGGTGATTTTCAATAAAATTGAATTTTCTACAAAATGTGTAGAAATATTCTAGCGATCCAAATACCCGTTGGCACGGCAATTACAGGTCTCAACACCTATTGATAGAGGTATCAATCATCGGAATCGGAGCACAATTGCAGATTTTCGATTTTGCAGCTCTGATTTTGTGGGCTATAGTTCAGGTGATTTTCAATAAAATTGAATTTTCTACAAAATGTGTAGAAATATTCTAGCGATCCAAATACCCGTTGGCATGGCAATTACAGGTCTCAACACCTATTGATAGAGGTATCAATCATCGGAATCGGACCACAATTGCAGATTTTCGATTTTGCAGCTCTGATTTTGTGGGCTATAGTTCAGGTGATTTTCAATCAAATTGAATTTTCTATAAAATGTGTAGAAATATTCTAGCGATCTAAATACCCGTTGGCATGGCAATTACAGGTCTCAACACCTATTGATAGAGGTATCAATGATCGGAATCGGAGCACAATTGCAGATTTTCGATTTTGGAGCTCTGATTTTGTGGACTATAGTTCAGGTGATTTTCAATAAAATTGAATTTTCTACAAAATGTGTAGAAATATTCTAGCGATCCAAATACCCGTTGGAACGGCAATTACAGGTCTCAACACCTATTGATATAGGTATCAATCATCGGAATCGGAGCACAATTGCAGATTTTCGATTTTGCAGCTCGCATTTTGTGGGCTATAGTTCAGGTGATTTTCAATAAAATTGAATTTTCTACAAAATGTGTAGAAATATTCTAGCGATCCAAATACCCGTTGGCACGGCAATTACGGGTCTTAACACCTATTGATAGAGATATCAATCATCGGAATCGGAGCACAATTGCAGATTTTCGATTTTGGAGCTCTGATTTTGTGGGCTATAGTTCAGGTGATTTTCAATAAAATTGAATTTTCTATAAAATGTGTAGAAATATTCCAGCGATCTAAATACCATCTGGCATGGCAATTACAGGTCTCAACTCCTATTGATAGAGGTATCAATAATCGGAATTGGAGCACAATTGCAGATTTTCGATTTTGCAGCTCTGATTTTGTGGGCTATAGTTCAGGTGATTTTCAATAAAATTGAATTTTCTACAAAATGTGTAGAAATATTCTAGCGATTCAAATACCCGTTGGCACAGCAATTACAGGTCTCAACACCTATTGATAGAGGTATCAATCATCGGAATCGGAGCACAATTGCAGATTTTCGATTTTGGAGCTCTGATTTTGTGGGCTATAGTTCAGATGATTTTCAATAAAATTGAATTTTCTACAAAATGTGTAAAAATATTCTAGCGATCCAAATACCCGTTGGCATGGCAATTACAGGTCTCAACACCTATTGATAGAGGTATCAATCATCGGAATCGGAGCACAATTGCAGATTTTCGATTTTGCAGCTCTGATTTTGTGGGCTATAGTTCAGGTGATTTTCAATAAAATTGAATTTTCTACAAAATGTGTAGAAATATTCTAGCGATCCAAATACCCGTTGGCATGGCAATTACAGGTCTCAACACCTATTGATAGAGGTATCAATCATCGGAATCGGAGCACAATTGCAGATTTTCGATTTTGGAGCTTTGATTTTGTGGGCTATAGTTCAGGTGATTTTCAATAAAATTGAATTTTCTACAAAATGTGTAGAAATATTCTAGCGATCCAAATACCCGTTGGCACGGCAATTACAGGTCCCAGCACCTATTGATAGAGGTATCAATCATCGGAATCGGAGCACAATTGCAGATTTTCGATTTTGCAGCTCTGATTTTGCGGGCTATAGTTCAGGTGATTTTCAATCAAATTGAATTTTCCATAAAATGTGTAGAAATATTCTAGCGATCTAAATACCCGTTGGCATGGCAATTACAGGTCTCAACACCTATTGATAGAGGTATCAATCATCGGAATCGGAGCACAATTGCAGATTTTCGATTTTGGAGCTCTGATTTTGTGGGCTATAGTTCAGGTGATTTTCAATAAAATTGAATTTTCTACAAAATGTGTAGAAATATTCTAGCGATCCAAATACCCGTTGGCATGGCAATTACAGGTCTCAACACCTATTGATAGAGGTATCAATCATCGGAATCGGAGCACAATTGCAGATTTTCGATTTTGGAGCTCTGATTTTGTGGGCTATAGTTCAGATGATTTTCAATAAAATTGAATTTTCTATAAAATGTGTAGCAATATTCCAGCGATCCAAATACCATCTGGCATGGCAATTACAGGTCTCAACTCCTATTGATAGAGGTATCAATAATCGGAATCGGAGCACAATTGCAGATTTTCGATTTTGCAGCTCTGATTTTGTGGGCTATAGTTCAGGTGATTTTCAATAAAATTGAATTTTCTACAAAATGTGTAGAAATATTCTAGCGATTCAAATACCCGTTGGCCCAGCAATTACAGGTCTCAACACCTATTGATAGAGGTATCAATCATCGGAATCGGAGTACAATTGCAGATTTTCGATTTTGGAGCTCTGATTTTGTGGGCTATAGTTCAGATGATTTTCAATAAAATTGAATTTTCTACAAAATGTGTAGAAATATTCTAGCGATCCAAATACCCGTTGGCATGGCAATTACAGGTCTCAACACCTATTGATAGAGGTATCAATCATCGGAATCGGAGCACAATTGCAGATTTTTGATTTTGGAGCTCAGATTTTGTGGGCTATAGTTCAGGTGATTTTCAATAAAATTGAATTTTTTACAAAATGTGGAGAAATATTCTAGCGATCTAAATACCCTTTGGCATGGCAATTACAGGTCTCAACACCTATTGATAGAGGTATCAATCATCGGAATCGAAGCACAATTGCAGATTTTCGATTTTGCAGCTCTGATTTTGTGGGCTATAGTTCAGATGATTTTCAATAAAATTGAATTTTCTACAAAATGTGTAAAAATATTCTAGCGATCCAAATACCCGTTGGCATGGCAATTACAGGTCTCAACACCTATTGATAGAGGTATCAATCATCGGAATTGGAGCACAATTGCAGATTTTCGATTTTGTAGCTCTGATTTTGTGGGCTATAGTTCAGATGATTTTCAATAAAATTGAATTTTCTACAAAATGTGTAAAAATATTCTAGCGATCCAAATACCCGTTGGCATGGCAATTACAGGTCTCAACACCTATTGATAGAGGTATCAATCATCGGAATCGGAGCACAATTGCAGATTTTTGATTTTGGAGCTCAGATTTTGTGGGCTATAGTTCAGGTGATTTTCAATAAAATTGAATTTTCTATCAAATGTGTAGAAATATTCCAGCGATCCAAATACCATCTGGCATGGCAATTACAGGTCTTAACTCCTATTGATAGAGGTATCAATAATCGGAATCGGAGCACAATTGCAGATTTTCGATTTTGCAGCTCTGATTTTGTGGGCTATAGTTCAGGTGATTTTCAATAAAATTGAATTTTCTATAAAATGTGTAGAAATATTCCAGCGATCTAAATACCATCTGGCATGGCAATTACAGGTCTCAACTCCTATTGATAGAGGTATCAATAATCGGAATTGGAGCACAATTGCAGATTTTCGATTTTGCAGCTCGCATTTTGTGGGCTATAGTTCAGGTGATTTTCAATAAAATTGAATTTTCTACAAAATGTGTAGAAATATTCTAGCGATCCAAATACCCGTTGGCACGGCAATTACAGGTCTCAACACCTATTGATAGAGGTATCAATCATCGGAATCGGAGCACAATTGCAGATTTTCGATTTTGCAGCTCTGATTTTGTGGGCTATAGTTCAGGTGATTTTCAATAAAATTGAATTTTCTACAAAATGTGTAGAAATATTCTAGCGATTCAAATACCCGTTGGCCCAGCAATTACAGGTCTCAACACCTATTGATAGAGGTATCAATCATCGGAATCGGAGTACAATTGCAGATTTTCGATTTTGGAGCTCTGATTTTGTGGGCTATAGTTCAGATGATTTTCAATAAAATTGAATTTTCTACAAAATGTGTAGAAATATTCTAGCGATCCAAATACCCGTTGGCATGGCAATTACAGGTCTCAACACCTATTGATAGAGGTATCAATCATCGGAATCGGAGCACAATTGCAGATTTTCGATTTTGGAGCTTTGATTTTGTGGGCTATAGTTCAGGTGATTTTCAATAAAATTGAATTTTCTACAAAATGTGTAGAAATATTCTAGCGATCCAAATACCCGTTGGCACGGCAATTACAGGTCCCAGCACCTATTGATAGAGGTATCAATCATCGGAATCGGAGCACAATTGCAGATTTTCGATTTTGCAGCTCTGATTTTGCGGGCTATAGTTCAGGTGATTTTCAATCAAATTGAATTTTCCATAAAATGTGTAGAAATATTCTAGCGATCTAAATACCCGTTGGCATGGCAATTACAGGTCTCAACACCTATTGATAGAGGTATCAATCATCGGAATCGGAGCACAATTGCAGATTTTCGATTTTGGAGCTCTGATTTTGTGGGCTATAGTTCAGGTGATTTTCAATAAAATTGAATTTTCTACAAAATGTGTAGAAATATTCTAGCGATCCAAATACCCGTTGGCATGGCAATTACAGGTCTCAACACCTATTGATAGAGGTATCAATCATCGGAATCGGAGCACAATTGCAGATTTTCGATTTTGGAGCTCTGATTTTGTGGGCTATAGTTCAGATGATTTTCAATAAAATTGAATTTTCTATAAAATGTGTAGCAATATTCCAGCGATCCAAATACCATCTGGCATGGCAATTACAGGTCTCAACTCCTATTGATAGAGGTATCAATAATCGGAATCGGAGCACAATTGCAGATTTTCGATTTTGCAGCTCTGATTTTGTGGGCTATAGTTCAGGTGATTTTCAATAAAATTGAATTTTCTACAAAATGTGTAGAAATATTCTAGCGATTCAAATACCCGTTGGCCCAGCAATTACAGGTCTCAACACCTATTGATAGAGGTATCAATCATCGGAATCGGAGTACAATTGCAGATTTTCGATTTTGGAGCTCTGATTTTGTGGGCTATAGTTCAGATGATTTTCAATAAAATTGAATTTTCTACAAAATGTGTAGAAATATTCTAGCGATCCAAATACCCGTTGGCATGGCAATTACAGGTCTCAACACCTATTGATAGAGGTATCAATCATCGGAATCGGAGCACAATTGCAGATTTTTGATTTTGGAGCTCAGATTTTGTGGGCTATAGTTCAGGTGATTTTCAATAAAATTGAATTTTTTACAAAATGTGGAGAAATATTCTAGCGATCTAAATACCCTTTGGCATGGCAATTACAGGTCTCAACACCTATTGATAGAGGTATCAATCATCGGAATCGGAGCACAATTGCAGATTTTCGATTTTGCAGCTCTGATTTTGTGGGCTATAGTTCAGATGATTTTCAATAAAATTGAATTTTCTACAAAATGTGTAAAAATATTCTAGCGATCCAAATACCCGTTGGCATGGCAATTACAGGTCTCAACACCTATTGATAGAGGTATCAATCATCGGAATCGGAGCACAATTGCAGATTTTCGATTTTGGAGCTCAGATTTTGTGGGCTATAGTTCAGGTGATTTTCAATAAAATTGAATTTTCTACAAAATGTGTAGAAATATTCTATCGATCCAAATACCCGTTGGCACAGCAATTACAGGTCTCAACACCTATTGATAGAGGTATCAATCATCGGAATCGGAGCACAATTGCAGATTTTCGATTTTGGAGCTCAGATTTTGTGGGCTATAGTTCAGATGATTTTCAATAAAATTGAATTTTCTATAAAATGTGTAGAAATATTCCAGCGATCTAAATACCATCTGGCATGGCAATTACAGGTCTCAACACCTATTGATAGAGGTATCAATCATCGGAATCGGAGCACAATTGCAGATTTTTGATTTTGGAGCTCAGATTTTGTGGGCTATAGTTCAGGTGATTTTCAATAAAATTGAATTTTTTACAAAATGTGGAGAAATATTCTAGCGATCTAAATACCCTTTGGCATGGCAATTACAGGTCTCAACACCTATTGATAGAGGTATCAATCATCGGAATCGGAGCACAATTGCAGATTTTCGATTTTGGAGCTCTAATTTTGTGGGCTATAGTTCAGGTGATTTTCAATAAAATTGAATTTTCTACAAAATGTGTAGAAATATTCTAGCGATTCAAATACCCGTTGGCACAGCAATTACAGGTCTCAACACCTATTGATAGAGGTATCAATCATCGGAATCGGAGCACAATTGCAGATTTTCGATTTTGGAGCTCTGATTTTGTGGGCTATAGTTCAGATGATTTTCAATAAAATTGAATTTTCTACAAAATGTGTAAAAATATTCTAGCGATCCAAATACCCGTTGGCATGGCAATTACAGGTCTCAACACCTATTGATAGAGGTATCAATCATCGGAATCGGAGCACAATTGCAGATTTTTGATTTTGGAGCTCAGATTTTGTGGGCTATAGTTCAGGTGATTTTCAATAAAATTGAATTTTTTACAAAATGTGGAGAAATATTCTAGCGATCTAAATACCCTTTGGCATGGCAATTACAGGTCTCAACACCTATTGATAGAGGTATCAATCATCGGAATCGGAGCACAATTGCAGATTTTCGATTTTGGAGCTCTGATTTTGTGGGCTATAGTTCAGGTGATTTTCAATAAAATTGAATTTTCTACAAAATGTGTAGAAATATTCTAGCGATCCAAATACCCGTTGGCATGGCAATTACAGGTCTCAACACCTATTGATAGAGGTATCAATAATCGGAATTGGAGCACAATTGCAGATTTTCGATTTTGCAGCTCTGATTTTGTGGGCTAGTTCAGGTGATTTTCAATAAAATTGAATTTTCTACAAAATGTGTAGAAATATTCTAGCGATTCAAATACCCGTTGGCACAGCAATTACAGGTCTCAACACCTATTGATAGAGGTATCAATCATCGGAATCGGAGCACAATTGCAGATTTTCGATTTTGGAGCTCTGATTTTGTGGGCTATAGTTCAGATGATTTTCAATAAAATTGAATTTTCTACAAAATGTGTAAAAATATTCTAGCGATCCAAATACCCGTTGGCACGGCAATTACAGGTCTCAACACCTATTGATAGAGGTATCAATCATTGGAATCGGAGCACAATTGCAGATTTTCGATTTTGCAGCTCTGGTTTTGTGGGCTATAGTTCAGGTGATTTTCAATAAAATTGAATTTTCTATCAAATGTGTAGAAATATTCCAGCGATCCAAATACCATCTGGCATGGCAATTACAGGTCTCAACTCCTATTGATAGAGGTATCAATAATCGGAATCGGAGCACAATTGCAGATTTTCGATTTTGCAGCTCTGATTTTGTGGGCTATAGTTCAGGTGATTTTCAATAAAATTGAATTTTCTACAAAATGTGTAGAAATATTCTAGCGATTCAAATACCCGTTGGCACAGCAATTACAGGTCTCAACACCTATTGATAGAGGTATCAATCATCGGAATCGGAGCACAATTGCAGATTTTCGATTTTGGAGCTCTGATTTTGTGGGCTATAGTTCAGATGATTTTCAATCAAATTGAATTTTCTACAAAATGTGTAAAAATATTCTAGTGATCCAAATACCCGTTGGCATGGCAATTACAGGTCTCAACACCTATTGATAGAGGTATCAATCATCGGAATCGGAGCACAATTGCAGATTTTCGATTTTGCAGCTCTGATTTTGTGGGCTATAGTTCAGGTGATTTTCAATAAAATTGAATTTTCTACAAAATGTGTAGAAATATTCTAGCGATCCAAATACCCGTTGGCACGGCAATTACAGGTCTCAACACCTATTGATAGAGGTATCAATCATCGGAATCGGAGCACAATTGCAGATTTTCGATTTTGGAGCTCTGATTTTGTGGGCTATAGTTCAGATGATTTTCAATAAAATTGAATTTTCTACAAAATGTGTAAAAATATTCTAGCGATCCAAATACCCGTTGGCATGGCAATTACAGGTCTCAACACCTATTGATAGAGGTATCAATCATTGGAATCGGAGCACAATTGCAGATTTTCGATTTTGCAGCTCTGGTTTTGTGGGCTATAGTTCAGGTGATTTTCAATAAAATTGAATTTTCTATCAAATGTGTAGAAATATTCCAGCGATCCAAATACCATCTGGCATGGCAATTACAGGTCTCAACTCCTATTGATAGAGGTATCAATAATCGGAATCGGAGCACAATTGCAGATTTTCGATTTTGCAGCTCTGATTTTGTGGGCTATAGTTCAGATGATTTTCAATAAAATTGAATTTTCTACAAAATGTGTAAAAATATTCTAGCGATCCAAATACCCGTGGGCACGGCAATTACAGGTCCCAACACCTATTGATAGAGGTATCAATCATCGGAATCGGAGCACAATTGCAGATTTTCGATTTTGCAGCTCTGATTTTGTGGGCTATAGTTCAGGTGATTTTCAATAAAATTGAATTTTCTACAAAATGTGTAGAAATATTCTAGCGATCCAAATACCCGTTGGCATGGCAATTACAGGTCTCAACACCTATTGATAGAGGTATCAATCATCGGAATCGGACCACAATTGCAGATTTTCGATTTTGCAGCTCTGATTTTGTGGGCTATAGTTCAGGTGATTTTCAATCAAATTGAATTTTCCATAAAATGAGTAGAAATATTCTAGCGATCTAAATACCCGTTGGCATGGCAATTACAGGTCTCAACACCTATTGATAGAGGTATCAATCATCGGAATCGGAGCACAATTGCAGATTTTCGATTTTGGAGCTCTGATTTTGTGGGCTATAGTTCAGGTGATTTTCAATAAAATTGAATTTTCTACAAAATGTGTAGAAATATTCTAGCGATCCAAATACCCGTTGGCATGGCAATTACAGGTCTCAACACCTATTGATAGAGGTATCAATCATCGGAATCGGAGCACAATTGCAGATTTTCGATTTTGGAGCTCTGATTTTGTGGGCTATAGTTCAGGTGATTTTCAATAAAATTGAATTTTCTATAAAATGTGTAGAAATATTCTAGCGATCTAAATACCATCTGGCATGGCAATTACAGGTCTCAACTCCTATTGATAGAGGTATCAATCATCGGAATCGGAGCACAATTGCAGATTTTCGATTTTGCAGCTCTGATTTTGTGGGCTATAGTTCAGATGATTTTCAATAAAATTGAATTTTCTATAAAATGTGTAGAAATATTCCAGCGATCCAAATACCATCTGGCATGGCAATTACAGGTCTCAACTCCTATTGATAGAGGTATCAATAATCGGAATCGGAGCACAATTGCAGATTTTCGATTTTGCAGCTCTGATTTTGTGGGCTATAGTTCAGGTGATTTTCAATAAAATTGAATTTTCTACAAAATGTGTAGAAATATTCTAGCGATTCAAATACCCGTTGGCCCAGCAATTACAGGTCTCAACACCTATTGATAGAGGTATCAATCATCGGAATCGGAGTACAATTGCAGATTTTCGATTTTGGAGCTCTGATTTTGTGGGCTATAGTTCAGATGATTTTCAATCAAATTGAATTTTCTACAAAATGTGTAGAAATATTCTAGCGATCCAAATACCCGTTGGCATGGCAATTACAGGTCTCAACACCTATTGATAGAGGTATCAATCATCGGAATCGGAGCACAATTGCAGATTTTTGATTTTGGAGCTCAGATTTTGTGGGCTATAGTTCAGATGATTTTCAATAAAATTGAATTTTTTACAAAATGTGGAGAAATATTCTAGCGATCTAAATACCCTTTGGCATGGCAATTACAGGTCTCAACACCTATTGATAGAGGTATCAATCATCGGAATCGGAGCACAATTGCAGATTTTCGATTTTGGAGCTCTGATTTTGTGGGCTATAGTTCAGGTGATTTTCAATAAAATTGAATTTTCTACAAAATGTGTAGAAATATTCTAGCGATCCAAATACCCGTTGGCATGGCAATTACAGGTCTCAACACCTATTGATAGAGGTATCAATAATCGGAATTGGAGCACAATTGCAGATTTTCGATTTTGCAGCTCTGATTTTGTGGGCTAGTTCAGGTGATTTTCAATAAAATTGAATTTTCTACAAAATGTGTTAAAATATCCTAGCGATCCAAATACCCGTTGGCATGGCAATTACAGGTCTCAACACCGATTGATAGAGGTATCAATCATTGGAATCGGAGCACAATTGCAGATTTTCGATTTTGCAGCTCTGGTTTTGTGGGCTATAGTTCAGGTGATTTTCAATAAAATTGAATTTTCTACAAAATGTGTAGAAATATTCTAGCGATTCAAATACCCGTTGGCACAGCAATTACAGGTCTCAACACCTATTGATAGAGGTATCAATCATCGGAATCGGAGCACAATTGCAGATTTTCGATTTTGGAGCTCTGATTTTGTGGGCTATAGTTCAGATGATTTTCAATAAAATTGAATTTTCTACAAAATGTGTAAAAATATTCTAGCGATCCAAATACCCGTCGGCATGGCAATTACAGGTCTCAACACCTATTGATAGAGGTATCAATCATCGGAATCAGAGCACAATTGCAGATTTTCGATTTTGCAGCTCTGATTTTGTGGGCTATAGTTCAGGTGATTTTCAATAAAATTGAATTTTCTACAAAATGTGGAGAAATATTCGAGCCATCCTAATGCCTGTTGGCATGGAAATTACAGGTCTCAACACCTATTGATAGAGGTATCAATCATCGGAATCGGAGCACAATTGCAGATTTTCGATTTTGGAGATCTGATTTTGTGGGCTATAGTTCAGGTGATTTTCAATAAAATTGAATTTTCTATAAAATGTGTAGAAATATTCCAGCGATCTAAATACCATCTGGCATGGCAATTACAGGTCTCAACTCCTATTGATAGAGGTATCAATAATCGGAATTGGAGCACAATTGCAGATTTTCGATTTTGCACCTCTGATTTTGTGGGCTATAGTTCAGGTGATTTTCAATAAAATTGAATTTTCTACAAAATGTGTAGAAATATTCTAGCGATTCAAATACCCGTTGGCACAGCAATTACAGGTCTCAACACCTATTGATAGAGGTATCAATCATCGGAATCGGAGCACAATTGCAGATTTTCGATTTTGGAGCTCTGATTTTGTGGGCTATAGTTCAGATGATTTTCAATAAAATTGAATTTTCTACAAAATGTGTAGAAATATTCTAGCGATTCAAATACCCGTTGGCACAGCAATTACAGGTCTCAACACCTATTGATAGAGGTATCAATCATCGGAATCGGAGCACAATTGCAGATTTTCGATTTTGGAGCTCTGATTTTGTGGGCTATAGTTCAGATGATTTTCAATAAAATTGAATTTTCTACAAAATGTGTAAAAATATTCTAGCGATCCAAATACCCGTTGGCATGGCAATTACAGGTCTCAACACCTATTGATAGAGGTATCAATCATCGGAATCGGAGCACAATTGCAGATTTTCGATTTTGGAGCTCTGATTTTGTGGGCTATAGTTCAGGTGATTTTCAATAAAATTGAATTTTCTACAAAATGTGTAGAAATATTCCAGCGATCTAAATACCATCTGGCATGGCAAATACAGGTCTCAACTCCTATTGATAGAGGTATCAATAATCGGAATCGGAGCACAATTGCAGATTTTCGATTTTGCAGCTCTGATTTTGTGGGCTATAGTTCAGGTGATTTTCAATAAAATTGAATTTTCTACAAAATGTGTAGAAATATTCTAGCGATCCAAATACCCGTTGGCACGGCAATTACAGGTCTCAACACCTATTGATAGAGGTATCAATCATCGGAATCGGAGCACAATTGCAGATTTTCGATTTTGTGGCTCTGATTTTGTGGGCTATAGTTCAGGTGATTTTCAATAAAATTGAATTTTCTATTAAATGTGTAGAAATATTCTAGCGATCCAAATACCCGTTGGCATGGCAATTACAGGTCTCAACACCTATTGATAGAGGTATCAATCATCGGAATCGGAGCACAATTGCAGATTTTCGATTTTGGAGCTCTGATATTGTGGGCTATAGTTCAAGTGATTTTCAATAAAATTGAATTTTCTACAAAATGTGTAGAAATATTCTAGCGATTCAAGTACCCTTTGGCACAGCAATTACAGGTCTCAACACCCATTGATAGAGGTATCAATCATCGGAATCGGAGCACAATTGCAGATTTTCGATTTTGGAGCTCTGATTTTGTGGGCTATAGTTCAGATGATTTTCAATAAAATTGAATTTTCTACAAAATTGGTAGAAATATTCTAGCGATCCAAATACCCGTTGGCATGGCAATTACACGTCTCAACACCTATTGATAGAGGTATCAATCATCGGAATCGGAGCACAATTGCAGATTTTCGATTTTGCAGCTCTGATTTTGTGGGCTATAGTTCAGGTGATTTTCAATAAAATTGAATTTTCTACAAAATGTGTAGAAATATTCTAGCGATCCAAATACCCGTTGGAACGGCAATTACAGGTCTCAACACCTATTGATAGAGGTATCAATCATCGGAATCGGAGCACAATTGCAGATTTTCGATTTTGCAGCTCTGATTTTATGGGCTATAGTTCAGGTAATTTTCAATAAAATTGAATTTTCTACAAAATGTGTAGAAATATTCTAGCGATCCAAATACCCGTTGGCACGGCAATTACAGGTGTCAACACCTATTGATAGAGGTATCAATAATCGGAATCGGAGCACAATTGCAGATTTTCGATTTTGCAGCTCTGATTTTGTGGGCTATAGTTCAGGTGATTTTCAATAAAATTGAATTTTCTACAAAATGTGTAGAAATATTCTAGCGATCCAAATACCCGTTGGCACGGCAATTACAGGTCTCAACACCTATTGATAGAGGTATCAATAATCGGAATCGGAGCACAATTGCAGATTTTCGATTTTGCAGCTCTGATTTTGTGGGCTATAGTTCAGGTGATTTTCAATAAAATTGAATTTTCTACAAAATGTGTAGAAATATTCTAGCGATCCAAATACCCGTTGGCATGGCAATTACAGGTCTCAACGCCTATTGATAGAGGTATCAATAATCAGAATCGGAGCACAATTGCAGATTTTCGATTTTGCAGCTCTGATTTTGTGGGCTATAGTTCAGGTGATTTTCAATAAAATTGCAATTACAGATCTCAACACCTATTGATAGAGGTATCAATCATCGGAATCGGAGCACAATTGCAGATTTTCGATTTTGCAGCTCTGATTTTGTGGGCTATAGTTCAGATGATTTTCAATAAAATTGAATTTTCTACAAAATGTGTAGAAATATTCTAGCGATCCAAATACCCGTTGGCACGGCAATTACAGGTCTCAACACCTGATAGAGGTATCAATAATCGGAATCGGAGCACAATTGCAGATTTTCGATTTTGGAGCTCTGATATTGTGGGCTATAGTTCAGATGATTTTTAATAAAATTGAATTTTCTACAAAATGTGTAGAAATATTCTAGCGATTCAAATACCCTTTGGCACAGCAATTACAGGTCTCAACACCCATTGATAGAGGTATCAATCATCGGAATCGGAGCACAATTGCAGATTTTCGATTTTGGAGCTCTGATTTTGTGGGCTATAGTTCAGATGATTTTCAATAAAATTGAATTTTCTACAAAATGTGTAGAAATATTCTAGCGATCCAAATACCCGTTGGCATGGCAATTACACGTCTCAACACCTATTGATAGAGGTATCAATCATCGGAATCGGAGCACAATTGCACATTTTCGATTTTGCAGCTCTGATTTTGTGGGCTATAGTTCAGGTGATTTTCAATAAAATTGAATTTTCTACAAAATGTGTAGAAATATTCTAGCGATCCAAATACCCGTTGGAACGGCAATTACAGGTCTCAACACCTATTGATAGAGGTATCAATCATCGGAATCGGAGCACAATTGCAGATTTTCGATTTTGCAGCTCTGATTTTATGGGCTACAGTTCAGGTCAAGCAATTACAGGTCTCAACGCCTATTGATAGAGGTATCAGTCATCGGAATCGGAGCACAATTGCAGATTTTCGATTTTGGAGCTCTGATTTTGTGGGCTATAGTTCAGGTGATTTTCAATAAAATTGAATTTTCTACAAAATGTGTAGAAATATTCTAGCGATCCAAATACCCGTTGGCACGGCAATTACAGGTCTCAACACCTGATAGAGGTATCAATAATCGGAATCGGAGCACAATTGCAGATTTTCGATTTTGCAGCTCTGATTTTGTGGGCTATAGTTCAGGTGATTTTCAATAAAATTGAATTTTCTACAAAATGTGTAGAAATATTCTAGCGATCCAAATACCCGTTGGAACGGCAATTACAGGTCTCAACACCTATTGATAGAGGTATCAATCATCGGAATCGGAGCACAATTGCAGATTTTCGATTTTGCAGCTCTGATTTTGTGGGCTATAGTTCAGGTGATTTTCAATAAAATTGAATTTTCTACAAAATGTGTAGAAATATTCTAGCGATCCAAATACCCGTTGGCACGGCAATTACAGGTCTCAACACCTATTGATAGAGGTATCAATCATCGGAATCGGACCACAATTGCAGATTTTCGATTTTGGAGCTCTGATTTTGTGGGCTATAGTTCAGGTGATTTTCAATAAAATTGAATTTTCTACAAAATGTGTAGAAATATTCTAGCGATCTGAATACCCTTTTGCATGGCAATTACAGGTCTCAACACCTATTGATAGAGGTATCAATCATCGGAATCGGACCACAATTGCAGATTTTCGATTTTGGAGCTCTGATTTTGTGGGCTATAGTTCAGGTGATTTTCAATAAAATTGAATTTTCTACAAAATGTGTAGAAATATTCTAGCGATCTGAATACCCTTTTGCATGGCAATTACAGGTCTCAACACCTATTGATAGAGGTATCAATCATCGGAATCGGAGCACAATTGCAGATTTTCGATTTTGCAGCTCAGATTTTGTGGGCTATAGTTCAGGTGATTTTTAATCAAATTGAATTTTCTACAAAATGTGTAGAAATATTCGAGCCATCCAAATGCCTATTGGCATGACCATTACAGGTCTCAACACCTATTGATAGAAGTATCAATCATCGGAATCGGAGCACAATTGCAGATTTTCGATTTTGCAGCTCTGATTTTGTGGGCTATATAAGTTCAGGTGATTTTCAATAAAATTGAATTTTCTACAAAATGTGTAGAAATATTCTAGCGATCCAAATACCCGTTGGCACGGCAATTACAGGTCTCAACACCTATTGATAGAGGTATCAATCATCGGAATCGTAGCACAATTGCAGATTTTCGATTTTGCAGCTCAGATTTTGTGGGCTATAGTTCAGGTGATTTTCAATAAAATTGAATTTTCTACAAAATGTGTAGAAATATTCGAGCCATCCAAATGCCTATTGGCATGACCATTACAGGTCTCAACACCTATTGATAGAAGTATCAATCATCGGAATCGGAGCACAATTGCAGATTTTCGATTTTACAGTTCTGATTTTGTGGGCTATATCAGTTCAGGTGATTTTCAATAAAATTGAATTTTCTACAAAATGTGTAGAAATATTCTAGCGATGCAAATACCAGTTGGCACGGCAATTACAGGTCTCAACACCTATTGATAGAGGTATCAATAATCGGAATCGGAGCACAATTGCAGATTTTCGATTTTGCAGCTCTGATTTTGTGGGCTATAGTTCAGGTGATTTTCAATAAAATTGAATTTTCTACAAAATGTGTAGAAATATTCTAGCGATTACACGGCAATTACAGGTCTCAACACCTATTGATAGAGGTATCAATCATCGGAATCGGACCACAATTGCAGATTTTCGATTTTGGAGCTCTGATTTTGTGGGCTATAGTTCAGGTGATTTTCAATAAAATTGAATTTTCTACAAAATGTGTAGAAATATTCTAGCGATCTGAATACCCTTTTGCATGGCAATTACAGGTCTCAACACCTATTGATAGAGGTATCAATCATCGGAATCGGACCACAATTGCAGATTTTCGATTTTGGAGCTCTGATTTTGTGGGCTATAGTTCAGGTGATTTTCAATAAAATTGAATTTTCTACAAAATGTGTAGAAATATTCTAGCGATCCAAATACCCTTCTGCATGGCAATTACAGGTCTCAACACCTATTGATAGAGGTATCAATCATCGGAATCGGAGCACAATTGCAGATTTTCGATTTTGCAGCTCAGATTTTGTGGGCTACAGTTCAGGTGATTTTCAATAAAATTGAATTTTCTACAAAATGTGTAGAAATATTCGAGCTATCCAAATGCCTATTGGCATGACCATTACAGGTCTCAACACCTATTGATAGAAGTATCAATCATCGGAATCGGAGCACAATTGCAGATTTTCGATTTTGGAGCTCTGATTTTGTGGGCTATAGTTCAGGTGATTTTCAATAAAATTGAATTTTCTACAAAATGTGTAGAAATATTCTAGCGATCCAAATACCCGTTGGCACGGCAATTACAGGTCTCAACACCTATTGATAGAGGTATCAATCATCGGAATCGTAGCACAATTGCAGATTTTCGATTTTGCAGCTCAGATTTTGTGGGCTATAGTTCAGGTGATTTTCAATAAAATTGAATTTTCTACAAAATGTGTAGAAATATTCGAGCCATCCAAATGCCTATTGGCATGACCATTACAGGTCTCAACACCTATTGATAGAAGTATCAATCATCGGAATCGGAGCACAATTGCAGATTTTCGATTTTGCAGCTCTGATTTTGTGGGCTATATCAGTTCAGGTGATTTTCAATAAAATTGAATTTTCTACAAAATGTGTAGAAATATTCTAGCGATCCAAATACCCGTTGGCATGGCAATTACAGGTCTCATCGCCTATTGATAGAGGTATCAATCATCGGAATCGGAGCACAATTGCAGATTTTCGATTTTGCAGCTCTGATTTTGTGGGCTATAGTTCAGGTGATTTTCAATAAAATTGAATTTTCTACAAAATATATAGAAATATTCTAGCGATCCAAATACCCGTTGGAACGGCAATTACAGGTCTCAACACCTATTGATAGAGGTATCAATCATCGGAATCGGAGCACAATTGCAGATTTTCGATTTTGCAGCTCTGATTTTGTGGGCTAAGTTCAGGTGATTTTCAATAAAATTGAATTTTCTACAAAATGTGTAGAAATATTCTAGCGATCCAAATACCCGTTGGCATGGCAATTACAGGTCTCAACACCTATTGATAGAGGTATCAATCATCGGAATCGGAGCACAATTGCAGATTTTCGATTTTGCAGCTCTGATTTTGTGGGCTATAGTTCAGGTGATTTTCAATAAAATTGAATTTTCTACAAAATGTGTAGAAATATTCTAGCGATCCAAATACCCGTTGGCATGGCAATTACAGGTCCCAACACCTATTGATAGAGGTATCAATCATCGAAATCGGAGCACAATTGCAGATTTTCGATTTTGCAGCTCTGATTTTGTGGGCTATAGTTCAGGTGATTTTCAATAAAACTGAATTTTCTACAAAATGTGTAGAAATATTCTAGCGATCCAAATACCCGTTGGCACGGCAATTACAGGTCTCAACACCTATTGATAGAGGTATCAATCATCGGAATCGGAGCACAATTGCAGATTTTGGATTTTGGAGCTCTGATTTTGTGGGCTATAGTTCAGGTGATTTTCAATAAAATTGAATTTTCTACAAAATGTCTAGAAATATTCTAGTGATCCAAATACCCGTTGGCACGGCAATTACAGGTCTCAACACCTATTGATAGAGGTATCAATCATCGGAATCGGAGCACAATTGCAGATTTTCGATTTTGCAGCTCTGATTTTGTGGGCTATAGTTCAGGTGATTTTCAATAAAATTGAATTTTCTACAAAATGTCTAGAAATATTCTAGCGATCTAAATACCAGTTGGAACGGCAATTACAGGTCTCAACACCTATTGATAGAGGTATCAATCATCGGAATCGAAGCACAATTGCAGATTTTCGATTTTGGAGCTCTGATTTTGTGGGCTATAGTTCAGGTGATTTTCAATAAAATTGAATTTTCTACAAAATGTGTAGAAATATTCTAGCGATCCAAATACCCGTTGGCATGGCAATTACAGGTCTCAACACCTATTGATAGAGGTATCAATTATCGGAATCGGAGCACAATTGCAGATTTTCGATTTTGCAGCTCTGATTTTGTGGGCTATAGTTCATGTGATTTTCAATCAAATTGAATTTTCTATAAAATGTGTAGAAATATTCTAGCGATCTAAATACCCGTTGGCATGGCAATTACAGGTCTCAACACCTATTGATAGAGGTATCAATCATCGGAATCGGAGCACAATTGCAGATTTTCGATTTTGGAGCTCTGAGTTTGTGGGCTATAGTTCATGTGATTTTCAATCAAATTGAATTTTCTATAAAATGTGTAGAAATATTCTAGCGATCTAAGTACCCGTTGGCATGGCAATTGCAGGTCTCAACACCTATTGATAGAGGTATCAATCATCGGAATCGGAGCACAATTGCAGATTTTCGATTTTGCAGCTCTGATTTTGTGGGCTATAGTTCAGGTGATTTTCAATCAAATTGAATTTTCTATAAAATGTGTAGAAATATTCTAGCGATCTAAATACCCGTTGGCATGGCAATTACAGGTCTCAACACCTATTGATAGAGGTATCAATCATCGGAATCGGAGCACAATTGTAGATTTTCGATTTTGGAGCTCTGATTTTGTGGGCTATAGTTCAGGTGATTTTCAATAAAATTGAATTTTCTACAAAATGTGTAGAAATATTCTAGCGATCCAAATACCCGTTGGCATGGCAATTACAGGTCTCAACACCTATTGATAGAGGTATCAATCATCGGAATCGGAGCACAATTGCAGATTTTCGATTTTGCAGCTCTGATTTTGTGGGCTATAGTTCAGGTGATTTTCAATAAAATTGAATTTTCTACAAAATGTGTAGAAATATTCTAGCGATCCAAATACCCGTTGGCATGGCAATTACAGGTCCCAACACCTATTGATAGAGGTATCAATCATCGAAATCGGAGCACAATTGCAGATTTTCGATTTTGCAGCTCTGATTTTGTGGGCTATAGTTCAGGTGATTTTCAATAAAACTGAATTTTCTACAAAATGTGTAGAAATATTCTAGCGATCCAAATACCCGTTGGCACGGCAATTACAGGTCTCAACACCTATTGATAGAGGTATCAATCATCGGAATCGGAGCACAATTGCAGATTTTGGATTTTGGAGCTCTGATTTTGTGGGCTATAGTTCAGGTGATTTTCAATAAAATTGAATTTTCTACAAAATGTCTAGAAATATTCTAGTGATCCAAACACCCGTTGGCACGGCAATTACAGGTCTCAACACCTATTGATAGAGGTATCAATCATCGGAATCGGAGCACAATTGCAGATTTTCGATTTTGCAGCTCTGATTTTGTGGGCTATAGTTCAGGTGATTTTCAATAAAATTGAATTTTCTACAAAATGTCTAGAAATATTCTAGCGATCTAAATACCAGTTGGAACGGCAATTACAGGTCTCAACACCTATTGATAGAGGTATCAATCATCGGAATCGAAGCACAATTGCAGATTTTCGATTTTGGAGCTCTGATTTTGTGGGCTATAGTTCAGGTGATTTTCAATAAAATTGAATTTTCTACAAAATGTGTAGAAATATTCTAGCGATCCAAATACCCGTTGGCATGGCAATTACAGGTCTCAACACCTATTGATAGAGGTATCAATTATCGGAATCGGAGCACAATTGCAGATTTTCGATTTTGCAGCTCTGATTTTGTGGGCTATAGTTCATGTGATTTTCAATCAAATTGAATTTTCTATAAAATGTGTAGAAATATTCTAGCGATCCAAATACCCGTTGGCATGGCAATTACAGGTCTCAACACCTATTGATAGAGGTATCAATCATCGGAATCGGAGCACAATTGCAGATTTTCGATTTTGGAGCTCTGAGTTTGTGGGCTATAGTTCATGTGATTTTCAATCAAATTGAATTTTCTATAAAATGTGTAGAAATATTCTAGCGATCTAAGTACCCGTTGGCATGGCAATTGCAGGTCTCAACACCTATTGATAGAGGTATCAATCATCGGAATCGGAGCACAATTGCAGATTTTCGATTTTGCAGCTCTGATTTTGTGGGCTATAGTTCAGGTGATTTTCAATCAAATTGAATTTTCTATAAAATGTGTAGAAATATTCTAGCGATCTAAATACCCGTTGGCATGGCAATTACAGGTCTCAACACCTATTGATAGAGGTATCAATCATCGGAATCGGAGCACAATTGTAGATTTTCGATTTTGGAGCTCTGATTTTGTGGGCTATAGTTCAGGTGATTTTCAATAAAATTGAATTTTCTACAAAATGTGTAGAAATATTCTAGCGATCCAAATACCCGTTGGCATGGCAATTACAGGTCTCAACGCCTATTGATAGAGGTATCAATCATCGGAATCGGAGCACAATTTCAGATTTTCGATTTTGCAGCTCTGATTTTGTGGGCTATAGTTCAGGTGATTTTCAATAAAATTGAATTTTCTACAAAATGTGTAGAAATATTCTAGCGATCCAAATACCCGTTGGCATGGCAATTACAGGTCTCAACACCTATTGATAGAGGTATCAATCATCGGAATCGGAGCACAATTGCAGATTTTCGATTTTGGAGCTCAGATTTTGTGGGCTATAGTTCAGGTGATTTTCGATAGAATTGAATTTTCTATAAAACGTGTAGAAATATTCCAGCGATCCAAATACCCGTTGACATGACAATTACAGGTTTCAACGCCTATTGATAGAGGTATCAATCATCGGAATCGGAGCACAATTGCAGATTTTGGATTTTGGAGCTCAGATTTTGTGGGCTTTAGTTCAGGTGATTTTCAATAAAATTGAATTTTCTACAAAATGTGTAGAAATATTCTAGCGATCCAAATACCCGTTGGCATGGCAATTACAGGTCTCAACACCTATTGATAGAGGTATCAATCATCGGAATCGGAGCACAATTGCAGATTTTCGATTTTGGAGCTCAGATTTTGTGGCTATAGTTCAGGTGATTTTCAATAAAATTGAATTTTCTACAAAATGTGTAGAAATATTCTAGCGATCTGAATACCCTTTTTCATGGCAATTACAGGTCTCAACACCTATTGATAGAGGTATCAATCATCGGAATCGGAGCACAATTGCAGATTTTCGATTTTGGAGCTCTGATTTTGTAGGCTATAGTTCAGGTGATTTTCAATAAAATTGAATTTTCTACAAAATGTGGAGAAATATTCTAGCGATCCAAATACCCGTTGGCATGGCAATTACAGGTCTCAACACCTATTGATAGAGGTATCAATCATCGGAATCGGAGCACAATTGCAGATTTTCGATTTTGCAGCTCAGATTTTGTGGGCTTTAGTTCAGGTGATTTTCAATAAAATTGAATTTTCTACAAAATGTGTAGAAATATTCTAGCGATCCAAATACCCGTTGGCACGGCAATTATAGGTCTCAACACCTATTGATAGAGGTATCAATCATCGGAATCGGAGCACAATTGGAGATTTTCGATTTTGGAGCTCTGATTTTGTGGGCTATAGTTCAGGTGATTTTCAATAAAATTGAATTTTCTACAAAATGTGTAGAAATATTCTAGCGATCTGAATACCCTTTTTCATGGCAATTACAGGTCTCAACACCTATTGATAGAGGTATCAATCATCGGAATCGGAGCACAATTGCAGATTTTCGATTTTGGAGCTCTGATTTTGTGGGCTATAGTTCAGGTGATTTTCAATAAAATTGAATTTTCTACAAAATGTGGAGAAATATTCTAGCGATCCAAATACCCGTTGGCATGGCAATTACAGGTCTCAACACCTATTGATAGAGGTATCAATCATCGGAATCGAAGCACAATTGCAGATTTTCGATTTTGCAGCTCAGATTTTGTGGGCTATAGTTCAGGTGATTTTCAATAAAATTGAAATTTTTACAAAATGTGGAGAAATATTCGAGCCATCCAAATGCCTGTTGGCATGACCATTACAGGTCTCAACACCTATTGATAGAGGTATCAATCATCGGAATCGGAGCACAATTGCAGATTTTCGATTTTGTAGCTCTGATTTTGTGGGCTATAGTTCAGGTGATTTTCAATAAAATTGAATTTTCTACAAAATGTGTAGAAATATTCTAGCGATCCAAATACCCGTTGGCACGGCAATTACAGGTCTCAACACCTATTGATAGAGGTATCAATCATCGGAATCGGAGCACAATTGCAGATTTTCGATTTTGCAGCTCAGATTTTGTGGGCTATAGTTCAGGTGATTTTCAATAAAATTGAATTTTCTACAAAATGTGTAGAAATATTCTAGCGATCCAAATACCCGTTCGAACGGCAATTACAGGTCTCAACACCTATTGATATAGCTATCAATCATCGGAATCGGAGCACAATTGTAGATTTTCGATTTTGCAGCTCTGATTTTGTGGGCTATAGTTCAGGTGATTTTCAATAAAATTGAATTTTCTACAAAATGTGTAGAAATATTCTAGCGATCCAAATACCCGTTGGCATGGCAATTACAGGTCTCAACGCCTATTGATAGAGGTATCAATCATCGGAATCGGAGCACAATTGCAGATTTTCGATTTTGCAGCTCTGATTTTGTGGGCTATAGTTCAGGTGATTTTCAATAAAATTGAATTTTCTACAAAATGTGTAGAAATATTCTAGCGATCCAAATACCCGTTGGCACGGCAATTACAGGTCTCAACACCTATTGATAGAGGTATCAATCATCGGAATCGGAGCACAATTGGAGATTTTCGATTTTGGAGCTCTGATTTTGTGGGCTACAGTTCAGGTGATTTTCAATAAAATTGAATTTTCTACAAAATGTGTAGAAATATTCTAGCGATCTGAATACCCTTTTTCATGGCAATTACAGGTCTCAACACCTATTGATAGAGGTATCAATCATCGGAATCGGAGCACAATTGCAGATTTTCGATTTTGGAGCTCTGATTTTGTGGGCTATAGTTCAGGTGATTTTCAATAAAATTGAATTTTCTACAAAATGTGGAGAAATATTCTAGCGGTCCAAATACCCGTTGGCATGGCAATTACAGGTCTCAACACCTATTGATAGAGGTATCAATCATCGGAATCGAAGCACAATTGCAGATTTTCGATTTTGCAGCTCAGATTTTGTGGGCTATAGTTCAGGTGATTTTCAATAAAATTGAAATTTTTACAAAATGTGGAGAAATATTCGAGCCATCCAAATGCCTGTTGGCATGACCATTACAGGTCTCAACACCTATTGATAGAGGTATCAATCATCGGAATCGGAGCACAATTGCAGATTTTCGATTTTGGAGCTCTGATTTTGTGGGCTATAGTTCAGGTGATTTTCAATAAAATTGAATTTTCTACAAAATGTGTAGAAATATTCTAGCGATCCAAATACCCGTTGGCACGGCAATTACAGGTCTCAACACCTATTGATAGAGGTATCAATCATCGGAATCGGAGCACAATTGCAGATTTTCGATTTTGCAGCTCAGATTTTGTGGGCTATAGTTCAGGTGATTTTCAATAAAATTGAATTTTCTACAAAATGTGTAGAAATATTCTAGCGATCCAAATACCCGTTCGAACGGCAATTACAGGTCTCAACACCTATTGATATAGCTATCAATCATCGGAATCGGAGCACAATTGTAGATTTTCGATTTTGCAGCTCTGATTTTGTGGGCTATAGTTCAGGTGATTTTCAATAAAATTGAATTTTCTACAAAATGTGTAGAAATATTCTAGCGATCCAAATACCCGTTGGCATGGCAATTACAGGTCTCAACGCCTATTGATAGAGGTATCAATCATCGGAATCGGAGCACAATTGCAGATTTTCGATTTTGCAGCTCTGATTTTGTGGGCTATAGTTCAGGTGATTTTCAATAAAATTGAATTTTCTACAAAATGTGTAGAAATATTCTAGCGATCCAAATACCCGTTGGCATGGCAATTACAGGTCTCAACACCTATTGATAGAGGTATCAATCATCGGAATCGGAGCACAATTGCAGATTTTCGATTTTGCAGCTCTGATTTTGTGGGCTATAGTTCAGGTGATTTTCAATAAAATTGAATTTTCTACAAAATGTGTAGAAATATTCTAGCGATCCAAATACCCGTTGGCACGGCAATTACAGGTCCCAATACCTATTGATAGAGGTATCAATCATTGAAGTCGGAGCACAATTGCAGATTTTCGATTTTGCAGCTCTGATTTTGTGGGCTATAGTTCAGGTGATTTTCAATAAAACTGAATTTTCTACAAAATGTGTAGAAATATTCTAGCGATCCAAATACCCGTTGGCACGGCAATTACAGGTCCCAACACCTATTGATAGAGGTATCAATCATCGGAATCGGAGCACAATTGCAGATTTTCGATTTTGCAGCTCTGATTTTGTGGGCTATAGTTCAGGTGATTTTCAATAAAATTGAATTTTCTACAAAATGTCTAGAAATATTCTAGCGATCCAAATACCCGTTGGCACGGCAATTACAGGTCTCAACACCTATTGATAGAGGTATCAATCATCGGAATCGGAGCACAATTGCAGATTTTCGATTTTGCAGCTCTGATTTTGTGGGCTATAGTTCAGGTGATTTTCAATAAAATTGAATTTTCTACAAAATGTGTAGAAATATTCTAGCGATCCAAATACCTGTTGGCATGGCAATTACAGGTCTCAACACCTATTGATAGAGGTATCAATCATCGGAATCGGAGCACAATTGCAGATTTTCGATTTTGGAGCTCTGATTTTGTGGGCTATAGTTCAGGTGATTTTCAATAAAATTGAATTTTCTACAAAATGTGTAGAAATATTCTAGCGATCCAAATACCCGTTGGCATGGCAATTACAGGTCTCAACACCTATTGATAGAGGTATCAATCATCGGAATCGGAGCACAATTGCAGATTTTCGATTTTGCAGCTCTGATTTTGTGGGCTATAGTTCAGGTGATTTTCAATAAAACTGAATTTTCTACAAAATGTGTAGAAATATTCTAGCGATCCAAATACCCGTTGGCACGGCAATTACAGGTCTCAACACCTATTGATAGAGGTATCAATCATCGGAATCGGAGCACAATTGCAGATTTTCGATTTTGCAGCTCTGATTTTGTGGGCTATAGTTCAGGTGATTTTCAATAAAATTGAATTTTCTACAAAATGTCTAGAAATATTCTAGCGATCTAAATACCCGTTGGAACGGCAATTACAGGTCTCAACACCTATTGATAGAGGTATCAATCATCGGAATCGAAGCACAATTGCAGATTTTCGATTTTGCAGCTCTGATTTTGTGGGCTATAGTTCAGGTGATTTTCAATAAAATTGAATTTTCCACAAAATGTCTAGAAATATTCTAGCGATCTAAATACCCGTTGGAACGGCAATTACAGGTCTCAACACCTATTGATAGAGGTATCAATCATCGGAATCGGAGCACAATTGCAGATTTTCGATTTTGCAGCTCTGATTTTGTGGGCTATAGTTCAGGTGATTTTCAATAAAATTGAATTTTCTACAAAATGTCTAGAAATATTCTAGCGATCTAAATACCCGTTGGAACGGCAATTACAGGTCTCAACACCTATTGATAGAGGTATCAATCATCGGAATCGAAGCACAATTGCAGATTTTCGATTTTGGAGCTCTGATTTTGTGGGCTATAGTTCAGGTGATTTTCAATAAAATTGAATTTTCTACAAAATGTGTAGAAATATTCTAGCGATCCAAATACAAGTTGGCATGGCAATTACAGGTCTCAACACCTATTGATAGAGGTATCAATTATCGGAATCGGAGCACAATTGCAGATTTTCGATTTTGCAGCTCTGATTTTGTGGGCTATAGTTCATGTGATTTTCAATCAAATTGAATTTTCTATAAAATGTGTAGAAATATTCTAGCGATCTAAATACCCGTTGGCATGGCAATTACAGGTCTCAACACCTATTGATAGAGGTATCAATCATCGGAATCGGAGCACAATTGCAGATTTTCGATTTTGGAGCTCTGAGTTTGTGGGCTATAGTTCATGTGATTTTCAATCAAATTGAATTTTCTATAAAATGTGTAGAAATATTCTAGCGATCTAAATACCCGTTGGCATGGCAATTGCAGGTCTCAACACCTATTGATAGAGGTATCAATCATCGGAATCGGAGCACAATTGCAGATTTTCGATTTTGCTGCTCTGATTTTGTGGGCTATAGTTCAGGTGATTTTCAATCAAATTGAATTTTCTACAAAATGTGTAGAAATATTCTAGCGATCCAAATACCCGTTGGCATGGCAATTACAGGTCTCAACACCTATTGATAGAGGTATCAATCATCGGAATCGGAGCACAATTGCAGATTTTCGATTTTGGAGCTCAGATTTTGTGGGCTATAGTTCAGGTGATTTTCAATAAAATTGAATTTTCTACAAAATTTGGAGAAATATTCGAGCCATCCAAATGCCCGTTGGCATGGCAATTACAGGTCTCAACACCTATTGCTGGAGTTATCAATCATCGGAATCGGAGCACAATTGCAGATTTTCGATTTTGTAGCTCTGATTTTGTGGGCTATAGTTCAGGTGATTTTCGATAGAATTGAATTTTCTATAAAACGTGTAGAAATATTCCAGCGATCCAAATACCCGTTGACATGACAATTACAGGTTTCAACGCCTATTGATAGAGGTATCAATCATCGGAATCGGAGCACAATTGCAGATTTTGGATTTTGGAGCTCTGATTTTGTGGGCTTTAGTTCAGGTGATTTTCAATAAAATTGAATTTTCTACAAAATGTGTAGAAATATTCTAGCGATCCAAATACCCGTTGGCGTGGCAATTACAGGTCTCAACACCTATTGATAGAGGTATCAATAATCGGAATCGGAGCACAATTGCAGATTTTCGATTTTGCAGCTCTGATTTTGTGGGCTATAGTTCAGGTGATTTTCAATAAAATTGAATTTTCTACAAAATGTGTAGAAATATTCTAGCGATCCAAATACCCGTTGGCATGGCAATTACAGGTCTCAACACCTATTGATAGAGGTATCAATCATCGGAATCGGAGCACAATTGCAGATTTTCGATTTTGGAGCTCAGATTTTGTGGCTATAGTTCAGGTGATTTTCAATAAAATTGAATTTTCTACAAAATGTGTAGAAATATTCTAGCGATCTGAATACCCTTTTTCATGGCAATTACAGGTCTCAACACCTATTGATAGAGGTATCAATCATCGGAATCGGAGCACAATTGCAGATTTTCGATTTTGGAGCTCTGATTTTGTAGGCTATAGTTCAGGTGATTTTCAATAAAATTGAATTTTCTACAAAATGTGGAGAAATATCTCTAATAAGTCTCAACACCTATTGATAGAGGTATCAATCATCGGAATCGGAGCACAATTGCAGATTTTGGATTTTGGAGCTCAGATTTTGTGGGCTTTAGTTCAGGTGATTTTCAATAAAATTGAATTATCTACAAAACGGGTAGAAATATTCCAGCGATCCAAATACCCGTTGACATGACAATTACAGGTTTCAACACCTATTGATAGAGGAATCAATCATCGGAATCGGAGCACAATTGCAGATTTTCGATTTTGCAGCTCTGATTTTGTGGGCTATAGTTCAGGTGATTTTCAATAAAATTGAATTTTCTACAAAATGTGTAGAAATATTCTAGCGATCCAAATACCCGTTGGCACGGCAATTACAGGTCTCAACACCTATTGATAGAGGTATCAATCATCGGAATCGGAGCACAATTGGAGATTTTCGATTTTGGAGCTCTGATTTTGTGGGCTATAGTTCAGGTGATTTTCAATAAAATTGAATTTTCTACAAAATGTGTAGAAATATTCTAGCGATCTGAATACCCTTTTTCATGGCAATTACAGGTCTCAACACCTATTGATAGAGGTATCAATCATCGGAATCGGAGCACAATTGCAGATTTTCGATTTTGGAGCTCTGATTTTGTGGGCTATAGTTCAGGTGATTTTCAATAAAATTGAATTTTCTACAAAATGTGTAGAAATATTCTAGCGATCCAAATACCCGTTGGCATGGCAATTACAGGTCTCAACGCCTATTGATAGAGGTATCAATCATCGGAATCGGAGCACAATTGCAGATTTTCGATTTTGCAGCTCTGATTTTGTGGGCTATAGTTCAGGTGATTTTCAATAAAATTGAATTTTCTACAAAATGTGTAGAAATATTCTAGCGATCTAAATACCCGTTGGCATGGCAATTACAGGTCTCAACACCTATTGATAGAGGTATCAATCATCGGAATCGGAGCACAATTGTAGATTTTCGATTTTGGAGCTCTGATTTTGTGGGCTATAGTTCAGGTGATTTTCAATAAAATTGAATTTTCTACAAAATGTGTAGAAATATTCTAGCGATCCAAATACCCGTTGGCATGGCAATTACAGGTCTCAACACCTATTGATAGAGGTATCAATCATCGGAATCGGAGCACAATTGCAGATTTTCGATTTTGCAGCTCTGATTTTGTGGGCTATAGTTCAGGTGATTTTCAGTAAAATTGAATTTTCTACAAAATGTGTAGAAATATTCTAGCGATCCAAATACCCGTTGGCATGGCAATTACAGGTCTCAACACCTATTGATAGAGGTATCAATCATCGGAATCGAAGCACAATTGCAGATTTTCGATTTTGGAGCTCAGATTTTGTGGGCTATAGTTCAGGTGATTTTCAATAAAATTGAATTTTCTACAAAATTTGGAGAAATATTCGAGCCATCCAAATGCCCGTTGGCATGGCAATTACAGGTCTCAACACCTATTGCTGGAGTTATCAATCATCGGAATCGGAGCACAATTGCAGATTTTCGATTTTGTAGCTCTGATTTTGTGGGCTATAGTTCAGGTGATTTTCGATAGAATTGAATTTTCTATAAAACGTGTAGAAATATTCCAGCGATCCAAATACCCGTTGACATGACAATTACAGGTTTCAACGCCTATTGATAGAGGTATCAATCATCGGAATCGGAGCACAATTGCAGATTTTGGATTTTGGAGCTCAGATTTTGTGGGCTTTAGTTCAGGTGATTTTCAATAAAATTGAATTTTCTACAAAATGTGTAGAAATATTCTAGCGATCCAAATACCCGTTGGCGTGGCAATTACAGGTCTCAACACCTATTGATAGAGGTATCAGTAATCGGAATCGGAGCACAATTGCAGATTTTGGATTTTGGAGCTCTGATTTTGTGGGCTTTAGTTCAGGTGATTTTCAATAAAATTGAATTTTCTACAAAATGTGTAGAAATATTCTAGCGATCCAAATACCCGTTGGCATGGCAATTACAGGTCTCAACACCTATTGATAGAGGTATCAATCATCGGAATCGGAGCACAATTGCAGATTTTCGATTTTGGAGCTCAGATTTTGTGGCTATAGTTCAGGTGATTTTCAATAAAATTGAATTTTCTACAAAATGTGTAGAAATATTCTAGCGATTCAAATACCCGTTGGCATGGCAATTACAGGTCTCAACACCTATTGATAGAGGTATCAATCATCGGAATCGGAGCACAATTGCAGATTTTCGATTTTGGAGCTCTGATTTTGTAGGCTATAGTTCAGGTGATTTTCAATAAAATTGAATTTTCTACAAAATGTGGAGAAATATTCTAGCGATCCAAATACCCGTTGGCATGGCAATTACAGGTCTCAACACCTATTGATAGAGGTATCAATCATCGGAATCGGAGCACAATTGCAGATTTTGGATTTTGGAGCTCAGATTTTGTGGGCTTTAGTTCAGGTGATTTTCAATAAAATTGAATTATCTACAAAACGGGTAGAAATATTCCAGCGATCCAAATACCCGTTGACATGACAATTACAGGTTTCAACGCCTATTGATAGAGGTATCAATCATCGGAATCGGAGCACAATTGCAGATTTTCGATTTTGCAGCTCTGATTTTGTGGGCTATAGTTCAGGTGATTTTCAATAAAATTGAATTTTCTACAAAATGTGTAGAAATATTCTAGCGATCCAAATACCCGTTGGCACGGCAATTACAGGTCTCAACACCTATTGATAGAGGTATCAATCATCGGAATCGGAGCACAATTGGAGATTTTCGATTTTGGAGCTCTGATTTTGTGGGCTATAGTTCAGGTGATTTTCAATAAAATTGAATTTTCTACAAAATGTGTAGAAATATTCTAGCGATCTGAATACCCTTTTTCATGGCAATTACAGGTCTCAACACCTATTGATAGAGGTATCAATCATCGGAATCGGAGCACAATTGCAGATTTTCGATTTTGGAGCTCTGATTTTGTGGGCTATAGTTCATGTGATTTTCAATAAAATTGAATTTTCTACAAAATGTGTAGAAATATTCTAGCGATCCAAATACCCGTTCGAACGGCAATTACAGGTCTCAACACCTATTGATATAGGTATCAATCATCGGAATCGGAGCACAATTGTAGATTTTCGATTTTGCAGCTCTGATTTTGTGGGCTATAGTTCAGGTGATTTTCAATAAAATTGAATTTTCTACAAAATGTGTAGAAATATTCTAGCGATCCAAATACCCGTTGGCATGGCAATTACAGGTCTCAACGCCTATTGATAGAGGTATCAATCATCGGAATCGGAGCACAATTGCAGATTTTCGATTTTGCAGCTCTGATTTTGTGGGCTATAGTTCAGATGATTTTCAATAAAATTGAATTTTCTACAAAATGTGTAGAAATATTCTAGCGATCCAAATACCCGTTGGCATGGCAATTACAGGTCTCAACACCTATTGATAGAGGTATCAATCATCGGAATCGGAGCACAATTGCAGATTTTCGATTTTGCAGCTCTGATTTTGTGGGCTATAGTTCATGTGATTTTCAATCAAATTGAATTTTCTACAAAATGTGTAGAAATATTCTAGCGATCTAAATACCCGTTGGCATGGCAATTACAGGTCTCAACGCCTATTGATAGAGGTATCAACCATCGGAATCGGAGCACAATTGCAGATTTTCGATTTTGGAGCTCTGATTTTGTGGGCTATAGTTCAGGTGATTTTCAATAAAATTGAATTTTCTACAAAATGTGTAGAAATATTCTAACGATCCAAATACCCGTTGGCATGGCAATTACAGGTCTCAACACCTATTGATAGAGGTATCAATCATCGGAATCGGACCACAATTGCAGATTTTCGATTTTGCAGCTCTGATTTTGTGGGCTATAGTTCAGGTGATTTTCAATAAAATTGAATTTTCTATAAAATGTGTAGAAATAGTCTAGCGATCTAAATACTCGTTGCCATGGCAATTACAGGTCTCAACACCTATTGATAGAGGTATCAATCATCGGAATCGGAGCACAATTGCAGATTTTCGATTTTGCAGCTCTGATTTTGTGGGCTATAGTTCAGGTGATTTTCAATAAAATTGAATTTTCTACAAAATGTGGAGAAATATTCTAGCGATCCAAATACCCGTTGGCATGGCAATTACAGGTCTCAACGCCTATTGATAGAGGTATCAATCATCGGAATCGGAGCACAATTGCAGATTTTCGATTTTGGAGCTCTGATTTTGTGGGCTATAGTTCAGGTGATTTTCAATAAAATTGAATTTTCTACAAAATGTGTAGAAATATTCTAGCGATCCATATAGTCGTTGGCATGGCAATTACAGGTCTCAACACCTATTGATAGAGGTATCAATCATCGGAATCGGAGCACAATTGCAGATTTTCGATTTTGGAGCTCAGATTTTGTGGGCTATAGTTCAGGTGATTTTCAATAAAATTGAATTTTCTACAAAATGTGGAGAAATATTCGAGCCATCCAAATGCCTGTTGGCATGACAATTACAGGTATCAACACCTATTGATAGAGGTATCAATCATCGGAATCGGAGCACAATTGCAGATTTTCGATTTTGGAGCTCTGATTTTGTGGGCTATAGTTCAGATGATTTTCAATAAAATTGAATTTTCTACAAAATGTGGAGAAATATTCGAGCCATCCAAATGCCTGTTGGCATGACAATTACAGGTCTCAACACCTATTGATAGAGGTATCAATCATTGGAATTGGCGCACAATTGCAGATTTTCGATTTTGCAGCTCTGATTTTGTGGGCTATAGTTCAGGTGATTTTCAATAAGATTGAATTTTCTACAAAATGTGTAGAAATATTCTAGCGATCTAAATACCCGTTGGCTTGGCAATTACAGGTCTCAACACCTATTGATAGAGGTATCAATCATCGGAATCGGAGCACAATTCCAGATTTTCGATTTTGTAGCTCTGATTTTGTGGGCTATAGTTCAGGTGATTTTCAATAAGATTGAATTTTCTACAAAATGTGTAGAAATATTCTAGCGATCTAAATACCCGTTGGCATGGCAATTACAGGTCCCAACACCTATTGATAGAGGTATCAATCATCGGAATCGGAGCACAATTGCAGATTTTGGATTTTGGAGCTCTGATTTTGTGGGCTTTAGTTCAGGTGATTTTCAATAAAATTGAATTTTCTACAAAATGTGTAGAAATATTCTAGCGATCCAAATACCCGTTGGCGTGGCAATTACAGGTCTCAACACCTATTGATAGAGGTATCAATCATCGGAATCGGAGCACAATTGCAGATTTTCGATTTTGTAGCTCTGATTTTGTGGGCTATAGTTCAGGTGATTTTCAATAAAATTGAATTTTCTACAAACTGTGTAGAAACATTCTAGCGATCCAAATACCCGTTGGCGTGGCAATTACAGGTCTCAACACCTATTGATAGAGGTATCAAGCATCGGAATCGAAGCACAATTGCAGATTTTCGATTTTGTAGCTCTGATTTTGTGGGCTATAGTTCAGATGATTTTCAATAAAATTGAATTTCCTATAAAATGTGTAGAAATATTCCAGCGATCGAATTATCGTTAGCAAGTTAATTACATGTTTCAATGCCTATTGATAGAGATATCAATCATCGGAATCGGAGCACAAGTGCAGATTTACGATTTTGGAGCTCTGATTTTGTGGGCTATAGTTCAGGTGATTTTCAATAAAATTGAATTTTCTACAAAATGTGGAGAAATATTCTAGCGATCCAAATACCCGTTGGCATGGCAATTACAGGTCTCAACACCTATTGATAGAGGTATCAATCATCGGAATCGAAGCACAATTGCAGATTTTCGATTTTGCAGCTCAGATTTTGTGGGCTATAGTTCAGGTGATTTTCAATAAAATTGAATTTTCTACAAAATGTGGAGAAATATTCGAGCCATCCAAATGCCTGTTGGCATGACCGTTACAGGTCTCAACACCTATTGATAGAAGTATCAATCATCGGAATCGGAGCACAATTGCAGATTTTCGATTTTGGAGCTCTGATTTTGTGGGCTATAGTTCAGGTGATTTTCAATAAAATTGAATTTTCTACAAAATGTGGAGAAATATTCTAGCGATCCAAATACCCGTTGGCATGGCAATTACAGGTCTCAACACCTATTGATAGAGGTATCAATCATCGGAATCGAAGCACAATTGCAGATTTTCGATTTTGCAGCTCAGATTTTGTGGGCTATAGTTCAGGTGATTTTCAATAAAATTGAATTTTCTACAAAATGTGGAGAAATATTCGAGCCATCCAAATGCCTGTTGGCATGACCATTACAGGTCTCAACACCTATTGATAGAAGTATCAATCATCGGAATCGGAGCACAATTGCAGATTTTCGATTTTGGAGCTCTGATTTTGTGGGCTATAGTTCAGGTGATTTTCAATAAAATTGAATTTTCTACAAAATGTGTAGAAATATTCTAGCGATCCAAATACCCGTTAGCACGGCAATTACAGGTCTCAACACCTATTGATAGAGGTATCAATCATCGGAATCGGACCACAATTGCAGATTTTCGATTTTGGAGCTCTGATTTTGTGGGCTATAGTTCAGGTGATTTTCAATAAAATTGAATTTTCTACAAAATGTGTAGAAATATTCTAGCGATCTGAATACCCTTTTGCATGGCAATTACAGGTCTCAAAGGTATCAATCATCGGAATCGAAGCACAATTGCAGATTTTCGATTTTGCAGCTCAGATTTTGTGGGCTATAGTTCAGGTGATTTTCAATAAAATTGAATTTTCTACAAAATGTGGAGAAATATTCGAGCCATCCAAATGCCTGTTGGCATGACCATTACAGGTCTCAACACCTATTGATAGAAGTATCAATCATCGGAATCGGAGCACAATTGCAGATTTTCGATTTTGGAGCTCTGATTTTGTGGGCTATAGTTCAGGTGATTTTCAATAAAATTGAATTTTCTACAAAATGTGTAGAAATATTCTAGCGATCCAAATACCCGTTAGCACGGCAATTACAGGTCTCAACACCTATTGATAGAGGTATCAATCATCGGAATCGGACCACAATTGCAGATTTTCGATTTTGGAGCTCTGATTTTGTGGGCTATAGTTCAGGTGATTTTCAATAAAATTGAATTTTCTACAAAATGTGTAGAAATATTCTAGCGATCTGAATACCCTTTTGCATGGCAATTACAGGTCTCAACACCTATTGATAGAGGTATCAATCATCGGAATCGGAGCACAATTGCAGATTTTCGATTTTGGAGCTCTGATTTTGTGGGCTATAGTTCAGGTGATTTTCAATAAAATTGAATTTTCTACAAAATGTGGAGAAATATTCTAGCGATCCAAATACCCGTTGGCATGGCAATTACAGGTCTCAACACCTATTGATAGAGGTATCAATCATCGGAATCGAAGCACAATTGCAGATTTTCGATTTTGCAGCTCAGATTTTGTGGGCTATAGTTCAGGTGATTTTCAATAAAATTGAATTTTCTACAAAATGTGGAGAAATATTCGAGCCATCCAAATGCCTGTTGGCATGACCATTACAGGTCTCAACACCTATTGATAGAAGTATCAATCATCGGAATCTGAGCACAATTTCCGATTTTCGATTTTGTAGCTCTGATTTTGTGGGCTATAGTTCAGGTGATTTTCAATAATATTGAATTTTCTATAAAATGTGTAGAAATATTCCAGCGATTCAAATTCTCGTTGTCATGACAATTACATGTCTCAGCGCCTATTGATAGAGGTATCAATCATCGGAATCGGAGCACAATTGCAGATTTTCGATTTTGGAGCTCTGATTTTGTGGGCTATAGTTCAGGTGATTTCCAATAAAATTGAATTTTCTACAAAATGTGTAGAAATATTCTAGCGATCTGAATACCCTTTTGCATGGCAATTACAGGTCTCAACACCTATTGATAGAGGTATCAATCATCGGAATCGGAGCACAATTGCAGATTTTCGATTTTGGAGCTCTGATTTTGTGGGCTATAGTTCAGGTGATTTTCAATAAAATTGAATTATCTACAAAATGTGGAGAAATATTCTAGCGATCCAAATACCCGTTGGCATGGCAATTACAGGTCCCAACACCTATTGATAGAGGTATCAATCATCGGAATCGGAGCACAATTGCAGATTTTGGATTTTGGAGCTCTGATTTTGTGGGCTTTAGTTCAGGTGATTTTCATTAAATTTGAATTTTCTACAAAATGTGTAGAAATATTCTAGCGATCCAAATACCCGTTGGCGTGGCAATTACAGGTCTCAACACCTATTGATAGAGGTATCAATCATCGGAATCGGAGCACAATTGCAGATTTTGGATTTTGGAGCTCTGATTTTGTGGGCTTTAGTTCAGGTGATTTTCATTAAATTTGAATTTTCTACAAAATGTGTAGAAATATTCTAGCGATCCAAATACCCGTTGGCGTGGCAATTACAGGTCTCAACACCTATTGATAGAGGTATCAATCATCGGAATCGGAGCACAATTGCAGATTTTCGATTTTGTAGCTCTGATTTTGTGGGCTATAGTTCAGGTGATTTTCGATAGAATTGAATTTTCTATAAAATGTGTAGAAATATTCCAGCGATCTAAATACCCTTTGGCATGACAATTACAGGTCTCAACACCTATTGATAGAGGTATCAATCATCTGAATCGGAGCACAATTGCAGATTTTCGATTTTGTAGCTCTGATTTTGTAGGCTATAGTTCAGGTGCTTTTCAATTTATTTTTGCCCTGATAAGGACTGGACTGATTGGTCGATTCTTATTCAAACTGTTGTTCGTTATTAAATTGCCACTGATTCCGTGGTTTGCCTAACAGTTTGTAATTCTGTAAACAGTGTGTAATTTTCTGACGTTAAGGACGTTATCGAAAGCCATATCGGAAATTAAGAGTGGCATTGAATTCTTATTATAATATTTTCAATTAAAACTAAAAGCGTGAACCTTGTTGAACAAATATTAATTTAAAAAAAATTATTATAATTAGAATTCTGAACAACAATACTAAAGTAGCGCTTAATTATTTTTCCAAGAAAAAATATTGGAGGACAAAAAAATGATAAATAGTGTATGCCCAATTAATTAAAGGTGTCAGTCAGCCAACACGTTCCAGATCAATATGACATCTACATTATGGGTGTATTGATTAATGGGAATAAAATGATCTCGTTTTTATATTTCATCGCTAGTTTATGTTAAAGGTAATAAACAATATACGTTTTCGGCTTAAATTTATAATTTACATATGTATTACACTGTGTCTGACAGTTTTAAATTTAACTGCTTTGCTAGAACCAAACATTTTAAAATTGTATCTGCTATAAGGTGCGAATACCTTAAAATTATTAAATTTTGGACGAGAGTTTGAAATATACAGGTTGAAAAAGAAAAAATCTTTAATTATTTATAACTCCCCCTACATATAAATTTAACTCCCAAATGTGTTTACATTTTAATTAAGCAAAATTTGGATCTCGATCTCAAATATTTACTTACATATATGATGGTATTATTGAATTTGATTAATAAATTATTATAATTCGGTTATATTGATAAATAATAAAATAAATAAATAAAAATTTTAAATAAGAAATTAGCGTACAAACCAGAATTAATTAGATACTGGTTGATTATAAACAATAAGGCGTAGAAAATGTATATCAGAGCAAAAATTGTTAGTTTACTTCTTTCATAGGTAAACTTTTTGTTATAATCAAACTTTAAATTATTTTTGGTATATTCCAAATTGATAAATATTTATAAGAAGAGGAGAAATTGTTAAGAGTTTGCAATTCAGTTTCGATCTGCGAGCATGTGAAAAATAAATCATCTTTCAGTACATCTCATCAGGCTATAGCGACTGAACTGCTAATTTATTACACTGATTTTTTCCTATATATAGGAATCAACCGTGCACTTGTAGTATTAGCGAATTTTTACATTCCCCTTTCTAAACTTTTAACAATTTCAATGTTATTGTATTTAACGCATACATGCGGTTACTATGTTCAAACTTTAAATTATTTTTGGTATATTCCAAATTGATAAATATTTATAAGAAGAGGAGAAATTGTTAAGAGTTTGCAATTCAGTTTCGATCTGCGAGCATGTGAAAAATAAATCATCTTTCAGTACATCTCATCAGGCTATAGCGACTGAACTGCTAATTTATTACACTGATTTTTTCCTATATATAGGAATCAACCGTGCACTTGTAGTATTAGCGAATTTTTACATTCCCCTTTCTAAACTTTTAACAATTTCAATGTTATTGTATTTAACGCATACATGCGGTTACTATGTTCAAACTTTAAATTATTTTTGGTATATTCCAAATTGATAAATATTTATAAGAAGAGGAGAAATTGTTAAGAGTTTGCAATTCAGTTTCGATCTGCGAGCATGTGAAAAATAAATCATCTTTCAGTACATCTCATCAGGCTATAGCGACTGAACTGCTAATTTATTACACTGATTTTTTCCTATATATAGGAATCAACCGTGCACTTGTAGTATTAGCGAATTTTTACATTCCCCTTTCTAAACTTTTAACAATTTCAATGTTATTGTATTTAACGCATACATGCGGTTATTATGTTCAAACTTTAAATTATTTTTGGTATATTCCAAATTGATAAATATTTATAAGAAGAGGAGAAATTGTTAAGAGTTTGCAATTCAGTTTCGATCTGCGAGCATGTGAAAAATAAATCATCTTTCAGTACATCTCATCAGGCTATAGCGACTGAACTGCTAATTTATTACACTGATTTTTTCCTATATATAGGAATCAACCGTGCACTTGTAGTATTAGCGAATTTTTACATTCCCCTTTCTAAACTTTTAACAATTTCAATGTTATTGTATTTAACGCATACATGCGGTTATTATGTTCAAACTTTAAATTATTTTTGGTATATTCCAAATTGATAAATATTTATAAGAAGAGGAGAAATTGTTAAGAGTTTGCAATTCAGTTTCGATCTGCGAGCATGTGAAAAATAAATCATCTTTCAGTACATCTCATCAGGCTATAGCGACTGAACTGCTAATTTATTACACTGATTTTTTCCTATATATAGGAATCAACCGTGCACTTGTAGTATTAGCGAATTTTTACATTCCCCTTTCGAAAGGGGAATGTAAAAATTCGCTAATACTACAAGTGCACGGTTGATTCCTATATATAGGAAAAAATCAGTGTAATAAATTAGCAGTTCAGTCGCTATAGCCTGATGAGATGTACTGAAAGATGATTTATTTTTCACATGCTCGCAGATCGAAACTGAATTGCAAACTCTTAACAATTTCTCCTCTTCTTATAAATATTTATCAATTTGGAATATACCAAAAATAATTTAAAGTTTGAACATAGTAACCGCATGTATGCGTTAAATACAATAACATTGAAATTGTTAAAAGTTTAGAAAGGGGAATGTAAAAATTCGCTAATACTACAAGTGCACGGTTGATTCCTATATATAGGAAAAAATCAGTGTAATAAATTAGCAGTTCAGTCGCTATAGCCTGATGAGATGTACTGAAAGATGATTTATTTTTCACATGCTCGCAGATCGAAACTGAATTGCAAACTCTTAACAATTTCTCCTCTTCTTATAAATTTTTGTTATAAACTTTATTTTTATTTAGAAGTGGTTTGATTTAGATACAATCGGATTAATCGTGACGTGGAATTTGTTAGAAATTTTCTTAGTAAAAATGTTTGCAGCAATCTAAAGCTATTTTCTAAATTATCGAATATTTATACGTTTATGGTTTGAATGATTTGGAGTGTACCAATTTTCGATGTAATTACATTCATTTGGGATACCACTTGAAATAACGGCAAAGGTCTTTTCTGAGTTAACGCGAATACTAGGCGCGCATAGAATTCGTACCATTGCTTATCATCTACAAGCAAATAGTATTATGTTGGAACGATTTCACCGACAACTAAAAGACCCCTTGTAATGCTGGGAATACGAGAATCTATGAAAGAAAATTTTCAGTGTTCACCAGCAGAACTAGTATATCGACAAGCTTTACGGCTTCCAGGAGAATTTCTCGCAACCAGTACTGAAACGGATCTCAACCCATTAAACTTTGCAGAAAACTTCGTGCGAATATTCGTGCGACACTCGCAAGTCAATTACTCCTTCTGTATTTATTCCCAAAGATTTAGAAAATCGTGAGCATATTTTCGTCGGTATTGACAGAGGACAAACCCTATCTATTTTGTAAGTTATTTGTCTGTTCTCAAATTGTAGTCATACGAGAGTTGTGTTGACGAATTCTTGAACGTCTAGCATCCTTGTGATTAATTGGGTTGTTTATGAAAATTTGTTTATTTATTTGATTGTTGAGTATATTTTCGTTTTCATTGATTTCGTCTATAAATTTTTGTATATCCGTAAGATCCTGGTTATCGAAGTTTCCTGTCAGATCTTTGATGAGAGTTCCTAAACTGCGTGGTTTCGTAGAGATCATGGCTTTGTATGCTTCCATTTCCATTACATACTGAAAGCATTCTTCTGTAGTGTGTATGCAGGTGAGATTTCGGGTTCTCCCAAACAGTTTTCGCAGCTCTTCGCTAATGGCTGTCTTAATTCCACGTTTTCTAGGTAATTGTAGGGTTACTCTTTTCTTTGTCCCATCCCATCCACCAACCAAGGGACTATTTAGTGTATCCAAAAGGTGGATTATAAGTTCTTTGTCGAACGTGTTAACTAAATTTTTTGTAATTGGTATTAAATCATCATAAGTAGAGAGCATGCTAGTTGTATCTTCTACTGAGGAGGAATCTTCTGTATTATTGACCTCAATGTTATTAATTTGAATCCTTGAAAGGGCATCATCATTAGAATTTTATATTTCCTTAATATCACAGTCAAACTCCTCTAACTTTAGTCTCGATCTAACTAATTTGGAGTTAGGTTCCTTTAGCGAAAATAACCATGTCAACGGCTTATGGTCTGTAATAATAATGAACTTATTCCCGAAAAGGTACGGCCTGAAGTATTTTGTTGCCCACACTATGGCTAATAATTCCTTTTCGATCGTGAAATAGTTTTCTTCCGTTTTTGTCAATGTACTAGAAGCGTAGCAAATGGGAAGGTCCTGCCCGATTTGTCTTTATGATAAAATTGTTCCTATAGCCGTATTGCTGGCATCTGTGGTGACGAGCAAATGTTTTGAAAAATCTGCTAGGTTGATTACAGAGGAATTCTTTGTAATCTTCAAAGTATTTTATGTATTTATCGTTGATTGTAGTTCACCAAGTACGTGGTCCATCACTCTCTGGAATGTACTTGGGGCGTTTCTCAGGCCAAAGTGCATACGAACATATTCGTAGTGCACGAATTCAACGGAAAAAGCGGTTTTTTTTGGATGATGTTTGGATTTACCTCGATTTGATGAAATCCTAACGTGGTAAAATATATGCACCTCCCTAGTTTGTCCAAGATGTCCGTGATGTTAGGGAGTTGATATCTGTCTTCAATGAGTTTCTTCATTAGGCTTCCTATAGTCGATAACCATCCTCCATTTGGTTTGTCCTTATCCATCTTCCTTCTTTGGCGCGATCCATGTTGGTGATGACCATAGTGAAAAGCTTGGCGATTTGGCGCCTGCTGTAGGAGGGGGGTCAGTTGATTAGATCAGCTCCGTAACCTTCAGTAGGGACGAGTACGATTGTGTGAGGAGTAACCTACTGCCTCCTCGTGCCAGTCGCTGGTAACTGGCGTATTCTGGTACGGCGATAAAAGATGCACATATGTATAGCATGTCTATAGATAAACCTGCATCATGCAAAGGCGTCTTCGGACGTCCTTTATCGCAGATTTATCTGCCAGAATATTGACATGGCTCTAATACAGGAGCCATGGGTAAGAGGTAACCAAATTGAAGGTAAACCAAAGCAAGTGGGTAAGTTGATTTATTGCAACGAAACTGAGAGTCCAAGTGCGGCCATTTTGGCCAGCTCACAAATTAATTTTAATTTGTGGGGCAGCACAGATTTAATAGTGTGGGGCAGCACAGACATCAATAATAGGAGTGAGTACCTTTTTGAGTATTTAATAACAAATAATGTAGATATTGTCAATAGGGGAAGGAAACCTAGTTTTATAAATGCGATTAAGCAGGAGGTCCTAGATTTGACCCTTGCTAGTCCGTATTTTAGCCATTTAGGTCAAAACTGACATGTGTCTGAAGAGGCCTCCAGGAGATTAGAATTTCGAAACTGACCGACTGGGACTCTTATAGAGTTTCACTCGAATCAGAAATTTCCTTGGTTATGGGGAACATAGGGTGGTTTGGCGTCTATTGGAAGGGGCTCCGTAAACTTCCAGTAGGCGCAGGTGTACGTACTGCCTCCTCGTGGCAACCACCGGTAACTGTAACCATTAGGCTGAATGTGGCCTTTGGTGACAGGCTAAAGTACGACGCTAAAGGAGAAAACCTTGACAAAAAATCCCTAATCTAAGGTGGAACAGCATATGCCGATGGATGAATGGCTGATAGGTTAATCAGTCTATATATGCGGACTCTGGATACCAGGCACCCTCCAGTTTTATTTAGCCTTCCTGTAGTAAAGCTGGGTGACCTACAGGCGACTTTTTTATTCCCAGCACTCGCAAGAGTTAAATCAAAACGGTAGACGAGGCACGGGAAGGAATACACGGGAGTGGGTCTGCCCTCTCAAAGTCCTTGAGTCCCAATGCTACCGCTTTTCTAGCAGAAGTAAATGTTATTACATCTAGGAGGGGGAGCAATGAGCCCAGATAGTATGTAACGCGTGTAGAAGTACTTCCTACAGTAAACATTTAGGAGGGAGAGCAATGAGCCCAGATAATATGTATCGCGTGTAGAAGTACTTCCAACAGTAAACATCTAGGAGGGAGAGCAATGAGCCCAGATAGTATGTCCCAGCAACTCGCAAGAGTAAAATCAAAACGGTAGACGAGGCATGGATAGGAATATACGGGAGTGGGTCTGCCCTCTCGATGTCCTTGAGTCCCAATGCTACCGCTCTTCTATCAGAAGTAAATGTTATTACATCTAGGAGGGAGAGCAATGAGCCCAGATAGTATGTATCACACACCGGTCGGCAGTATTATCAGGTTCTTTAAGGGCCTGAATATTGGCTGGACGGATAATTAAAACATCTAGGAGGGAGAGCAATGAGCCCAGATAGTATGTATCACGTACCGTTAGGCAGTATTATCAGGTTCATTAAGAGCTTGAATATTGACTGGACGGATAATTAAGTAGGGCTTAATGCACAAAAGATCTTTTAGGTCGCAGTGCGGGGTGGCTTGAGCCCCCACATGGCCCTCAAGTAATAATAATAATAATAATAATGGGGAACATAGAGTCTCCAGTCGCATAATTCTATACACTTGGCTTAAGAAAACAGCTGCCCGGTTAAGCAAAGAAAGTCCATTAAGTTGGTCCCTTTCTGGAACGAGGCGCTGAGTAAGCTGAGGAAAAAATCGAGAAAGTTATTCAATAAGGCTAAACGCACCGAGGATTGGGGCGAGTATAGGATGGCCTTAATGAAATATAATTTCGAATTAAGGAGATCCAAAAGGGCTACCTGGAGAAACTTCTGTGAGGGAATCAATGAATTACCCTCTGCAGCTCGTCTCCAGAAAGTCTTTTCCAGGAATCACTCAAATGATTTAGGGCTTCTTCAGAATCAAAACTGGAGGTTCACTGAAAATCGGAAGGAAACCTTGGAGTTACTATTAGGTACCCACTTTCCGGACTCAATAGTGGTAGAAGCCCAGGATAGGATCCGCATAACCCTTCAAGTGGGGTAGCCTATTCACCCCACAGTATTATCTTGAGCCTCTCTGGAAAAATGTTCACACCCAGCAAGGTGAGATGGGCTATTGGCTCTTTCAAACCGTTCAAATCTGCTGGAGGGGATTGTATCTTTCCAACTTTACTTCAAAAAGATATTGAGGAAATACTCCCCAGCTTGGTCCAGTTGTTTCGGGCAAGTTATCTTTTTAACTATATTCCGAAACTATGGAGGAAAGTAAATGTGGTCTTTATACCAAAGGGAGCGGGTCGCCTAGACACCCAGTCCAAGACGATGGAAAAAATCCTGGATCATCAAATGAGAAGTGAAATCCTTGTAAAAACCCGCTGCATCGGAACCAGTTTGCTTATCAAGCTGGCAAGTCAACTGTGATGGCTCTTAGTGGTCTAGTCACGAGAATTGAAAGAGCGGTGGTTTTTAAGGAAATGGCCCTGTGTGCCTTGCATATGGTTGAAGAGAGAGGGCAGCTATGGAGAAGGGGGTTCCGCCTTCTACAACTAGATGGATTCGCTCCATGCTGAAATATCGCGATATTACAGCCAGATTAGGTGGCGAGTCAGAAGCCAGGGCTAAGCGGATGACGTGGCTATCATGATTAGAGGCAAGTTTGATGGGATCATCTCTGATCTCATGCAAAATGCACTCAATTTAATATGGCAGTGGTGTGACCAGGAAGGGCTCAGTATCAATCCAAACAAAACTGTCATTGTTCCTTTAAGGAGGAGGAGAAAGCTCTCGCTTAAAGCCCCCTCGTTAAACAGTATTATTGTTGCCTTTTCCAAAGAAGTTAAATATCTAGGGGTTATCCTAGATCATAAGCTGAACTGGAAACAACATTTACAAAAAAATCAAAATAGAGCCACAAAGGCTATTTGGGCCTGTCAGAGACTCTACGGACGTACTTGGGAACTACGATCAAAAATTATATACTGGTCGTTTCTAACAATCATTAGGCCTATGGTCACCTACGCATCGCTAGTGTGGTGGCCTAAAACCGAACAAAGGACAGCGCAAACTTTATTGAATAAGGTTCAGCGTAAGCATCGGGGTGACGGGCTCAATAAAAACATGTCCGATCGCAGCAATGGAGGCACTCCTAGGACTAACTCCATTGCATCTGCATGTTAAAAAGGATGCTGCTACTATGGCCCTTAAGATGCAGGCGAAGGGTAACATCAGACAAGGCAATATGGTGGGCCATCTGGAAATCTTCAAGGAGTTTCAGACAGACCCTACTATAGGAATGCCTTCCGAATGTATGCCAGCTAAACTGGATTTCCACAAACCATTTTGTGTTAGATTACCTAACCGGGAGTTGTGGAGTACAGGGGACCATCCTTTGAGCGAGGGTCAATGGTGTGGTTTACAGATGGATCAAAAACGGAAGATGGGGCGGGGGTAGGAATACACGGGAGTGGGATATCACTCTTGAAGTCCTTGGGTACCAATGCTACCGTTTTTCAAGCAGAAGTGCACGCTATAGAGCTTTACGTTAGGATAGGCATATCTAAAGGCCTAAACGACGCAAAGGTTTATATTGTATCAGACAGCCAATCGGCCTTAAAGGCTCTTATGTCTTTTACCATTTAGTCAAGGCTGGTATGGGATTGTCTGAAGGTTATTAAGTTGCTGGCAAGCTCAAATAAGGTAACACTTGCTTGGGTACCAGGTCACATACTGGAATTGTGGGAAACGAGGCAGTTGATATATGGGAGGTGATATGAGAAAAGCTTTAAGATCCAGAAATGTCTTATTTGTCTCTGATTTAATCGAAGTACTGGGAACTGATCGGCCGCTGTTACCAGCACTTCATTCAAAATGAAATTGAAAATCCGCGGAGAGATTGGACATCCCTGTTTTAACCCTATGGCTTTCCTGACTCTATCTGTACATGTGTTAAACCATTTCAGAGAAGTGTTTTCCCAGAGACAAGCTTTTATTATGTGGTTGATCAGCCAGAGGGGAACATACTGCTATAGACACTAAATTACTACATCTAGATTGACGGTGTCAAAAGCTGTTGCTAAGTCAATTGAAAAACTAAATGTTTGATTGCCAGCGCACCATTCCTCGTCAAGGACCCTACGTTTGGCAAACATATGATCATCAGCTGACCGGTTTGTTAAAAATGCTGCCTGATATGACTGCGTTAATTCTAAATGTTCATCCAACTTACATGTCAACCCACTCACTTGGAGGTTCATTTTTTATCCAAGCCGTTTCGATAACTTTGTGCAGAGCAATAATAATGTTGATGCATGTTTCAACAGTTCAATGGGAATTTCATCCAGACTGGGTACGGTTCATGAGCGGAGATATTTAATGATGGACTGAATTTCTCCTATGGTTGGCGGACGATTTAGGCGAAAATAATAGTTTTCATCCAAGGTGCTTGGTCAATCTCCCTCAGATTTGCCGAGTTCATCAACCCAAGAGGAGATTGTAAGGTAATTTCCACAGGATCAGGTTTAACCTTGTTTGAATTTTTTTTTCGTTCTACGGAGCCTTTCAGGGGGAGTACGATGATAACGGGCAGAAAAACTGTTGGAACTCCAGTGATCGGTGAATAGAATAGGCATCAGTCAACCTATTCTTGGTGGACGGGAGGGGAACGGGAGTTTCTATAATAGTTTGCCCTTTTAAAGAGCGCTAATGCTTGCCGACGTGTAGGGGTCAGGAGAGTTTTGACAGTTAGCACCTGTTGGGATGCAGTTTTAATGCATTCACTGATTAACGACCACAGATTGGTGTTACTGGCATATGAAATGGTTTGCGCAAAATAAAGTGTCAGAGCGGTTTGATATCGACTGCTAACTTTCAGATCTTGTAATAGTGATAGATTTAAAGTCTTGAAGATGTTATAGTTTGGGGTGCTAATGTCGATTTAGATACTGACCCAGACACAATAGGGCATTCGGCCTTTATTTTTCGAATGGTACAATCAATCCATATTAAGCGGTGATTGCTTATAGCCGGGTGAAATTGGGTGGCTTTAAAAGATTTTATGTAAATCAACCGGTTGCTCTTACGGGTTAATATATAGTCCAAATGGACACAGGCTCGACCATCTATCCAGGTCGTCAGGTTTCATCGTCGCCCCTGTAGTGTATGGTTGAAGAGCCGGTTTGAACGAGCAAATAGCTCTAGCGCAACTTCATTTTCGTTTTCAGTGTCTTTCGTTTTCACGTCTGCGTGACTCAGACGGGGTTAAAATCTCCAATCAAGATAATATCACGAGACGTGAGGCAACGATCAATTATTGAAAATAACGTTCAAAATATTTTTGAGGCTCGACGGCGATTGCATTGGGAGTTATGAAGTGGAACATACGCCGATATAAAAAGGATCTCCCTATTTTCAATTTTGCCAAGCAGCGTAATTATGGCCCCAAAATATTTCCTAATTCGTCTGGTCTGAATGACGGTCTGTTTCTTTATCAAAATATCCACCCCCCCCCCCCCTCCGTCTTGTTTTGGGATCATTGGCATGGTAATATGTGTAATTTTTTGAAGAGCGACTGCCTGCGCTCATATTTGTTTCCTGAAGGTGTGTACGTACATGCTCCAATTCTGGTGAAAAAATGTACACCACGAAGTTAGCTGTATGAGTTGAATTATTTCCAACTAGAACAAAAAAGTTGATCAGGTTACCAATAAAAAAAAATTCAATATGAAAAATAGTAAACAATTCTAACTTCGTGGCATACATTTTTTCACCAGAATTAGAGCATGTACACACCTTGAACGAACATATACGAACATACATATACATATACGAACATTATTGTCAAATAAAATTCCGCCCCAGAACCCATTCTTTTGAAGATCGTTAGATATCTAAAAGAGTCAGATATTATGATTAGGATTAAGATCGCGTCAATTCACTTTTATCACGTTTCCGATGTAATTTTGGATGTTGAATCCGAATCTGGCCACAGAATTGTCCTATCACGTCAGGATTTTGGGATATCCTAACCTATAAATGCAAAATAGGAAGTTTTTATGGGTTTTCAATATTTTACTATGTTAGGTAATTTTAGCAGTAAAAATCAATGGTGCAACTGTAAACTACCATTCATCCCCTCACAGACAGTTGTAACTATCTTGAAAATTTTAGATGAAATCTGACCGATATCGTATGCTGAAACCATAATTCTCCAGTCTTATATAATCAAATAGTGTATAATGTATAACCAACATTTATAAACTGATATCCTAAATTAACATACCTACAGGTGTACTATACTTCCATGGAGGAAGTAGCAAAACAAATCCATTATCACAGTAATACTCTACACAACCCATTCTCTCCTCATTTATAATTTCGTATGGAAAAATTTTAACATTACATCAGTCATATCAACTACATCGATTTGATATTGTTATGTAGGTATCACATATGTTTATGTTTAGGTACATTATTATGGAAAACTATCCACTATCCAAATTTTAAACTTTATACTCGTATGTAACATATATACAAAAAATAAAACGACAAACAAAAGTTAATTTGCACTTAAATTGATGCACAATATCACATCACATGACATATTGTACAGAGTAAAATTGATGATGTTTAGTGATGGAAAATTGATTTTCATTTTATCATGTTAAAAACTATATAAGCTTGTGTATGAGAAAAGGGCAGAGTATGATACCTCAAAATACTAAAACGAGGACAGTAGTTTTTAAAAATAGACTTACACGCCATTTATATTGATATTATCATTTGATGTCAGACTTTTACTTTGTAATCAAAAATGTTCATGATGCTGGTGCATATATTTAACATGTAGCCGATATTCAAATAACACAAACACACACACACAGCGACAAAATAAACCCTTTTGCTGGGTGTTTATATATTTTGTGTGTTTTTTAGGTTGTAATACAAAGCAGGAGCTTTTTGTGCATTTATACCTATATTAGGTGTGCCGATGTTATGTTTTCAAATATAAATAGACGGATTTTTTGCTGGTCATTTATTGATATAAAATGTATATGACGACGACAATGAGGTATTTTGATTGAGCAAAGTGTGATAGTACTAATAAACTTTTTAGAATAAATTCATTAAGTTGTATTGATTTCGTGTTTCATAATATTTCAATAAAGGGTAAAAACTGAAAACTATATAAGGAACAAGCTTGTTATTAAACGAATTATTTCCTATCGATCCCTTTCGTTGAAAAAGACAGACCAGTCTTCGTTCGTCGAAATCTTCTGACATGTTGATGAAGTGTTATCGATTTTTGATTATAAATAGAAAAAGTGTGGTTCATAGTGTCGTGGGCCGGAGAGACGCAGAACCACATTCACATAGCTCGTTCGTTTTCCAGGTCTTCTACTCTACTCCCTTATTTCTCATCTTGTGTTTCTTCCGTTTCTGCACTCTCAATATTTGGTTGGTATGTAGTTAAAAAATCAATTTATTACTTTTTTCTTTTATTTAGTAGACTCCATGCTCATCGCACATAATCGATACCCCAAATATCCATATCGGTTAAGAATTCAGGAAATTGTATACCTAAAATAGCCTATAACCTTGAAGACCGATCCAGCATCGTTCGGATACTTTCGGTTAGAGGATGCATTTGTCTATATGCAATGGCTTTCGTTTCGATTACAAGAATTTTGTCTCCAAATATCACCAAACTACTTACATATTTACATTTTACAAAAAAATTCCGTTATTTTGAGCATAGGCAGCTAAAAGGTTTCACGTATTTTCCTAAATTTGGAGACCCCTTCCCCAAAATTACAATTGGTTATGTTATGACAATATAAATCCTCTACCAAATTACACATTTTCAATTAATGTCAGATTATCTAGAACTGAGAGTGTTGAACAGCAATAAAAACCGCATTCGTCATTTTTCATGATTTCTAAGAATTAGCTCCAGTTATGCGTCTCTACTCTACCGTTCAAAATCCTTAAAAGTTTAAATTACTCCTTTCAGAGGGTTGACAACTCGTAAGAATTTGATTTACTCCGTTCATCCACAATAGTCAAAATTTATTTCCTGAAAATTTGAGTTGTTTGGTCAGATCACAACATTATGTGTAGATTGTGAAAATTGTCTTACATAAATCTTAATTCAGAGCTTCAGTTTTGATGAAGCATTGCATTGGGCCATTCGAGAATAACAAAAAATTAAAACAGGAATAATACAAAATCAGAATTAATGTCAATTTACTTTGTGATCGATATCTCTTCACCGTAATAGCGCTGCGATCGCACAGAATGGGCAAAAGAACCATTTCTAACTTATTAAACCAGATACCGTAATGTTCCTCGTGGATTAGGTATGTACATATTATTCATCTCAACATTATTCTTCATTTTTCTATAGGTACACATTTAATTCCATTTTCACACAGCCAATGAAGACCGTAAGACCGTAATCATTCCTGACACCAATGGCAAAGACCAGGCACTTGCTGGTTGCTGCCTTATGGAATAAAAAATTAACGTCCCGACGAACGTCAATGGCAAAATATTTATGAGATCAAGCTCGACGCATTCTTGGCTATAAATCAAGTTTGAACTTCTAAGGGAGCTGTGGACACGCCAGGCAAACTGCATTTATGTATACCTCAATGAGCTGAGAGCATTTCAAACTCATATTGACAACAATTTGATTCACCTATAGCAGAATTTTGGTTGATGATGAACGACAATTTCAAAAAAATTATAAGCTACATGACTGGATTACAATTGATGAAAACTGGTCCCGTTTCGGAGACGCGTATTGTTCAAGCGATACGGAAAACTCTAAAGAAAATTAGTAGCTGTTAAAATGCATGGTTTGATCAACAAATCGTGGGTTTTTTTCTAAATTTCGCGGGCTGTAGAAGTCCAGCTGTTACAATATTTGTTTGTTATGTTGGACACTTGCCCAGAGGTATCTTGACATTTGTAGCCATATTGGATTCTTAGATTATTGTTGGTTGGGGAAAAGGCTACGCAGTTTTTTGTGTTCAGCAATAAGGTTTTTGGAACAGGAGGAAAACGTAGGAACATGTAAAGCGAATAGGGAGGAAGCTTGAGGCATCGCAACGGTGTCATTTTTGACAAAAAATTTACGAATAAGCAGATAAGTGTGAGCATGCGGATTATCGTTGTGTAACGGCCATTAGTTGTTTCGCCACAAATCCAGGCGTTTCATTCGAATTGGTATGCGCAAGGAGCGTATAACTTGCAGGTGGTAAGAACTCATAGTAAATGTGCCGTTGAAATCGAAGATAATAGTATAGCAGTGAGCAAAACCTTTACATTCATTCTATCGAAATTGACGAGCTCCTTTCGGTCTTGCCTCTTCAGGAAGCTTCCAGTGTGTCCATTGGACTTAGTTTCGTTGTACTATCCGTTCGATTTTATCACCAGTTAATACTCGTTTTACCAATTATGTGCCGTCTGCTTTTGGCGAAATTCAGCAATTTTGCTGACACATGTTTCTTACCCAAAACATTGGAGAAAAGTGTTTGGCATGAGCCAAATAATCTACCAATATCATCAGCAACCTCTCTGATAGTGATTCGGCAATTGTCCATAACCATTTTGTTCACTTTTTGACGATGCTGTCGGTTTTTGGTGTGCTCGGGTAACCAACGAGTTTGTCATACAATCAACGTCTTCATGGTTGTCTTTGAAACATTTATACACTGGTAGATGCTTGAATTGTTCATAGAAGGTTCGCCGAATCATCGAACATTTCCAATACAGCCGTGTACTTCATTCCATTCTTAAAGCACTCTTTTTTCCATTTTTCCCACATAAATAAAAGTTCGAGCACAACGAACCACATAGGTACCAACACAAAAGATACCGAAATGATTCAAACCGATCAGTCACAAGAAACCATCACAAATTTTGCGATTTTAGTGGTATTTTATAAGCCGCAATGACTTAGGTAGATTTAGTTCAGGATTTGATAACAACTAATTAGAAGGCACGTTTGCGTTGATATTAATAAGGATTTCTAAATTTACCTAAAATACTTTGCTGGTGGCAAATAATATCGTTAACATTTCAAAATAATTATATCTAGTGAGCTTTTAAATATAGCAAGATATTCCCGTTCCTATGACATTGACATTTCTCACATTTTACATTTCTGTGACATTTTATTGACATTTTATAACATTTTAATGATTGAAATTACAACGACATATTGATCGATATTATTTGTGAATTGCTTTCATAAAATCGCCTTTAAACAGAACAAGAGCGACAACTACAAGCGACGACGATAAAATAAATTTGTCTGTCGCCTTAGTAAACACAAAAGAGCGTCAAAATAAACTTCAAAACAAAATAACATAACAAACAACATAACCTGGAATATTTCGTGTTTAAATATAAAAATATGGAATTGATTAAAATTATAAAATTGGTGAACATAATTTATATTGTTTATTTGACCTATACGAATATTATAATTCGATAGTGCCTCGTAGGCGTTGGTGGGTGAGAAGTGTTAATCTGAGTAGAGATAATCACGGCTTTTCTCGCCGAAGTTTTCTACAAATGCAAGCAAATGACCCAGAGCATTTTCAAAAAGCGACGCGTAGTAAAATCAGAATTACAGAAGTACTCCCATAGAAAACCAATAAGTGTCGAATCCAGATTAGCTGTAACACTAATGTAAGAAACATAAATATTATCTATAATTTAAAAACATAACAAAATATATCTTCCCCAAGGTATCTTGCGCATGGATGTTCCATGCAAGTTTTAGCTTGGAGCTTTAAAATGGGAGTTTCCACCGTCCGAGAAATAATATTAGAAACTTGTGATGCTTAATGGAAAATCAGTGAATTTTATGTTGCCAAGCCGAATTTGTTTGAATGGACAAAAATCGCAGAAGAATTTGAAACCAAGAACGGAATGCCAAATTGCAGAGGTTCCATCGACGGCAAACATGTCAATCTCAAATGTCCACCTAAAAGTGGTTTATTATATTATAATTATAAGGGACACCACAGCATGGTACTTATTAAGTGTATGCGATGCAAACTACTCATTTACTGTTATCGACGTCGGAGCCTACGGTAGCCAGAACGATTCCGGCATATTTCAAAATAGCGGTTTTGGCAAGCAATTAGCAGACGGTTCTCTTGAGATTCCCAAAAGTAAAATGCTACCAAATTCCATCGTAAACTTCCCTTACTACTTTGTCAGCGACTCCGCCTTTCCCTTAAAAAGGAATTTAATGCGTCCATACCCTGGTAAATATTTATCGGCAGACAAAGAGCAGTTCAACAAAAAATTGTCGCGTGCGAGAATAAGAATTGAAAATATTTTTGGAATATTAGCAAATAGATGGAGAATCCTAGGCACCACGTTGAGTCTACATCCAAAAAATGCTGAGAAAGTTATTTTGGCTTCTATAGTTTTGCACAATTTTTTAATATTACAGAAAAGCGAGTTATATTGCCCACAGGACTACATAGACCGAGAACAAAATGGAATTAGTATTCCTGGAGATTGGCTCGATGAGGGTGAAGAGCTACAGCAACACCGTATTTTTAGAGGAAATCGCTCAACCCGTGAAGCGTTCGAATTAAGAGACTGATTAAAAAATGTTCTCCATTCAACTGATATTTAAACATTTTCTTCCTTATTTTAATTCATTAATAAGCAGAGTGATATTTGATTAAATAAAACATTTACTGAAATTCAAAATATAGTTTTTCTATTAATTCATATTTTCGTATATACATAAGCGCATTTATTTAACATTACGTGTCTTTAAAAAGACCAACTCAATTACTTGTCGAAGATTCCGAGTGTGTGTCTCTATAATGCTCATGTAATTTTTGGTAAACAATATTTGATATTTCCATCTCCAATTCGTCTAACACCACTCTAGGTAAATGAGCTTTTTCTATTTTCACTGCCAATGATGAAAATAACAACGAAGTTGAACTGACAGGATTGGTCGGCTCATCTAACTGACTAACCGCCTTAGCTGCGACATCCAGAAAATTTAGGAAATTTGTATGTACGTCGCTTTTCGAAGATGAGGCAGTTATTTTACGTTTTTTTGCCGGAGTGGAACAAACAATTTCATCGAGCCCTACGTCTGGAGCATTGTTATCAAAATCCGTTAAATCAACCGAATTGTCATCATCAAAATCGTAGCTCTCACTATAACTTTCATTAACCTTTTCAAAATTTCCAGTAGTGCTAAAATATGATTAATTTTGGTTATTAACTTTTAAATTTAAACCTAAATGATGATGTAACCTTACTTTCTTTGATCATCTATACTATACAAAAAGTTCTGTGTTGAAAGTATTTCCATTTATTTGCGTGCTTTTCGTCGCTGGGTTCATTTGGAGCACTCCCAGAAGTTGGTATTTGACGGCGTATTCTTCGATACGTATCGCGCAAACTCTTCCATTTAGATTTACACACTTGTTTCGAAATTATTTAATTTCTATTTAATTATTTAATTTATATTATTTAATTATTTAATTTTTATTTAATTCGCAAAGGAATTTAATCAAAATTCATAATGTTTACCTGAAGATTTGAGGTTAGCAGCAATCTCTCTCCAAATTTTTTCCTTAATGTCGGATCTTCTATAATTTAAATTTTTTAAATCATATAGAATTGGCTTGGCCCTAACCAGTTCTATTAACTTCTCCTTGAATGACATTATATTAAATTATAACAATTAGCAAAATCGCCGGTATGTCTTTTGCAATTTTTTTATCGATCGAAAACTAATAAATTATGGTTAGGAAACATTAAGGTTAGGAACAAAATGACAACAAAAAGTTTTCGGGTACCAATATAACGACGCAACAAACAGTTGGCAGCATTGTATCGCTGGCGGCAAAAATAGAAATAGATTCTAAAAAAATGTCTAATCCTTCTTCAGTCAGTTTATTAATTTCTGTTATTAAGGGTGGTAAAACTGCATTGTTTCCAAACTCCTTAACATCTTTTGATTTAACAAACAACAAAAATATTTTCGGTTTTAGAAATCTGGGATGTTGGGATGGTTGGGAAAAAATTATAAGAACGCGATCCCAAAGGATCGTTTATTTCAAAATCATCTGAATAAAAGTGAATAGGAATTACTATTTTATATTATTAAACTTTTCTTTTATGGATTTCCATATTGAACCATTAACAAAAATTTTTATTTTTGTCTGAGATTCCAGATAATCTAAATTGTTTATAGTTTCTTCCAGAATATTTCCTGTTTCAAAAAATTTTTTGATTTAAAATGATAAATTTAATAAATATCCTTGTGCTTTGAAATTATCTAAAGTCGGTGTATGATTAATAATTGTTTCTGCAATATCATTATTAATTACATATGTTTTTGGTGGAGAGTAAATATTCAAGGCTTCTATATGCTTAAAAAATTGATATTCGTTTGTAACATTTTGAAAAGGGTTTGTCAATAAACTTACAATTTCACTCAATTCACTGCGTTTCGCATCACATGAAATAAAATTGGAAAAACTAGCAAGTACATTCGATAGAGGATTAATAATTTAGTTTGTTAGGTTATTTTGAATGGAAAATACCATTTTTCGACTACATGTTGCACCATGAAGTACAACAGAATAATTTGTGATATTATTTAAATTTTGATTTAAATCTGTTGGTTTTGATTCAACATTCTGATATAAAATAGAATTGACGAATGAATCTAAGGCTTGTATTATAAAATTATTTGGGTCAATATTTGTTGCTGTTGACGAGATATTGACAGCTTGCAATGAAACAGATTTATTAACTATGTTGGAAGCGTCATTTGAAGTTGATGATGTTGGCACTTCGTGTTTTTTTAAATGTCGTTCATAACTATATATTGATTGGAACATTTGATAACAATTGGTACATTCAAAATTGTATAATGATGGTACTTTATGAAAGTTTTTTAAATGTTTGTTAAGTTGTGGTAACGCAAACTGATGACAACATAAAAAGCAGTCAGGCGTGATTATTAAGAGTACACGGAAAAAAATATACTGGTCCTCAGCTAAGAGAACGGACTTTTAATTCAAGAAAAAGTACTTTTTCTTGATTTAAGAACTAATTTTCTTATTTCTTTCGAGTTTTTCTTCATTTCAAGAAACACAATTCTTACATGAAGAAAAATTCGAAAGAAATAAGAAAATTAGTTCTTAAATCAAGAAAAAGTACATTTTCTTGAATTAAAAGTCCGTTTTCTTAGCTGAGGACCAGTTTATTTTTTTCCGTGTATACTATAAATAAGTGAATTTACTAACATAACTGATCGATTGATTGATTTACAGTTGATGATAGATTAATTGACTTAAACTGATCTAATAAATTAGATACAGTGGGCTTTTGACTATCGAATTCAAAAAAATATTCCTGCAAAAATAACCATACCTGCTGACTTACTTCTGAATAATTTAAATTACACACAAAAATCAACTTAATTAGTATGTATATCCATAGACTTTCTAAATGATGGAAACAAAAAATTCTTTTATATGACCAGGCTCATTTTCGACCATGAAGAGGCGCAGTTGTATCGTCGTTTTGTTAGAAACAAACTTATTTTGCAATTTGTCCAAACTATTTTGTAAATCGTTTGTATTATTAATTTGTAAATCGAAATCAGTTTGCCCATCGACTATAGTTGGTAATTGTGTTTTGCTGATCCTCCGTGGTAATAGTATAGCATGTATTAATTTGCAGGATATCCAGTCCCGTGTATTTGTATCACCTGTAAGTGCAATAGAAAATTTGAAAAATTATATTATTTAGATTTATTTAGATTCAAAAATTAATTATTTACCATCCAGATCATTGGTATTCAATTTGTCTAATAATATTTTCGAGTTTTTGTCTTTAATTTCTCTATTAAATACAATTTTACATTTTTCGACAAACGTGTCAAAATTGTCAACCAATAGGTTACCTTTGTTTAAAAACATTGTGTTAAAATCAATTTCAATTTGAAATTCAAATAATATTAGATCTTAATTAACCGATAACTAATACTCAAATAATTTACTAATTGAAACCCATAAAAATCATTATATCGCGGCCATTCGCTGCATAGTTTCATTATATTCCTATCCTTAGACGTTTTAAACTCGGAATTGATGTTGATTGGACGATAATTTCCAATATTCGATTATTGTACCCCATGGGCCGACGTTTTATGCTAGCCACTTCTTTTTCTCCAAATAGTCCCGTTCAGGTATAAAAAATGTTTCGTTGGTGGTTCGTGAAGAGTTTATTTCTGGATCCAGTTTAATTTTTTTTTTTTGATATTTAGTAGTATGACATATATTTGTATATTTGTCATACAACTGTCCTGACTGATTTTTCTTACCTGACCTCCCTTTATAGTAAGTTTCCTATAATTATATAGAAACCAGTAAGTAAATTTTGTTCGCAAACCGAGACACAAGAATTGAGAATTTTGTATTTATACACGATGTATAGTATATATTTTTATGGTTGTGTTGTATTGTTTTTGTTTATTGTATTGGTGCGTTTTTTAGGACAGTAAGCATCAAAAATAATTAAATCGGGTCAAATCGGTTAAATTTTTTGGTGCTTATGTTCGTTTCTTTTCTCGTATTTTATACTTTTCTCTTGCTTTTGAGTTGAGATTTGTTATTCTACAACCAAAATAATTTTTGAGAGACTTGATTTGTTGTTGTTTTTGATTATGGAGTAAAATTTTTTTTATTTTTGGATAAAGGATAAATTATTTTTCCAGTTTGTTACTAAAAAAAGCTTTTAAATAAATTTTCGGTTGTTTAATGATTTTTAACATACAAGCACTTTTGATAAACAGAAGAAAATTAAATGACGTCAATTTCATAAAAAACTACACAACACGTGGCCACTAATATACACACATCTACCACTACTAAACATTTGCCAAATTCTACTCTCAATTCTCGGTTTGCGAACAAAATTTACGTACAGTTTTAAAAGATATATTGTATAATGCTGGAGAGGTTCTTGCCTTTTTTTCTGAGCGAAATGTTTCAACTATCGCTGTAGCCATCTTAAAGAAATCATGTTGCAGTAATCTTACATTTTGTTCTACACAATGGTCCATCAAAATTTGAACTAAATTTTTTTGAGAAATTTTGTTCAGAATCTTGTTGCTTTTGTAAAAGTCCATTATAGGCTATTGTCTCTGTCATTCAATAAGGAACTAATTCTTTAAAGGTATTTTATTGTTTCATATGTTGGATGGTATCCGAACAATTATAAATCCACAAAGTGCTATTAAATTTAGGCTTGGGCTTTTGAGAACTGAGTAAATTTGAGTAAATTTAGACACCTTATAGTTTTTTAACTATAACTCAAAAACTATACATTCTTAGTAGGTACACGTTATACGATTTTTGTAGAGAATCACATTTCCTACCGAAATAGCATTTTAAAAAGTCAAAAAACTTCTGTTTTAAACAAAAATGTCAAAAAAACCGAAAAAATTCAATTTTTAATTTTTTTTTTAAGTTTTTGTGTAGAACTTTTTTCTGGGTGAGCTTAAAAAATTTGAAACGTTTAAAATAAAATTATAAATACAGTAGATGTTATTTATAACGACTATGGATGTAACGACATTAGGGATATAACGACGAAATTTTACGGTCCTGTGAGGTCGTTATTTGTGAAATCTATGCTACCTATAACGACATTCGGATATAACGACCGAATTTGATCGGTCCCTTGGAGGTCTTATAGGTGAAGCTACTGTAACCAAATATATAATTTTTGGTGTAAAATAAATATATTTACTACTTAAATTCACAGTTTTGTAAAATTGTAAAAATAAGAACCTCAATTGTTTAAATTACAAGTTGCCTTCTTTTCTCAGTGCATAAAACAAAATTATTTACGCTCTGAGGAGTTCCTTGCCAAGAGCCACACCACAAAAAGGGACCCTGTTAAAGCTAGCCGAAAGTAAAAAGTCGATAATGCAGATTAGCGATCGTCCATAAACTACGTCAGGCTATTTTTGATCATTTTATACCCTCCCCCACCCCCAAGTCAGAAATCATCACAAAGCTTTATATCCTCCTATGAAACTACGTCTCAAATTTTATACATCCCCCCCTCTACAAAAAGAAAAAATCGAATAATTGATATACATACAACAAAGGTGTATATAAAAATAATAAATTCAGTGTAATTTGTTCTTTTAACACAAAATAACAAAATCATACACTACTCCAAAAAATTAAAGGAACACTAATTTTTTTCAATTTTTTTAGTGTTTTTTGAAGAGCTCTATCTTAGTAAAATACGGTCGTACAGAGATGAAAAGAAAAGCATTTTAAAGCTTCAAATCTCTAGTTTTGAGACTTTTGAACGGAAAATTTTTGTGAGATACCGTTATCACGCAATCATAAGAAAGAGCGCGAAGAAAAAAAATTCGAATTTTTTTTTTTTTTTGTAAGGTGCCATGGGCGCGGGAAATTTTTTTTAAGTTAAATTAATGCATAGGTCGGTTAGCCTGTTAATTAGGCGTAAATTTAATTTCATTCTGGTCTCTCTATGTCAACTTTTTGCTGAGATATCTGACTTTGAATCAAAAAAGATCCTTTTGCCTTTGATCATCGATATCTCAGCAACCAATGATTGCACAGTAAACTTTAGGGCAGCCTTAAAAACTTCAGTAAATTTCCTACAAGACCCTTTAATGATTAGTTGAGAACAAATTTTTTTTTCACCCTCAATACTGATTTGAAAAAAGTACAAAAAAACGACTTTTTAGGTTGTCTTAGTAAATCTACCGTTACTTTACAAATATTGATGAAAAGACTAATGTTGCCAGGTCATTTTACAGTTTAATGTACTCCTAATAGCCCTGTATTATTTTCAAATTGATCCATCCAACCGTTTTTTCGGACAGATTGATCAAAGTTTTACAAAACAATTAAAGGAACAAGTATTCATCAAAATAAAAAAACGATTTTTTCACATTTTGCGTTAGTTACTTGTTAACCCTTAATGATCGTACGATTTTTTTTGTAATACTCGCCGATAAGAGACGATAGAAAATTAAATAAAGTTCTGCAATATGAGCAATAATTATGGAACTTGGCCATTTCTTATCCGATTTTAGTGAAATTTGGTATGCACGATGGAAATGGGATTCTAAAATTATTTTTGGATAAAGTTCTGGAATATGGCCAACTGGAATGGAATTTGGCTATTTCTTAACCGATTTTGATGAAATTTGGTCTGCACGATGGAAATGGGATTCTAAAATTATTTTTGGATAAAGTTCTGGAATATGGCCAACTGGAATGGAACTTGGCTATTTCTTAACCGATTTTGATGAAATTTGGTATGCACGATGGAAATGGGGTTCTAAACTGACTTTTGGATAAGGTTCTGGAATATGGCCAACTAGGATGGAATTTGGCCATTTCTTATCCGATTTTGATGAAATTTAGCATGTACGATGGAAATGGGATTCTAAAATGATTTTTTATGAAGTTCTGGAATATTGCGAACTAGGAAGGAAATTGACCATTTCTTATCCGATTTTGATGAAATTTGGTACAAGCAATGGAAATGGGATTCTAAACTGACTTTTGAATAAAGTTCTGGAATATGGCCAACTAGGATGGAACTTGGCCATTTCTTATCCGATTTTGATGAAATTTAGCATGTACGATGGAAATGGGATTCTAAAATGATTTGTGGATGAAGTTCTGGTATATGGTCAACTAGGAAGGAAATTGGCCATTTCTTATCCGATATTGATGAAATTCAGCACGTGCCTTAGAAATGGGATTCTAAACTGATTTTTGGATAAAGTTCCAGAATTTGGCCAATTGTCATGGAACTTGGAAGTTTTATATCCTATTTTTATGAATTTCAGCATTCACGATGAAAATGAGATTCTTAAATTATTGATAAAATAAATCATTAAATACATGGAATAACGATTTTAGTTTTTCACTTTTAAAGCACATTTCGAATTTCTTTTATTCGTCTAAGGAATAGGCAAGCGCCTTCCAACTTTAACATATAACCTTAACCAAAAATAATTTTAGAGTTTTATATCTATAGTACATGCTGAATTTCATTAAAATCGGTTAAGAAATGGCCAAGTTCCATCCTCCCTCTTCCATTCCAGAATTTCATCTAAACATAATTTTAAAACCCAATTTTCATTACAAATGCTGAATTTCAGCAAATTCTTATAAGAAATGGCCAAGTTCCTACATAATTGGACATATTCCAGAACTTTAGCTAAAATTCATTATAGAATCCCATTTCCATCGCAAACACCAAATTTCATCAAAATCGGTTAAGAAATACCCAAGTTCCATCCCAGTTGGCCATATTCCTGAACTTTATCCACAAATCAGTTTAGAATCCCATTTCCAGGTACATACCAAATTTCATCCAAATCGGTTAAGAAATGGCCAAGTTCCATCCCAGTTGGCCATATTCCAGAACTTTATCGAAAACTCAGTTTAGAATCCCATTTCCATCGTGTGTACCAAATTTCATCAAAATCGGTTAAGAAATGGCCAAGTTCCATCCTTGTTAGCCATATTCCAGAACTTTATCCAAAAATCAGTTTAGAATCCCATTTCCATCGAACATGCTAATTTTCATCAAAATCGGATTAGAAATGGCCAAGTTCCATCCTAGTAGGCCATATTCCAGAACTTTATCGAAAAACCAGTTTAGAATCCAATTTCCAGGTACATACCAAATTTCATCAAAATCGGTTAAGAAATGGCCAAGTTCCATCCTAGTTGGCCATATTCCAGAACTTTATCGAAAAATCAGTTTAGAATCCCATTTCCATCGCCCATACCAAATTTCATCAAAATCGGTTAAGAAATGGCCAAGTTCCATCCTAGTTGGCCATATTCCAGAACTTTATGCAAAAATCATTTTAGAATCCCATTTCCATCGTGCATACCAAATTTCACTAAAATCGGATAAGAAATGGCCAAGTTCCATAATTATTGCTCATATTGCAGAACTTTATTTAATTTTCTATCGTCTCTTATCGGCGAGTATTACAAAAAAAATCGTACGATCGTTAAGGGTTAACAAGTAACTAACGCAAAATGTGAAAAAATCGTTTTTTTATTTTGATGAATACTTGTTCCTTTAATTGTTTTGTAAAACTTTGATCAATCTGTCCGAAAAAACGGTTGGATGGATCAATTTGAAAATAATACAGGGCTATTAGGAGTACATTAAACTGTAAAATGACCTGGCAACATTAGTCTTTTCATCAATATTTGTAAAGTAACGGTAGATTTACTAAGACAACCTAAAAAGTCGTTTTTTTGTACTTTTTTCAAATTAGTATTGAGGGTGAAAAAAAAATTTGTTCTCAACTAATCATTAAAGGGTCTTGTAGGAAATTTACTGAAGTTTTTAAGGCTGCCCTAAAGTTTACTGTGCAATCATTGGTTGCTGAGATATCGATGATCAAAGGCAAAAGGATCTTTTTTGATTCAAAGTCAGATATCTCAGCAAAAAGTTGACATAGAGAGACCAGAATGAAATTAAATTTACGCCTAATTAACAGGCTAACCGACCTATGCATTAATTTAACTTAAAAAAAATTTCCCGCGCCCATGGCACCTTACAAAAAAAAAAAAAAATTCGAATTTTTTTTCTCCGCGCTCTTTCTTATGATTGCGTGATAACGGTATCTCACAAAAATTTTCCGTTCAAAAGTCTCAAAACTAGAGATTTGAAGCTTTAAAATGCTTTTCTTTTCATCTCTGTACGACCGTATTTTACTAAGATAGAGCTCTTCAAAAAACACTAAAAAAATTGAAAAAAATTAGTGTTCCTTTAATTTTTTGGAGTAGTGTAGTAATTAAAAAATTCCACAATAAAAAATTCTTAAAATTAAAATTTTATAAATCATTGATTTCGCCATCCAAAATTTTAGGTTTTGTTATGTTATTTTTATTTTTCCAATACAAATCCATTTTGGAAGCGGGGAAATAAAATAACATAACATAAATTGTATCGTTGCAGAATCGGGCGCTATCTAAAATAATTATATTAAATAAAATAAAATTACAGAATAAATTAAGCAACATTAAAACAAAGAACGTTTACGTATGTATATACACGACGTACAATGGCCAAAGTAGCGTTGACGTTGCCTCAGATGGAATATTTATTCCAACTAAATCAAATTCCGGTTCATCAAACGAATCTGCAATTTCTCCAAATTCAATTGCTTCGGACTACTTCAAAAATCTACATACATATGTATGTTGTATATATTTTTTTTAATTTTAGTTAAGAAGGCTAAAAAAAATGTATGTTAAAGAAGTAAGACTGTTAAAACAAATTTGTAAATTAATTAAATTTAAAATTATGTTTTGGCTAATTAAATAATGATTTAGTGACTGATATTATTTTGTATGTCAATCGTTAGTTTTTATCACATCTTCTGGAATCTTATCCCAAACTGTTTTATTAGAACCAAATTTTAAATTTTTGATCTTAATAGGTCCCGTACAATTTTAGTGCAGAATATTAGTTTAAATTTCATTTTTCTTTATTCCTTAATTAAAAATTGAAACAATTATGTCATTTTGAAGTGGATACTAGCCTAACTAATTCAGTTATGGTTCAGATTTTATTTTCGAACCAATTGCATTTGCGAAACAAAAAAAACTTCGAAAAAATATCGCCACCTTAAAGGACTGTACACACCAAGCGCACCGCATCATTTTTGTGATTTATTTTCTTAATAATGACATTTTTTGTACTAAAATTATGGAATATTTTAATTAAAAATTAATTTTATTTCTACTAAAACTGTCATTTCCTGTTAATACATAAGCAAATTAACGTATATTTAAATTACCCGCCGACGCACCGCTCTTGGTGTGAATAGTCCTTAAAATTAATACTAGCAGACATATGTGAACATTAACATAAACATACCAACAGTGTAGGAATTTTATTAAATCAAACAACTAAAATTTTAAATACTTAGTTCCTTGAGCGTAAACTTGTATTCATTTAAAAAATGCTTAACTGCGTCACGTCACATTTTATAAACCCTCCTGCCCCATCATTACAAATCGGCACGTCGTTTGATAGCCCCTCCCCCTCCCCTAAAGAGCAAGAAGTCGTTTATGGTTGATCCCTTACGTTATTAACATTCCAGCCGAAAATAAAAAATGTTGTGGTTATCAGCCGAAAGTAAATAGGATAGATACATGGATTGTAATAAACAATTTTGTAAATAGTCTTACGTGGAAAGCTTTGTTTAACCTAATCGCGGAACATATTGGAAAATCGGAATAATTCGTATATCTGAAGTTGAATCGATGTTATTGAATTTGTTAATAGCTAAAAAAGGTTCCAACCGAAAGTAAAAAATGTAGGTCAGCCTCTACAGTGTTATGCCTGGAGATGTATTTTATTGATGTGACGTGTCAATAGCTATCGCAGAAATGTCCGAAAATTCCGAAATCTCGGAAAATTTGAAAAAGGTTCCAGCCGAAAGTAAAAAATGAATGTAATAAGCTAGCTGATTTTATACAAATTTTCTAATGATTTTTGGAAAATTTAATTTTCCGAGATTTCGGAACTTGAACTGCATTTATTCCTGTCATAGCTAGTAATAAGTCGCATCAATGTTTTGTATCTCCAGACATAACAATCGAGAGGCTGATTTTATTCCAATTAAAATACTTTTTGGGGTTTCGCGAGTTTTCCACAGTTTTCCACGAGGAACTGAAGCCAGGTTTTGCCATATAAGAATATTAACAGAAGTCTGCATGCTATTCATGCATCCTTAGTGATTTCTAGGCTAAACACTACCGATTGAAATCGACTTCATTTTTTTTCGGCTAGGATATTACAATCTGCATTGCCGACCTTTTTACTTTCGACTGAGATAGCACAATCTGTATTACCGCGGCTTCTTTGGTTGTTGCTGATTTTAATATGATAGCGCTAGGCAAATATTTTACAGGCGTTGTATACCCAACAAAAAATAAGTTACTCCTATTGCAGCTCAGGCTCACGGATTTAAGATTAACTTGTATTATAAATTCACTGCAGTTATTCCATTGGATTGTTTGCGCTGTCAAAAATCCATAATATAGTTGCATTCATATTTTATATATGAATTGGTTTTAATACCGTCATCTTTATTTAATGCTAATCCCCAGCGGAAGGGGAAAAATCAAGCATCAAATCCATATTTAAAATATAAATATTACCAGTGACAATTTTCCTACAAATTCCAGATGGAAGTAATTTGATACACTCCGTAATATAGCCAAAGCCATACGACATATGGCCAATAACTCCAAATATAAATATTTCATTTTTATTGGACACAAATGGGGTTGTCTTAAGTAAATTTGGTTCCCTTTCTATACACCTCTTGCCAAATTTATTATCCGAAGAGTTTGATGATCACGAATTTTTCACAAACATTTTATATTCAATAATTGAATAAATAAATGTAATTATACGGTACCGAGCAGAAAATAAAATAAACAAAATTAAAATTTAATTTAATTAATTAGTAAAATTGATGATACATGTAATTTTATGTTGAGCGTAATTTTCCGCGATTTTTTTTTTAATAAATAAATAAATTTATTATTTTTAAATAATGAACCTACGTATGTATATATATTTATTGTATTCTAAAAGTTATTAATATTACAAAATTAAATTGTTTATATAAATAATATTAATTAAAAGTAAAAACCAAAAATATTAAAAAGGATTTTGTCCCTTTTACGATTTCATATTTTAATTTAGTTTTGGTAAAAACAATATGCAAGGTTTTTTTTTATTGGTTTGGTTTGGTTCCATTTATTTTATCATAGTGCATTACATGGTTGAAAATGGTTTGTTTGGTTGAAGGTATCACCACATTAACACCACCACCATCCACTTGATTGGAGTGAAAAAAAAAATCGAACAAAATCCATAATCCTTATACGTTGTCACCCAATAAGCTTGAAAATATAAATCGCATACAATTGTAACAATAAATAAATATTTATTATTGTAATATTAGTGTCTCAATTGAAAATAACAACAAAAAATGCAAAAAAAAAATGTGCAAATAAAAGCACACAGATCGTGTATATTCGCGGAAAAGTTCAATTATTTTAAATTACGGGTATCTTTGCACAAAACCAACCAAAAATCCTTTTTTGTACGTTTCGTTGTAGGTAAGTCGGGGAAAAATGTATTTTCTATAGGTATAACAAATATGAATTCAATTAGTAACGACTTACTTACATACATGTATGAATAAATTTTTGTGTACATAAATACTAAGAGTATGAGGCGTAATCGTATAGTACCTGTACAATGGGGGAAAGCTCACATATAGGGCGCCTTTTTTTAAACTAATTGGGTTTTTTTATGAAATTTTTTCTTGTGCACTTTGAACCATTATCATAGAAGGAATAGGATTTTGTACAAGTTAGTTATTAGAGGAGGAACGAATCTGGATATTGTTCTAGAAAATTGTGAATAATTTTGTTACCGTGTGTTGTTCTTGTCTCGGTTATATTTATAATTTTATGGATATGGATGAAGATTATTTTTACCAGACACTTTTGTAACGAATGCACTAAATTTGGCACCGTATACGTACGTGAGTAATTGTTTTTTTTTCCTACGTTCATTTTCATAATTTTATAAATTTCAATTTCATACTTACCTAAATTGTATTATATAAACCAACAAATTTTAGACTTACCTACTCTAGTTAATTTTTTTTAAATAATAAGTCATAAACAATATTGATCAGTTTTTTTTTCTTCCAATGGACTAATGAGTACGTATTGGTGACGATTTCTTGGAAAGAGGGGAAAAAGCGCGGGAATATGCCAACAGCGAAGTGACAAGTAAAATCGGGCGGATGAAAAAAGACATTGAAGTCGAGAATTGGATACAGAGCACATCGAATCCAAAAATAATTATCTTGCTTATTTAAACTAAAATTAGTATGTAATAAAAGTTATGTAAATAGTTTAAAAACAAAAAAAGTTGTACAATAAAGATGTTAAAAATTAATTAAAAATTGCTGTACATAGTAATAAGTTTTTTGTGAACAATTGTTGTAATAATAAGAGTGACGCTCATAAGTGTAATTGGTCCATAATTATATGTGATATTGTGTTAAATACATTTGAGACCATTTTGTTAATCTAATAAATAACACAAAGAATAAGAAAATTAATGTTATTTGTAAATAATAATGAATTGTACCAATAAAGATTTTTTTTGTCAATGAAACAAAATTAAAATTAGTGGATTAAAAGTAAACAAAAAAACACTGTACACAAAATAAAAAGTGCCACTCTTGGATTTAATTAGATTTAAACTGTCTAAATCACATATGTATTTGGTGTAAATTACCTTAAGAAATACAAAAGAAAGTTTTATCATATCAATACAAATAAAATCCAAAAATCAAAACGGTAAATTATCATCATACTGTCTTTCAATGTACTGAGACAATAAAAAACGTTTGCTGTATTTATGGCTGTTAGCATTTAAGTTAACAGTGGCGAGAGAATCCGGTGATCCCGAAACAATCGATGGTCGACGTCATCAGTATCAACTTTCTGGAAGAGTCAATTTCAACTTTAACTCATCATTTTTTTATTGTTAAGTATTTGCATGCGTAGTTAGTTATTTTTTTTTTATTTGAATTTTTCCAAAGCAATTGTAGCAAAATTGTGGTAAATATTTTTGGAACTGCTCGAAATTTTGTTTTTACTTTGTATTCTTTGCGTGAGTATGCGTTTTTCATTTTGCCGATGTTTTCTTCTCATGTAACGCGGTAGTGAGACATGTGGTAATTCAGTGAAAATTTAGTGAGGGATGGTGATGTACAGTGTGTGAAGTGCTTTTCCATATGAGCTTTCTAGAGTTCACCAAATGATTGCGTTTTTATTTGTTTATGCACACTTTAAAGTGAAAACAATGTAACATGGCTGCTGATACTGGTGGATAATAGAACCTCCCTATCCGACAGAGAGATACCCGGTAATAGTGTGCGACCACCGTTTCAGCCGTTGACCAAGCCATGATGTCACACTTTTCTACGAAATTTATAATATACAAAAATAGGATAATTGGAGAACTACGAGTAATTGGCCTTTGCACCATTAAATAATATCAATTGCAAGGCATTATGTTTTGTGCTTGATAAATAATTACTATATCTGATATACCTGCCTAATAACCGTTTACTCCAATAACAAATGTGACGATAATCTAACATAACTGGTTTCAAATTGGAGTAGACCGATAATGGGATCGGTAATAGGATATCGAACTCAAAATCGATAATATTCATGCTGCCGTAGGAAACTTTGAACTTCTTAGATTGATTCTGGAAAATTATACAATTAATTTAGCCTATTTGTTCAAATGATGCTTGGCTGAAATAAAGATGTTAAAATCAGGCTTGGTCTGGTTATTGTATAGTAGGTGTAAAATAATTGATAAATTTGTTTTAGTTCAAGTATTGTCTTGATTTTTTGTCTTCTTAATTTACAAGCATTACAATTCGGTTTTCATACTGACTATATTTAATAGGATCGGTCACTCCTGAACTACAGTTTAGTGTCCAAAGAAATCTGATTCAACAAACTAGTGTTAAAAGCATATAAACCCAGCGCATATCCCGAACTATTTTCAGTATTAAAGTAACCCTAAAAGCAATGTGAACTAACATTTTTATATTGTAACTTGATTAAATAAAAATGAAAAAATTGAACCAAAAGTTGTTGTTTAATAAAGAAATATTGACAATTTTTGATTGTTTATGTATTCTGTTAAATAATTCAATTAAACTTTAAACAAAAAATAAAAGTTTCCAAGTAAAAAGAAAATATCAGTAAAATAAAATTCAAAAGTTTTTCATTATGACAGTCAGTACCTGTACAACTCGCTCACATCACTCGTATCAAGGTATTAAATATTGTTGTTAAAAATTTTGAAAGTTTGTATATTTTATTACATCAGCAATCATCAACTTGAGTTCCACGAACCGGATTTACTAAGGACCGCGTTTATGTAAGCTTACCAGAATTTCAAATAACATTCTTAGTTGGACACTTTTTACTTTTTCCACTTTTCCCACTATAAAGTGGTGAAAAGTGGTAAATGTTGTAATCCAGTCAGATATTTTTGGTTTTTCCTCCCATTCTAACGAATATTGATAGCTTGTTCAAAATGTTGGACAAATATAGGTTTAGTAATAAGCCGTTTGAGTTAAGTAGAGTCCACTCGAGTCTAAAATAGAGAAGGTTTCATTAGAAGAGAAAACTGCAAAATAGATTTTCTCTAAAACGTCACCGACGAATCGTTTTTTATGTTGTTGATACAATAAATGGGACAATCCGACATCTACCGGTTTGCAAAGTTTGAAGTCGATTGAAGAATTCCGTGGGAATGATCTTAACAAAAAACAGTTAAAAAATAAATCCATCCGGCCCATCGAATAACATTTTTCCCACAAATCGTCCTTTATACATCGCCAAACCATTTACAGTTTCTAAAAATTGGTCATATTTATGTGATAAAATACTTTCATTTGAAAGGTTACCGTCCGACCAATATCAAAGCCGAACTAGGTTCTACTCTGGGAGAGTCTACTTCTTCGTTTAAAATAATAAAATATTGGGTGGCAACGTTTAAACGAGGCCGTTTGAACCGCCAAGACAAACATCGCAGTGGTCGACCAAATGAGGTGACCAACCGAAAAATGATCAATGATATGTTTTTTGAGATAAATCAATATTTTTCGAGTTATTCGCGATTGAAAATATTGATTCTTCATGTTTGAGAGCAATCCGAAAATTTCACCGAAAAACGCGACTGGTTTTTAACGAAAACTTCCTTAATATTTAAGATATCTAATCGCTCGATTTTTGAGTTTAAATGGCTCGAGGAAATTGGCCCTCGCACTTAAATACAAAGTTAAAACGGTGAAATCTCAATTAATTGTCATCCTAGAGAAATAAAAAAAAAAACAGAATTTTCTCCGAAAATCACTACATTTTTGTACTCTTGCGTTTTGCACGTTACTTCTTTAGTTTTTGGGTTATTATGAAAAAAAAAAATTTCCCAAAATTTCAATAATCATTTCAAAATTGAATAAAACTTTATTTCAAATCTAGGCATTCTAAACCGTTCAAACTTCTAGAACTATAATTGAAACTATGAACCTTAGGTGGAAGAAGAAAGTTTGAAAGCAAGAGAAGCAGAACGAAAAAATTAAGTTGCGTAGTCCGCGAGTAAAAATAGTGAATTGCCATTATTAAAAAATTGTTTTTGTGCTGTTATATGAATTGAAATAAAACTTGAGAAATAATGATTCTTAAGTAGTTTGTCGTATTACACATTTCTGTTTTCTGTACAATTAAAACAGAGTGATCCTTCATAAGTCATAATAGTTAGAGAATAGGGACTAAGCATCGAAAGCGATATACAGAATTGGGATCTTGCAGATCAAAACACAAAAAACATGGAAATCCCTAATTGAAATAGTTAACCAACAGTAAAATAAAATATAACACAAAAATAAGAAACGTAACCATAGTTGATGGTAAAATTATACAAAATTAAAGAAACAAGTTAACTACTATCTGGTATGCAATTTATGAATTTACCTGCGAACGGACACTAGAATAGTACCGTTATACATATTTTTAACCAAATATTCCATTTCTACAAATAAATCACGAATAACGCTATTTATTATACACATTATCGTTCAATTAAATTACAAAACAAAAATTAAAATAAAAAACTAAAATTAAAATTGAAAATTTAAACCCGAAATAATTTAACACTTACACTAAACTAAACTATCTAAACTAAATTTAATTTAATTTATTTTGGACAAAACGACGTCTTCCTCCATCGAGCATTATCATCCAACCCTCTTCTTTCACTATAAAATTTACACATTTAAATTTCAATGTGCTTTTTATTAGAACTATTGGTGCTACTTTAAGAATCAACTCACAAAAAAGAATAAAGAATATATTTACAATCAGCAAAAGCGATACGTGCCTGCAAGGTTGACGAAGCATTTTTCAATTTAATATTTAAATTTGCAATTCGCTCCAATATATTTGTCGATGCTATACTAACCCAACGAATTAAGTTAATCAAAATACAACTGTAGTCGGACAAATTGTAATTGGTTAAGTGGAACTGTCAGTAGAAGCGATACGAGCGAAATAATCCCTTTAAAATAATTCATTATATGTATAATTCATTTAAAAACAAATTTTACCTTTACTTCAAAATTTAACTCACAAGTAGTATAAAAAAAGCTGGTGCATTATCTGTCAAATCGGCCTCCCACCCTGCACATTTCATTTTTTGAGATAAATAAACGTTTTTGGCCTTAAAATTTTCGTTAATATGTCTACTTTTTAATGACCTATAACGTTGTTAAGGCGTCCTTGAATATTCAAAATGGCGGACCATTTTAACTTTGTTAATTTACTCAAAAGTGTTTTTGGAGTCATTAGTTACCATTTTTTTATTAGTTTTTTAAAATTCCATTATGGCCGCCAAAAATCGCAAATTTTCGACGTTCATTAAAACCGATAGAAACATGTTCTAGAAGGTTTTCGGGGTCACTGATCACGCATTTGAGGTCAGAATTTTAATATTCAAGATGGCGAACCCAACATGGCGGATTGAATATGGCCGGAAAAGGGACCGCCGATTTTTCGACGTTCATAAAAAGCAATAAAAACATAATCTTAGGGGTTTTCGGGGTCGGTAATCATAAATCTAGAGTCAGAATTTGAAAATTTAAGACGGCGAACCCAAGATGGCCGACATAAAGGGTCAATTTTTAAACATTTTTGAAAATCATAATAAAAACATGATCTAGGTGGTTTCGGGGTCGCTCATCACGAATCTGATGTAAGAATTTAAAAATTCTATCAATAAATTACCATATTCTCGATAAAAAGTATTATTTTTAAATGTTTTTTCAAATAATGTCTAAAAGAAACGCGTTTGTCGGAAATCTGGTATTTTTGGGATAGAATTTTTAAATTCTAACATCAGATTCGTGATCAGCGACCAACTTGAACATCCTAGATCATGTTTTTATCGATTTTCAAAAACATTAAAAAATTGACCGTTTATGGCGGCCATCTTGGAAACACATAATTTTAACTCTACTAATTTACTCAAAAGTGTTTTGAGAGTCACTGGTTACAAATTTTGTATAAGTTTTTTAAAATGACCGCCAAAATTGTCTAATTTTGCGACGTTCATAAGTATCGTTAGAAACATGTCCTCGTAGGTTTTCGGGGTCACTGATCGCGAATTTGAGGTCAGAATTTTAATATTCAAGATGGCCGACGCAAGATGGTGGATCGAATATGGCCGAAAAAGGGACGAATTTTTCGATTTTCAAAGAAATCAATAAAAACTTTATTTAACGAGTTTCGGGTCAGAGATAAATAATTTAGGGCCAGAATTTGAAAATTCATTGTTACGAACTGGGCTTTCTGGGTTCGTCCGGGTTTTGCAATTAAAACAATGTGTACTTTTTATGTCACCTGACTTAACTTTATTTCACTGTACTTTTTATACACTTTGATTTGCTTTCACTTCAACTATTTAGGTCTGTCCGCTTGCCACTGAAGGGGCTATGACAATAGATTTATTTCCTCGTTTAACGATTTAAATTAATTCAACAACTGATCTCTATACTCTATACTTGCGCAATCGGTCGTGTTTATATATCAGTTTGATTCATAAATCGTCTTCATTCTCGATTATTCTGATTATGACCCATAATGATCTGGAAATATCGTTTATCATCAGCATTCATCATTGTCGACAGGCGATGTTTATGTAATTGTGTTGTTATTCATTTCATTCTTCAATCACTGAACTACGGCCTTCCTTTGTATCCCATATCTCGGACCAAACAACTGCAACAAAAGCATTGGCCACGATGAGCATTTAACCATCGACTTTTCTGCCTACTCCACGCGCCAACCGTCTGAGCTATCGTTGAACTTGTTGTATGATAGCCAAAATCGTCACAATATTTAACTTTAGTTATTGTAGTAATTACACAAGAAAATACATGGTACCTATTTATAATACGCCTAAAACTATGCGAACACTACTCAAATTATTTAAAAACTTTTATATTATGAGTTGTAGTAAGTCATGAGAATTTTTCGGTAAACAATTTGTTTTAAAGTCATAAACTTCATAGTACATACATATGTTTGAAACCACGATAAACAAAACTATCGGTATGATTGACAGCTGTTTCAAATTCGTCCTCTTCTGCGCATGTCGTCATTCGGTTCTAAAAAAAATCGCTCGGCCATGTTGTTTTTAAATGTGTGAAAAAATTCGTTGAAAATTTTTATTTTTTTTTTTTTTTAAATTAAATTGTTATTGGTTTATGTGTCAAAAATATCACAAACCATTGAATATTCAAATTTTCATTTTATATTGAATTTTAATTATGCGTTTAATATTAAATACTGAGTCAGAAACTTCCATAATTTAAAAAAAAAACTTTCGCAAATATATATACTTGTTGTTTGGTAAATTCCAAAATACTCCAACAAATGTCAGCACCGGCTAACCTGAATATTTTCTTAATAATTTTTTATTTATAATTTCACAGCATACTTTGATTTGATTGTTTACGAAACACTGACATTAACAAAATAACATTTCACCTCCAGTTTACGTCATTTTTTGAGTAAAAGAAATAGCAATACATGCGCTTCACCATACCTATAGTTTTGTTTATCGTGGTTTGAAACAATATAACAATGAAAATTAAATAAATTTTCTTACATTAGGTGTGGCTTGTTAGTAGTAACGTATTGGAATAGAGCGGCTAAGGTTTGTGTCCGATTGTACTCAAGGCATTTTAGTTATGTTTTTCCAGTTTATATTTTTTTTGACGTGATAACATCTTACACCGCATGTTCAGAAAATTGACACGAAATTTTGGCTTTGATCATGGGCAATTACTCAGCAACTGTAAGTATTACCTTTAATTTAAATATAAGATTTCTTAGGTTGTTACTTAGAATTCATACCTCACGCATAATATTATCATCAGCAATGACATCATCACGCGGCGCGTCAAGCCGCGCCGTGAATATTTGATTACGCGCGATTTAAATGATTAAATAACTGTAATGTATTTTACATTAAATTAACTAATCTCCCCATTAATTTTAATTTAAATTAAATCTATAAAATAGCGATTAACAGGGCTTGACTGCACTATAGCGAGAGACTGCCTTATCTGATCAGAGTAATTCTGGGGTTAATTTGTATATAAAAACTATGGCCGCTAATTTATTTTAACCCTTAAATGACACACTTAAGAAAAATCCCATAACTGCCACACTGGAGTCTTTTAGACTCCAGCATAAAAATTGCCCATTATTTCTTGAATTTTTGGATATTTAGCTTTGACAATTTTTTTCAATATAGCTTAAAGTCTACTAAAGGAGACCAAATTATTACATTAATGAAATTTTATTTTAATCATTCAATTTTAATTTTCAATATTTTTAGCTAACAATTTAGCGGTGTACTCCTGAGATAGTATCTTTTAAGATAACAATAAGTTCGATACTGAATCTTTAAAAAAGGTATTTATTTTACAATATGAACGTTCCATTTTTTCTTATCGTCGAAAATGGCCGACCACGGCCCTAGCAGTGACGTAACTAGGTACCCACAGCACCCGCAGCCGCGGGGGGGCCCACGGCTAAAGGGGCCCACTAGAGTTATCAGGCGGTCGAATATTAGTTCAAGGTCAAGAAAAGATAAATGGTAGCTCTGATTAAGCTTAAAGTACAACACCCTTTCAAAATTGCAAAACGGGAAATTTCTAGGAAATTTTTATGAGAAGACCATGGTCTAGTTTTTAGAGAAAGAAAACATCGTTCCAGTTGTATTAAATATTTTCTTAAAAGAAGTCCAACAATTTCTTCTCTGTTGCTGGAGGTGAATGTATGAGTAATTACACGTAATCTGACTCCATAGAAATTAAAATGGCTTTGGGTTCTGACAGATATTTAGATTTAGAATAAAATTTGCCAAATTCATTTGATATCAAAGCTTTTGACATCAAACGATAACGATTTTATTGTTTGCTGGGTTGATTTATTTGTAAAATACTCCAAATTTACCTCTTTTGCACTTCAAATTCAACCTTTTACCAATCAAGTTTTGATTAGAAAAGGTTGAATTGATTTGCAAAAGATTGAATGTGATTAATGTAGTTTCTTGTTTGCCGAATCATTTTATTACCAGTAAACGGTAAATAAAAACTTAATTTACTGGTTAACCCAGTAAAACCGGTTTAATTTGAAAAACTATTTTAAATCATGAAATTGGAAATTTGCCTGTTTCATATACCATTGTCTCGGATTTCATCTTTTGATCATATTTTAAAATTTCTCGAGATTATTGGAGCATAGCATGGAAACGGGATGCGTAATTGGTGCGAGACTTAGCTTTTCATTCATAAGTTTCAAGTTTTATTCCATTTAACAAAATTATCGTTAGAACTTGGGAAACCCACACCTATCAAGTTCCATAGGTTTGAATTTTTGTGTCACTTTTCATAGGAAATCTTAAAATAAAATGGAACTCAAACTTAGAACTCAGTTCCAAAAAAATCAAAATATATTTGAAGTAGTGATACTTAAGTTAGTATAGCATTTTGCTTAGTAGGCTTCCCGAAACTATTCATTAATATTTAGAGTTTTCGGTATTATTGCAATTGTTCGAGATCAATCGAGGTAATAAAGAGATTAATCAAATTTTTCTCGGATAATCCAGGTTGTTCCGCGGTTTGTTGTAGATTTTTAAAGTTTTTCGACATTTTTAGGATTATTCGAGATTTTCAGAGATTTTCCAATTTATTCGAATTTTGTATGACAAATTGGCAATGTTTGCGCTTAGCTTTAAATTGTGGAAACATGCAGAGTTACACATATAAATCTAAATCATGATATTTAGTTGATTTCTCTAGATTTCGATATTTCTCTAATTTCCTATAGGTTATTCGAAATTTATTCAAGAATGTCCAGGTTATTTACATTTTAATAGCCGGTGCTTAGTGCGTATACCTTTGGTTTTACATACTTACGGATAATTCGATATTTGAGAACCTTCTAGAATATTCAAGACACTTTCAATGAAATTTGTGATGCCTTATCGATATATTTATAGAAATCTTCATAGCATTGAGTTGATTGCAAGAAATTTCGATTTGTTTGAGGCCATTGAACTGAATCATGTGCTGTATCGGACCGTCGAAATCAGACACATTTAATTAATGCGAGGCTGGACAATAGAAAAAAATAAATTTTTAACTAAATCTTTACTTGTTCATAGGTACAAGAACATTTTTAGGGGCCCAAAAAAAATTTTGCGGGGGGACCCGAAATTTGTAGTTGCGCCACTGGGCTCTAGCCAGCCGCTTGATGCTCTGCTACATACAAAAGCCGTTGATCCAAAGTACCCTCATCCATATCTTTCTGGTCTACTTCCATGGCAGTCTCTGGGGCACTGCTCATCGAAAAGTCTGAATCATTGTCTTTACTGTTCTCAAACACGTTATCTTCTTCTCCTGAAGATGCTTCATCGATGGGTTCTAGCACTTCTCGGACGGTTCGACTCCGCAAATTATAAGCCATCTAATTAGTCATACTATTGTATGTCAAAATCAAAAGAAATATGATAAACTAAAAAAAATTGAACAACGAGCGCAGTCTTACACACGACCAAAACAATAAAACAACACAAAAAACGGCAAAAACAACTTGGAAACATTATTTCGTATGCAATACAATATACAAATATGTTCGTTCAATTTTTATCAAATCCAATCACCTAAATATCTTAGTCATACCACATTTTCTTGTCTGGTCAAGGCCTATTAGTCTGGTTTTGCTTTTTGAAAATCGGATAAGTATCTTTCGAATTACTTCGTTTATACGGACAGATATCAGCAGCGGGGATATAATACATCTCTCTCGGTTGAGATGCCTAAAAATTATTCCGATTTTCACACAAATATATGTACGTATATGACACACTGGGGTCCATTGGACCCCACCGTGATTTTGGACCTTTCTACACAGATGCTAGCGGTCCACCGGCTTGCGCTGAGTACGCAAAGAGGTAGTACAATATCTTCACTATAGCAAAGGGGGGGGGGGGGGGGACCCAAAATCCATTTTCGGCGGAAACATTTAAATATGTACGATTGAAAACGATCTGGGGTCCACTGGACCCCATGTGTCATTTAAGGGTTAAATTAAAATAATTAACCCCCACCTAAATTTTAAATAAAATTAAAATCTACAAAATAGCGATTTACAATAGTTGAGAACACTGTAGAGAGAGAATTCCTCATTTATTTGTGCATAAAGAAACGGTTGCCCACTGCAGCCCACCCCAAATTTTTGTTGAAGAAAACCACAGCGCCCGCTGTTTGTCGGTCTGGAAAGTTTTTTGCCTGATGCCCCAATACATGTAAAATCATCATCTTTAAAAGCCCTTACTCTTTGGTTTAAAGTCTATTTAAGGTACAATAATCCTTAAAAGCCTATAATCTTGAACTATTCCTACTCGGCTAAGAAATAACGGCTAAAAAAAATTCAAATGGTCAAATGGTGATTGTGGCAACCGCCGCCGCTGGGCATTACCATTATATATCAATTGTATTTGTATCCGTCCTAGGACGAGCTATACACCTAGTTTTAAATAATATTACTACGCAAGTAGAGATTATACAGCGCTGCTATAATTTATATTGATGATGATGCTGCTGACGATGGAAAATTAATTTATTTATGATTTTTTTGGAGATGAAAGGCAAAAATGTATACAATTTTTATAATAAACTTAAGTTTATTGTTTATTGTCAATTATAACAATCAATTTGTTGTTATTGTAGTACCTATACGATATTTACATTTTTTTATTTTTACAAAATATTTTCTATAAATTGTTTGTAGTTTTTAAATTTTTCCGTAATTTATGCTTTAATTTGATTTGCATAATTTTTTTTTGTTTTATAGTTAGGAAAATTGTGTATGTTGTAACTATAGCGTTATTGTTATTTATAGTAGAGTATCTATAGATGGCTGATGTTTTGTAATTGACATGTTTCTTATTTAATTAACAAAGTTATAATATTGTTTGCATAAAATTTATTTCTAGTGCACAGAAGACGTAAATGAAATGCTTTGATAAATACGGAAAATGGGTTTCTTGATTTAAAAAAAATCAGTTTTGGAGGCACAACCGGCACCCTCCGAAATAAAGAAATCGTTTAAAAGCGATTTCAAATCACTTCATGCATTCGTTCATTAGTGTGTAATCTTTACAATGTAAATATGTATCTTATCTAAGCAAATAAATTTTGAGAGAATTTTGAAATGCCAACATTTTTCAATTCAACAACATACATAACACGTGTAAATTTATAAAAATATTTCCTCGTGTCAATCATGACAAAAAACATCTCCAACAACGTATTTTTGTCTTATACACATTTTGGTTGAAAAATAAATTCCGACTTCCATGGAAAAAGTTTTAAGAATGAAATCCCATAATTAGATAATCGAGTGTGGTTAGAGTAAACAAAATAATACGGATTGCGTAAATTATCACATTTTAACTTGAGTCAAGAATTTGGTTTTGAATTTATGTGTATGACATTTGTAGGTTATTTAAAGAACAAAAAGGATTACCTTTAAACTTTCTTATGCGTATTATTCAGTATTTTAATAAAATGTATACAATGGTGACATGCTTGCAGTCACGTGACTATCAGATGAATTAATTTTTTTTTTTTTAAGTCACAATTTATTGTTTAGTGATTTTGCTGGTGAAATAGCAATTAATTGCCTTCACTCAATCATTATGACTAGAAATGGAAAATGCGCATTTAGCGAAGCCACAAATTTATATTAAAATAAACAGTGTGATGTAGTTTTTATGTGCATTTTTAACACGCTATTTGATGCCAGTTTATATTTAAATTACTCAACGATACTTTCTTTGATTGATGCTTCTATGAAAACACATCGATATAAAACTACCAAAAATTTGCATACCTGTTTTCGCTGGCGACTATACCGAGTGGCAGTCATTCCATGATTTATTTGCTCAACCATTCATGACAATGCTAGACTAACGCCGTCACAAAAACTGCAATATCTGGAGAGGATTTTAAAAGGAAAAGCAGCAGGTTTATTGAAATACTTGCGAAATACATCGTAGCTATGCCTTTATAAAAAGCTTTATGTTTCAACCAGCAGTAACCACTCCAAATAGCTCAAACGTTTCATTAGATAAATCAGATGAAAAAATTCGAGGACTTAAGGCGCTAGGAGAAGAAGCAGAAACCAGGGACCATTGGTTAATTCATATTTCTTCTATTAAAGAATCGACGCATTAGAATCGCTAAAATCGCAAAATAAACGCTTTCCAACCCCAGTCAGCTCAATTCAGATCTAATGTAAGTAGCCATATCGTTGCATGTGAAAACAAAGTTCAAATATGCTCAGCATATATAGCAAAGCATATAAGTTGTTTGTGTGCTCAAAATTTAAGAATATGCCGGTAGCTGCCAGAAAATCAATTGCTTGAATAGTAATCACAGCGTATTTAATTGCAAAATCAAATTTCGTTGTAAGCTTTGTAATATAGGAAACACCACAGCTTGATAAACGAAAATTCCACCACAACAATGCAAGCAACCGCTGCTCAATTCAAAACTCTGCCAAATCAAACTGATGTTTCAAGTCTTACCACCAACCCCAAAATAGGAAGTGCTATATTACTCACAGCTTTGGTACGTGTAACTGATGCTCTAAACCAGAACCATTTATTTAAAGACACTATACTAGATTCCATATCGCAAATATCATTTATTAGTGAAAATTGTGCACAAAGACTGCAATTCCCTAGAAATAATGCCAAAATTGCCCCCGTGGAACAAAGATAACCCAAGGCTGCAAATTGAAGCTTTTGTCTTACCAAACATAACTGCAAGACAACCACCAATCTCACGATATATCAATATCCTCATTTCTACAAAGGCGAAGAGATCGACATCATTATTGGAGATGTTTTCTTAATTGCTAGAAGAAGGCAAAATCACCACCCCAAATCTACTTACCATGCAAAAAACCCTTCTGGCATGGATTGTTGTCGGCAGATAAAACGAAACAATGGATACTACCTGCCACATTATTGTATCATTAAAGACTCTAGTACTACAACAAAGCCCCGAGTTATGTTCGACGGTTCCGCGAAGACTACCACGAGAACGTCGTTAAACGATTGTCTTGCGGTTAAATCAACAGTCCAATTCACTCTGTATGCCATATTATGCTGATTTAGGACGTTCAAAGTAGCATTCACAGCAAATGCCGACAAGTCCTAGGCTACCAAAGAAGAAGAAGATACCAAATACCAGCGGATATTATACAGGGACTCACCAGACAAACCATTCATCAAGTATGAACTCAAAACCGTTGTTTACGGTACAGCATGTGCATCTTGCCTAGCCACGCACGAACTTAACGAGGCAGCAGTTAAATATAAAAAACATATATAGAAGCAGCAAACCACATTATAAATAACTTTTATGTAGATGACTTCATGACAGGAGCAGATTCATTAGAGAAAGCCGTTACATTAAAGCACGATATAAACGTCATACTCGCACGATCCGGATTCCAGCTAAGTCCAGTGGTTAGCCAATGATAAAACAGTCCTGAAGAATACTGTTCAGCCAAGCGAAGAAATTGACAACCTAGAAATAGATAAATCTGCCTCTGTTAAAGTGTTAGGACTACACTGGAATCTAGTGAAATTGATTCTCAATGAAAAAATGGAGGTGTGGCCAACACACGACTTTCTTTTACGAACAGCGAATTTTGAGAAACTTTTATAATTCAAATTTCCCGCAAACTTAATTAAGATTGTTTTTATTATTTCATGTTTTCTGTAAATTGTATATTTTGGAACTATTTGCAAAATAAATTGTCTGTTTTACGGAATCTGGGAGCTGGGAGCTGGGACCCCAAAATTTATGTAAAAAGTGTAAACATGAAGTTGCAGTTTGATTGCTTAAACCATTTGGACTACAAATTGACAGACATACATATATACCAACAGACACCACTTCAAAACTCAATTTTTTGAACTCATTAGTACACACGTAAAAGAAATAAAAGGTGACATTTATGAATTTAAATTTTTTCTTTTAATTTTTTGGAATTTGTATTAGTGATTTATTTTTTTGTAAACCTTATACTGTTTAGGATATGTGCAAAACACATTTTCTGGCCCAAGAGAGTGGCCACTTCCGGTTGACCGATTTGGCAATTTAACATACATGTAGGCTAAATATTTTTATAACATACAGTACGTCACTGAAGTGTGCAAATTAATTATAATTTGCATAATTGGGCTAATACACACAATAATTAAAATGACAAATGCAAGAACTGCTGTAACTCCCTGTAAAAAAGTGTGGGGGGGAGGGAGCAGGAGTTGCGAAATATTTTTGCAATTATAAAACGATATATGTATATATACTTAAGTATTACAAACCCTAATAAGTCGTTAAAAAAGTTAAGAAACATGAAAAAATGATCCACATTCAATTATGTAATATTTGCATTAAAAACCGGAAGTATGCCACTGTAGTGTGCAAATTAATTATAATTAGCATAATTAGGCTATGTATATACACATATATTTATGTGTTGGCAAAACAATATTTAATTTTTTTTTTATAAAATTTTTAAATTTTTTTTTTTTAATTTTTAATTTGTTTATTTTGATTTTTTTTTGATTTTTGGAAACATTTTGTATTTATAATTTTTTGTAAACCTTATACTTTTTAAGATATTTGCAAAACAAATTTTCTGGCCCAAGGGAGTGGCCACTTCCGGTTGACCGATTTGAAGTAAAATTCACTGGGACCTCCCAATTTATCCAAAAAGCTTAAATCTGAAGTTTCAGTTCGATTGGTTAAGCCATCTGGGCTGTAGAGAGGACACAGACTGACAGACAGACGGACAGACAGACGGACTGACAGACAGACATCATTTCGAAACCCACTTTTTCGGACTCAGGGGACCTCAAAACAGATAAATCTTCAATAATCTCAAGGTCGAAAATTTTCATGATTACTATACTTTATTTTACTTACGTAAAAGAAAGTAAAACCCATCATGACCAAATGAGGAATATTGTCAGAATCAAGCCGCTTATTCGATCCATTGGGATGGCTCGCCTCATTTACCATCAGCATAAAAATATTCTTTCAAACTTTGTGGGCAACGAATCTAAAATGGGATGATCAATTACCTGTAGACGTACAAAGTAAATGGCAAAACTTATTCAAAAATCTACCAAAAATAGAGTTGATCGAAGTAGTGTGTATATATGTACCTACACGCAAATGCCGACCTAAATTATCTTTGCATTGGTTTGCATTGCAGAGTGGCACCGGTGAAACAAATCTCCATAACACGATTGGAACTGTGCGGTGTACTCCTCCTCAATAAATCGCTCTTAACAATAAAGCAAAGTCCTAACATCGAAACCGATGAAATCATCGCTTGGACTGACCCCATACCATTGTGTTGGATTGGTAATCGGCACATCCTGCAAAATGGAACGCGTTTGTGGGAAATGGGACTGGTGAAATTTTGACGAGCATAAGCAGATCACAATGAAGGCACGTATAGATTCAAAAGATAATCCAGCTGACTGTGCTTCAAGAGGAAACGAGCCTGAAAAGAATACTAAATTTTAGTTTATGGTGGAATGGTCCAAAATGGATAACAAATGGTGCAACTTGGCCAAAAAATCGAGAAAGTCGCCCAGATGCAATCGAAAAAATGCGCAGTCATTCAATACACGTTCAACTTCGTCGGCCAAGCGCGATAGTTTATTTTAAATAAGTTTTTGCAAACAACCAACCAACTACATCTGTAAGTTTCATTGAACCTTCATTTTCTGTACCAAGTTTTGACAAAAATTTGGAACCCGACCTAATCGGTACAGAAACCACTTCCTTTTTTCAAATTATATCCGAACTGCTATGGATGTGGACAGGACAAGATGTATAGCCGAATAATGATGAACATCATGAAAGTGCTTGTTGGCTTTATCCTTTCTTTCTCTCGCAGACTAGAAGCTTATGCTCTTCTAAAGGCCGGGTATCTGGAATGATTAACAGCTCATTTGATTGGTAATCCCTTTTTTATATCTCAATTGCTAAACCCTTTAAGGAACACGTCCTAAACTGTTCTTACCGGAACAATCATGAAATTCGAGATGTTTTCGTTTGAGTATATAAGGAGCGAACGAATTCAAATTGAAACATTAGTATTTGGTAAGCGATAGTATAATGATTAAAAAGTGAACTAAAAGTGATTTAAAAAGTGAATTAGTGCGATATAAATTTCCTTCTAGTACAGTAGTTATGTTTGTTGCGAATTTTAATCAATTCAAAATTGTGTTTTATCTGGTTACAGATTATTTTATTTACCAGCATTAAAAGTTCACGATCAATTAAAAAACTGAGTGACGGAAATTGCTCAAAAAAAAATTCTATACTCTCTTTTGCAAAATCTCTAGCTCTGTTAATATATAACCCGCACAGCCACTCCAAATCGGATTAAGATAAACTAATTGCGACTGAATCATAAACAGATTTATATCATAGCAAAGTATATAAATAATATTGAATCGGAGGTTGCTGAAAATCGTAAATTAATCAATGCTGATAATGATATTATCAATGTTTCGTAGCCTGATAAAAAATATTTATATCCATCAGTGTCACCTTATCCACGCATAGCAGAAAAAATTGGACTGGAACCACTTTTCGGCACCCAACATTCCATCATCATTTACCCGTTGTAGCAGTGAAGCTGTTCTCCAGCCACTATCATTTTTAAATATCGTACTACCACAATTCAAATAGTATTCGAGCCAAATAAAAATCTCTGTATATGTCAATTTTAGATTAAGATTATGATGCCATTTGCATCGTGTAATCGTGGTTAACAGTCCATTACAAAACGGAGGAATATTTTCCGTTGTCTTATGCTGTTTTTCGGAGGGATAGTTATCTGCAAATACACACTTTTAACAAGGGTGGTGTATTGTAGTTGTCGTTTCTAATAAATATCCATCCAGTCGAAAAACGTTGGCTAATTGCGATGACGAAATTGTTGCTATTCGTGTCCAATTTCATTCATATTCGCTGATCATCTGTGTCACATTTATACCCTGTCATTCAAGCATGGCAGTCTATCACAGGTTTGCGGACACTGTGAAATCTAATATTGTTCCATTGCTTCAGCCGGAGGATCGCCTTTTTATTTTTGGAGATTTTAAAATACCAGTATGGGAGATTGTTGATCACAATTTGTTGTCTATTAACATGAACGACGAGATGGAAAACTTCATCTCTGAAATATTTTCATTGCGCTTAAAACAATGTAACAATGTTAAGAACAATAGTGGTAAGTATAGTGTGAGGATTTAACTGGATCGTCTAGTATTTTCTACTCTCTGCTGTCGTTAATCCTATAATGTTGTTGATATATCAACAAACTCTTGTTAGTAGCCTTACTAACTTCTTTGGTAATTGCGTAAAGATCGAACCTTGTTTTTATCGTTCTACCGAACATAACTTTAGCAGGTGACTTTCCTGTCGAACAATGCTCCGCTATGCGATAATAGAGAAGGTTTCTTTGGATTATCACGTCTAAATCTAAACTATTCCATTTTTCAGTTTGAGATTGATCTATTATTACACATAGTGTTTTTTTAAAAGTCATTACTGTATTTTCTGCGGCCCCATTGGTATAGCTGGATGTCCTGGTTGACTAGAGATTTTACAAATTTTGCGAAACACCTCGATTGAAATTGAGTACCGCAGTCGGTCACTATGGTATCGGGTAATCCGAAACGAGCAATAATGTTTCTCTGAGTTTTTTATTATAAAATCAGATTTTATATCTCGCATTACAAAATCTTGCATTACAAAATCTTGCAAGCACAAAATCTTGCATTTTTTAAAAATCATGCAAATCAAAATCTTGCCAACCCAAAATCTTGCTGTTACAAAATCTCGCAAGTACAAAATCTTGCAAGTACAAAATCTTGCAACTACAAAATCTTGCAAATACAATATCTTGCATTTAAAAAATTTTGCAATTTTATTATCTGTACCTGTCTTTAGTATCTAACATAATATTAATTACGAATTCATAAAAGTTCAATATTATTAAAAAATAAAAAATAAAAAAATTGTGCAGATAGCGATCCGGTTAACCATGCGTCAAGAAATACGGCTAATATTAGAATTAGAATGGAAATCTCCATTTTTAAAAATATTTCAACAAAATATTCTGGATAAGGAAGATTTAATCTTCATTTTCCAGAATTAAAAGTTTCGTTTCTGATTAAAAATTGTTATGCAAGATTTTGTAATGCAAGATTTGATAATGCAAGATTTTGAAATGCAAGATTTTGTACTTGCAAGAGTTTGTAATGCAAGATTTTGTAATGCAACATTTTGTAATGCAAGGTTAAGGGGCTAACCCGTTCGAAATACTTGAACTCACTTTGAGAATGCGTCGGTCATTATAAAAAAATATTCTCCTTTAACGGGACCTACATAATCAATGTGGATTCGAGACCAAATTTTACCTAGATGTGTCCAAGAAATTAGTTCCATTTTTGTGGGATCTGGTCGGGTCTTAAGACAATGCCTAATTCCTGGCCACCACAAGCATGATCGTACTATTGACTTACTCTTTACGACTCCTAAATGTGAAGCATGGACGCTATTAAGCATAGTCTTACGTAGGGATTTGAGAATAATAATTCTATGCCCCCACATGAGAATATTTGATTCTACTGTCAGTCATCATCTTTCAATTTTCAAAAATTACTGCTGCTAATAGCTTCGAGCAAAACCGATAAATCTTTATCCTTTGATGTTTCTAAACTAACTAGTTCTACATCCACTACAATGCCCTTATTCTGTAGAAAATTTATATACGACATTTTACTCCAAATTTACTAGTAGGTAATGATAACCGTGATAATACATCAGCTATGCTACCCTTTCCTTTTACGTATTCTAATCTCGAAAGTATTCTAGTCGAAAGCTGACAAATTGACTGCCCAGCACTGAATTCGGCTTGCGGCCATCTGCGGAAATCCTTTAGCTTCACCAAAAACCTTAATAATGGTTTGTGGTCAGTTCTAATCACGAACTACCTACCCATTAAATATTGGAAAAATTTGAAAACCGCAAAAGTTACTACGAGACCTTCCTTCTCTATAACGCTGTAATTTTGCTCAGCCTTTGATAATGTTCTACTATATAGAACGCTATTGCCTTCTCTGTTCTATCACTAAAAATGTATGAAATTACCCCTGATAGTCCGTGCTTCGAAGCATTAGTTGTTACTACGATAGGTAAATCTGGTCTAAAATGGAAAATACTACATCTCTAACTATTTCTGCTTTAATGTTGTCAAAATCCGTTTGACAATTTCTGTCTCATTTAAAACGAGTATCTTTTTTTAAAAGATTGTAAATATAATGCAATTTGACCGAAATATTTGGTATGAACTTTGCATAATAATTCACTAAACCGCTGAATGCTCTAATTTCAGTGACACTAGATGGTATCGGCTCATTGATAACTGCATCTATGGCGTTCTGACGACTTTGATAAACCCCCTTTTGGAACTTTATGTCCGAGGTACTTTATCTCGTCTTTAAAATACTCGCACTTCTCTTTGCTCTTTAAATTTTCCAAGTGCTCTTCCGTAGTCCTACCCATCACAATAATATCGTTTAGAAAATTTACTATGCCGGGAATATCCAACAATAATCTTTCTAACTCTTTCTGAAAAATTCCAGTAATAAGTTCGATACCGTACGGCATTCGATTAACCTGGAACACTCCACGATGAGTGATCCAAGCTACTAATTTTCTTGACTAGTCCAATAGTTCAAACTGATTGTATGCAGCTTTCATATCTAGCTTTGAAAATTTTTTACTACCCTGTAACTTATTGAAAATCTCTGATTAGTATAATGCTGCGTTGACATGTTTTCAATTTCATCAAAATCGGATAAGAAATAGCCAAGTTCCTCTCTAATTGGCCATATTCCAGAACAAACTAATGCTCCTATCATCGCAGAAATGTCACTCCGTGTCCGCTCTAATAAAATGCTTGCTTAACTAAGGGAAATTTTCATTGAAAAACTTCAGTTTTGAAAGGGACTTAAATGTGTGTCCATTGTAGTGAGGTGTCACTTGAAGTGAGTGTCCGTTGAAATGAGATTTCACTGTATTTCAAATATTTCAAACAAGATCATAAATTTTCAGATACAAAATACATTGACGGAACAAAATAAAATAATTATAATTAAAGTAAATCAGAACAAATTAGTACATATACTATCGAAAAATATCGAAAAACTATCGATAGACGCCGATAGTCAAAACTATCGATATTATTCGATAGCACTATCGATTTTTCTCCACTACTAATATTGACGATTGGAGCATGAAAATTTTTAAACTGAGCTACCTGATAATTTGACATTCGAAATTATTGTAAAAAATTCCAATATTGAACTGTAAACACAGTTTTTACTTACCGGATTGCTAATAATTGAAAATAATTCCAATTTTGGACTATAAAAACAAATTTTAATTACCTCATTGCTAAATTTTCTTGCGTCGCATTTGTGACAAATGTCATTTTATCAGGTGCATTATTTTAACTTTTTTCCTCGAGAGGCGCTTTCTCTACTTTTACAATCGTCAATAGATCATGTTTAAATGTCAAATTTTCAACAACCGCAAGAGCTACCATCTTTCCGAAAACTCCAAAAACACAAGCAACTTTCACATAATGCCACTAGGTGTCACTAAATATTTGCTGTCAAAAATTGTATGACAATTTTATGTATGCATTTTGTAAATATGTATAAACAAAAATATTTTCGTGTCATAAAAGTGGCTATTATTAGTACGTGATAAATAAATTGATTTTGGCTGTCCCTTTTTGAAAAACGTCAGTAATATTTTGTTGATTGTGTAGTGACATCTAGTGACAAACGCTCTGTACTTCTTTTTTGACCGTGCTGCCTCTTTCGGAAAACATGATCTATTGAAGTAGTTTGTTTTTATTCACCATCCAGTGATTTGAACCTTGATTAACAAGGCAAAAATGTAGCAAACCTATCGCCATCTATGAATGACTGGTATCAACTAGCCAACAATTTAGAAAAGTCGGAAATTTAGCAAATCGTCCTTAAGCACTCAGCATTAATCTCCAATTATTTTGGTAAATATAGATAAAATCTGATCCAGATCCACTGTCAGAAGTTACCAGATATTGGGCATTCAGATGAAAATATTAAATATCGTTGCATTATGCCAATCAACCGTTTCCAACGAAACATACCATTTTGCAAAAGAATATTCTGAAAGTTTTCAACTAAAATAATTAAAAACAAGTAAACAATAAAAAAGTTTTAAAATTGTCTGGTTTATTCATTTTTTTGTATGTGTACATAAGTTAATCAAAGTTGCGGTCATTTTTTAATATTTAAGATTGGTTGAAGAAAAAAGAAAATACAAGTACATTAAACCATAAAATACTCATAAAATACCAGAAACGTAAAATGTTGTTGAACAAATATGCTAATCCATTCCTAATAGTTTTTAAACTAATTTGGTATTCTTCCTTGACATCACACCTTTTCATTACGGCAAAACAATTAGTTTCCAAATGATTGATTAATTTTATCACATTATACTCTTTCGCCAATTTCATTAAGAGAGACAAATCTGCGTCACTCGCCTCCTCTTGGTCGGTGTATATAAAACGTATGAGCTGATAAAACACGTCATATCCGTAACCCTTAATTGGAATAATTTTCTTTTCGCCGAAAGTTGCAAGTAATTTTACTTGAAATACACTGCTGCGCAGCATTAAAAGCATGGAGTGCGCATAAATCTGTTTGCCTTCGATAATAAACGTGACGTCTGACAAATACTCCGAGTTGAATAGTTTAGCTGGAATTTGATCCATCTTTAAAGGCTCCCCATTGATTTTATTTTCCATTATTTTATCTTACACAATACAAATCACTTTTAAACACTCTGGATAGATAAGGTTAACTCTACTAACTTTTACTCGTAATTTACAGCGTTGGTGAATTTCTCTAAACGAAAATTTAACAAAAAATAAAACCCACCCGCTAAACAAAAAATGCGAATCGTAAAAAACGATACGTTTTAGATACGTAAACGATACTATACACAAAGGGTGTACGTTAAAATTCAACTACATAAACACTCTTGCCATTCAGAGGATGGACATATTTGTGTTAAAAGAAAATTAAGTTAATCAAAAATATTTTGTGTTATAACGTTCGCAAAGTAAGTACATACACCGATTTTTTATATTATTAAACCATTTAAGTTTATTATTTTGATACATTTTATTTTAGGTGCTGTGAGCAGAAAAAAATAAACATGCAAATTTATAAATTTGTATTGTAATTATTCATCTATTTTAAATAAATAAAAAAATAATAATCATATTATAAAAGATACAAAACACGCTTTTTATATTTGCTAATAATCATCGCAATCAACTCGAAAAATAAGATTTGTAAATTGATCGCAAAATTAGGTCTGTTTCCGATACGAAAAATAAGTATCGCAAACGTAACGCAAAAATCGATATATTCCGATTCGAAAAAAATCTAATTATCATGGGACGATGGATTCGTAAACGTATCGATTTCGAATCGTGAAAACGATTCGAAAACGATGTTTTGTATGAACATCAAATATCGTTTTCGTATCGTAAACGTATCGCTTTGTTTAGCGGGTAGGGATTACCCGCTAAACAAAAAATGCGAATCGTAAAAAACGATACGTTTTAGATACGTAAACGATACTATACACAAAGGGTGTACGTCACAATTCAACTACATAAACACTCTTGCCATTCAGAGGATGGACATATTTGTGTTAAAAGAAAATTAAAGTTTTTCAAAAATATTTTGTGTTGTGAGGTTTGCAAAGTAAGTACACCTATATATTTATTTTATTAAACCATTTAAGTTTATTATTTTGATACATGTATTGTATATATTTTAGGATGTGTGATCAATTTTTACTAAATCGGTGTGAATAAAAGTGCTGTGAGCAGAAAAAATTAAACATGTAAATTATATAATTTGTATTGTATGTAATTATTCATCTACTTTAAATAAATAATAAAAAATTAATCATATTATAAAAGATACAAAACACGCTTTTTATATTTGCTAATAATCATCGCAATCAACTCGAAAAATAAGATTTGTAAATTGATCGCATAATTAGGTTTGTTTCCGCTACGAAAAATAAGTATCGCAAACGTAACGCAAAAATCGATATATTCCGATTCGTAAAAAATTCTAATTATCATGGGACGTTGGATTCGTAAACGAATCGATTTCGAATCGTGAAAACGATTCGTAAACAATGTTTTGTATGAACATCAAACATCATTTTCGTATCGTAAACGTATCGCTTTGTTTAGCGGGCAACCAATTAAGTTCTCAACTCAACGAAAAGCGAAATTAAAATGATCTAAAAAATATCAAAATTTAAAAAAAAAATTCAAAAGTAAATTAATCATCATTAACCAATACAAATATAAATATTCTTTGTTGAATTTATGTATTTTGCGATTGTGTGTGGGCGTGTATAGAAATATTTATTGTTGTTTTGATGAAACAAGATTCGGTTGTATTCGTATCGTTTCTTACCACTACTACTTCCAGTGGATGTCACACACTATGTTCTATTCACCCAAAAAATTTGATCTGAATCAAAAAAAAAATGGTGGCAGATCAATGTTTTGTGTTTTATTTTCCCAAAAAAAACTCAAGAGATTGTTTCATCTAGATCAAATTTCACAAATCGCATTTTTTTTTAAGATTTACCCCTACTTTTCTTCCAAACTGACTAATACGTAGAAATATCCATTTTTTATTAAATGACAGCTAAAAATCTAAATACACCATTTTGGTTGACGACATTTATGAATTGAATCTTGTATTGTGAGCAAAACCAACATTAATGTATTACAAGCCTGACTATCCTAACTGATTTTTCGCTTATACATGAAAGTATTGGTGATCGGATACACTATATAAATTGTAGACAAAACAAAACATACGAAGTTTCCCACCAATACTTCCAAGTATAAGCGATTTAATGTAAGAAGATATCTGTGTACCTCATTACGGAATCAGGCTTGTAGTACATTTGTGTTGGTTTTGATTGTGAGTTAAACAATACAAACAATTTTATTTTAACTATGTACATATGTTTACCACCACAACTACAAAAACAGATCATATTTTTTGGTGTTCTATTTGAACCATAGACATAAAAACAGGAGACTTGAAACAACATTGTTTCCATGTTTTTCCCATATAAAATTTTCTATTTCATGTGTAAGTAGTTGAAGAGGGATATATCTATATATATAAAAATGAATTCCTGTTTGTTTGTTCCGAATGGGCGTCTCAGCCGCTAAACCGATCGCCATGAAATTTTTACCATGTACAAGTTGCATATCCAGAACCAACCTTACGATATTTTGGAAGGGGCTGGACCCCGGGGTCTAGGGGCTGCGGTACAAATTTTTTCGAAAATTTTAATTTTCTTTAAATTTTTCCACGAAAATGAGCTTATGAGCTGGTTATATGAAATTACTGACATGTTCGAATCCGAGGGGCCCAGCCCTGGATCAAAAATTAATTTTTACACAAATATTTGATTATTTCAAAATTACTTCTCAGTCTCTCAACCGATCGCCATGAAATGTTTACCATGCAAATGTTGCATGTTCAGGACCAATCTTACGATATTGTGAAAGGGGCTGGACCCCGGGGTCTAGGGGCCATGGTACAAATTTTTTCAAAAATTTAAATTTTTTTACGAGAATGAGATTTGGAAAGGGGTTATATGAAATAAGAGACATGTTCGAATTCGGGGGGTCCGCCCCTGGATCAAAAATTCATTTTTACATGTAAAGATACAATTATTTGATTGTTCTGAAATAACGCCTTAGCCGCTTTACCGATCGTCATGAAATTTTTACCATGTATATGTTGCATGTTCCAGACCAAGCCCGCGATACTTTTGAAGCGGCTGGACCCCGGGGTCTAGGGGCTGTGGTACAAATTTTTCCTCTAATTTCAATTTTTTTAAGATTTTTTGACGGGAATGACTTTAGGAAAGGGGTTATATGAAATTAGTGACATGCTCCGAAATAGCACCTTAGCCGCAAATTTATACACCTAAAAGGATATCTAGCGTGCGATTGTTATACACAAATCATACCTCTACTATAATTGATTTAATTATTCAAATTAATTTTATTAATTTAAATTTAAGACAATCTTTCATCACTTTAACTGAAGATAAATCTCCGAACACTTATATTATCCATACTAATAATCCATTTTTACTGGTTTGACATGTACTGTTTAGTGATATCCTATTTATCATATCCTGTTTTGAAATGTACCATAGTCAGCGAGTTCTAATTTCCACATAACTTCAGAAATAATTAACATTCTATTTTAATCCACTATTGCAACCGGCGGCTTTTAATGAAAATAGTAATTTCATACTAAACGCCAATTTAATTTATTTAGTTTATTACTTAAATAATCAATGATTGTTTCATAAAATCAATTCTAGGAAAGGTACTAAAAAATATTGTGCGTATAAACTGATTTACTTTGAAAAGTACTAGCGTTTTATATTTGAAAATAGCATCTTCTACCAGAAACCTCCTTGGATTCAAATTATTGTACGTGTAAAATTGCCTTAGTTTGAAAAAACTTCTTTTGTTTTTCGAAATGTCATTTTCAACCACAGTTCGCGGTAAAACGTATCGAAGTGGACGTAGTTTTAATCGTTTTGAATAAATTAATATTAATTTGTGTTTCGGATGCCGTTGTTCTCGATTAGTTAGCTATATTGCAATAAAATAATTGTTGGTGATTATTTTCCAGGTATTAAATATTATTTCAAGTGAATATACATTCTTATTAGATTTAAGTTTTCAGTTTATAAACGTGTTAATCTATGATTACTTTTTGATTGTAGATAACATTTTGATTTTGCTTAAAAAAAATTCCGTAAACACATTTTCAATCACAGTTCGCGGTGAAACGTATCGAAGGAAACATTAAAATCGTTTTGATAAATTAATACTAATTTCTGTTTTGAATGCCCGTCATTCCTGATTAATTAGCTACACGTTTCATTTTTGCTTAAAAATGCTACCGAAAAAAAGATCAATTGGGCAGGTAACTGCAAAGTCGAAGAAGATTAGAACGGCAAGGGTGGCTGAATCATGCGAACAGCGTGAAGCACGACTTGAAAATGATCGAAGCAGTACGTCTTCTTCTAGATCTAAGGAAACAACTGAACAGTGTGAAACACGACTTGCAAACGTTCGAAGCAGGATGTCTTCTTCAAGAGCTGATGGAACAACTGAACAGTGTGAAACACGACTTGAAAATGTTCGAAGCAGGATGTCTTCTTCTAGAGCTACTGAAACCATTGAACATCGTGAGGCCCGGCTGGAAGTCGATCGGTTACGATATGGACGATTAATACAAACTTTTAGAGGTGATTTAAAGTTAGCAGCATTCAATTACGAGAAAGACTATGATTACAATGTTTCAATTGGGCAAATGGAAAACATTTGTTTGTATTGTCATGCTTTAAAGTTTCACATTGAATCGCCTGGAATGTGTTGTTCAAACGGAAAAGTGAATTTGCCTTCTCTGGATGATCCACCTGAACCTCTTCTAGCTTACGTATCCGGAACTACTGAGTTATCCCGACATTTTCTACAAAATATTCGAAAATACAACTCATGCTTTCAAATACAGCGATGTAAAGAGAGAATTCTTGCATAACAATCAAGGTATTTGAATTATATACCTCCCGTGCAACGCCGGGTAACTCAGCTAGTCTATTATATTTTATGCTCTTTCTTTTATGTAAACAAACTGTTTAGTTTTTATTCTTGTAGGCTTTGACTTTGGAGTCAGGCGGTCGCATTTATTTTGTAATTCCTTTAAAAATTAATAATTTTAAATTAATTTTTTGTATTACCTAATTAATACACAGTTGGTTAATGGACAGTGACCGAAACGTATAGCGGCTGTGCTAATCTTGGCTACAGAAAAAGCAGTTCAGGAAATTGGGATTGAAACTTTTACTCCTGAATATGGTGAACGGTTAACTCAGAACGAGGTGAAGCGGTTGTGCTCTAATCTTAGCAGTTCATTTTGTATATTATTTTATGTCGGTCGATTATGTACACTCTATGACGACGAATGAGCTTCTGCTCAAACTGGAGTGTACCAAAATTTGTGTAATAAATAATAAATAAATAATAAATAATAATAATAAATATTATGCGTAGTTATGTGAAAATTCAAAATTTGCCGAAATTACTCGCTCCAATATTTTTCCCGTAGCGTCGAGCGTATACAAGGGTCTGTACAACGATGGATCTTCAGGTGGTCCTTTGCCTTTCGGTAACAGCACTAGTCTTTGCTTCTTCCATCTCACGGGAAATACACCTTCGCTTATGCAATAATCAAACACATTTGCGAACAGTTCGGGTATTGTTCGAATTGCTGCTTTGAGTAGAAAAAAATTCGATATGTTGTCTGACCCGAGTGCCTTATTACTATAGTATATTAAGGTGTGTGGGTGAGTGTATGTGGGTATGTTTTTGTGTGTATGTGTGTTTTTTTTTTTTGTTTGGGTTTGTTATCGTGTAGAAAATCTTCAGAAGTTGATGCATCGGTGGAACAACAGTGACGGATTTCTACCACGAAAACACCCTCCCTGTAGCGCCTCAATCTTACGTTGAGTTTGTCATCGCTTTCTAATCATGGCATGTTGTTCTTCCCTTGCACGCTCTAAACGCCTCAGCTCATTCAGTACCACTGATTGCGTAATATTTTCTGGTGTGGACGCTGCCCTAGGACAGCTGATAGTTCCCTCCGAGTATTCTCAAACCGTGGGCTTTGAGAAAAAATTTGCTCCACGTCTTCTTGTGTATCATTGACTTCGCCGTGTTGCCTATTTAGCTATTTCTCGATGGATGGAGACGGTAGGTCCAGCGACTCTACTATTTCTTCCTTAGACCCTCCAGTATTGGGCATAATGCGAGAGAGAGCTGTAGATACACTGGCAGCTTTTCTGCTCACTATCCTTAAGTGCTCCCTAAAATTTAGACGTGCATCTATTTCCACACCCAGATATCGTAATAAAAGCTGTGAGTGAGTTAAGATTCAGCAAGTTCACCTTTTTATAATTATGATCGTCAAAATAATTTCCATTATTTCTTCTGTGGCTTTTGCAACCACTACGACTGCAACGTCGTCAGGAAAACCCACAATTTCTCAGGATACCATCGTACATGATATTCTAGAGTAGGGGCCCTAAAACAATTCCTTGAGGTACACCACCCATAACATTGTAAGTCATCACACCGTCATCCGTATCATATGTCAGCACTCTATCATTAAAATAATCTGTGATGATGCTTCTTAAGTACATTGGTACTTGCAATTCCTGCAATGAATTTAGGATACAATTCCATTTGGCCGAGTTGAATGCGTTCTTAACATCCAGGGTGATCATAGCACAGTACTTTTCTGAGCCTCCTTTCCATCTTTTCCCATCTGTTACGTTCTTAGCTATTTCAGTGACGTGTTGATTAGCGTCCACTGTCGATCGAGCCTTACGAAACCCGTACTGGTTCTCAGCAAGATCTGTAGCCTTTTCCACAGCTTTTTCCAATCGGCTGTATATGATTCACTCTAGTAGGTGGGTGATGATTCCTTTACCTTTTTAAGCCTTTTCATGACGATTCTGTAGGGTTTCCCCCATATGCTAGAATATATCTTTGTACCCCAAGCACGTTAAAGTTTCCTCCTTGCATTAGGGCATTTCCGTCGCAATTGTGCAATCTGCTCAGTCCAACAGTATGCTGGTGGACGGTGATTATCTAGCCGCCTTTCTACCATAGTTAAACTGCAGGCGCTGGTGATCATATTCATAATCAGGTCCGCTTTTGTATTGGCACACTCCGAGATGTTCGGTTTATCCAAAGATAGCACAAATAGATCCTCCTCAAACTTATTTGCCTTCCAGCCCGCCGATTTCCTTATATGTGTTTCCCGTTTACTTTCAACGGTTAGTTTTATTTCAAAAAGTATGGCTTGGTGATCGCTATACGTATAACGCTCACTTATGATTCCCATTTGGTCAACACTCTCATCAAGCAGCTGCTACCGAATGTAAGGTCAATTACGGAGGCGGAGCCACCTTTATGAAAGGTCAGTCTATCACCAGTGTTGAACATCACATTCACAACGTCTATGGAAGAAACGGCTTCGAGCAGTGCTGCTCTTCCTGTTTTATTGAAAATCAACTGAACAATAGTCCACTAATTCAGATCCCCAAAAATCGAAAATCTGCAATTGTGCTCCGATTTCGACGTTTGATACCTCTATCAATAGGTGTTGAGACCTGTAATTATCATGCAAACGGGTATTTAGATCGCCCGAATATTTCTACACATTTCGTAGAAAATTCAGTTTCATTGAAAATCAACTGAACAATAAGTCCAATGCATCTTCACAGTGGTTTACGTTGAGCTCGACAAACCGACAAACTTCATTATCGACTTGCTCTTCTAAGTGCCACCATGTAAGCCGTGCACCGGCCACTCCCTGCTATGTGATTATGGTTCGCTCTTCGCTGGCAAAACATACAACTCGCTTCTTCCTTGCATTCTTTTACTTTGTGACCATTTCCTCCGCATTTGTAGCAGAGACCAGATCAATATCACTTCTACATGACCTGGCCATATGTCCATACTGCCAGCATTTAAAACATCTTAAGGGCAACGTTTTTTCACGTAAACGACAGACCACCCATCCAATTCACACCTTTCCTTCATTTTTCATCACTTTGGCAGTCGAGATTGATACAGCCACCACTGCTGTTTGGGTGCCTCTATAGGGAGCTCTCAATGGCTTGATACAATTTATCGGGAGGTCTCTCACGCCCTCAAACTGAAATGTAATCGCCTCATCCACCTCTTCCTTTGTTGTGGCCTCATCATTGTCTTTAATTTCGAATACAACTTCGCCAATCTGCGTAAGTGTTTGGCTTTGTGGAACACTACCAAGAGTATTTTCTTTTCCACTTTGAAATCCAAGTCCCTTGGGGTGTACACTTTTCTCTAACTCTATTAGTAGATCGCCTTTTCCGGTTCTACGAATCCGAGCCACTTTACCTTTAAGTTTTTAAGCATATCCGCATACGACGTTGCTCCCGTTTTCATTATTTTAATAGCATCAGGACAGTGACACGGAATTCATTCCCGTGGTTTCCTCTTTTTTCCCCCCACCAACTGGCAATCAAGGTCCTTTACATTGTCAGGCTTCTTAGGGTCATCTATACCTGATTTTAACAAATTTTTTATTGGTTTTGAGCTCTTTATTTACAAAATATTTTATAGCTTTAGCTTTCGAATCCAATTCGGATTCATTCTCAAAAGCAAATGAATTGTTTTTTCCAAAAAATTGTTTCCTCTATATAATAAAAAATTATGGCAATCACAAATTCTTTTTGAAAACCGACTTTTCATGGAAACGCACCGCTATATAATTTTTCGAAAAAAATTGTATACTAAAGCGTTTTCACGTAAAAAAGGTTGTACATTTGAATAAAAATAAATTTGATGAGACAAAACCAAATTAGATGAACAAATCATATGAGTTACCGATATATGCGTAATCTTCTACAATGTTTATTGAATTTGCACTTGATTTAATGTGTAACATTTCCAAAATCGATCTTTTTCTAAAATTGTTTTGTTTATCGAGAATTTTGATATTATCTAAACTAATTTGGTGGTTTGTATCTTTCAAATGTCGTGAGAGTGCACTAATGTTTGAATTTTGATCTTTATTGACGTCTCTTCTGTGTTGGTAAAACCTTCTTTCCAAAAATTGTTTAGTCTGTCCTGTATAAGTAGCGTTGCAACTACAGTGGACCTGGTACACCACATTTGATTGTTTCTTTAAAGGTATGCTATCTTTAATTTTAGAAAACAATTCGTTGTTTAAACTTGTGGCTGCCCGTCCAATAATTTTGAAATTATAATTTTTGAAAAGATTTTTAATTTTTTCGTAAAGATTTTTTACATAAGGAATGGCCAAATAATTTGTTATATCATTTTCTGGTCGGGAAACCGGATTTATATGAAAATATCTTTGTTTCCAAATTATGTTATTTATTAATTTTTCAGGATATTGATTGCGAAATAATGTATCTTTCAAAATTTTAAGATTTTTATTGTGAAATTTAGTATCGGAAAGTTTAAGAATTTTTTGGGTTAAAATTTTAATGGTGTTAATTTTGTAAGATGTGGGAAGCCAAGAGTGAAAATTTAGATATCTGCCAGACCAAGTATCTTTGTGGTACCAATCACAGGAAATTTTGCCGTTTGGTTCACGAATCAACAGAATGTCCAAAAATGAAATTTCGTTATTTGTTTCTCTTTCTAAAGTAAATTTAATTCTGTTGTTTTTTGAATTAAAAGCTTCTAAAAATGAATCAACTTTGTTTATTGGTATCGCTGTAATTATATCATCGACATATCTATAATAGAACAAAGGTTGAAAGTCTAAAGAATTTAAAACTGAAATTTCTAAATTTTCCATTAGTAAATTTGCAATAATGGGACTTATTGGTGAACCCATAGGTGAGCCAAAAATTTGTTTGGTGAACAATATCATCTGGCCAAACTAATAAACAAACAGCATTTTTTACTGAAATGCAGAAAAGAAAAAGTTTTCTCAAAATGTAGAAAATTAAAAAATTCCTTCGGCATAAACAAGGACGTTTTCCAACGATTAGAAAACACTTTTATTTTTGGAGTCATGAATGAAGAAATTTCGGCTACCATCAGAAACATTAAAACCAAAAAAATCAATCTAAATTTACTAAACCAGCTTCTTCAAGAGGATTTACCAAACAACATTTACGAAGAATTTTTTCAACAAGCAGAATCAACATACGTCTATCATTTTAATCAGATTAAGGTAAGACAAAAAGCAAAATTTGATCAAATTATAAGAGAGAGTTTAAACGATACAACAAACGGTTTAGTTTTAAATTATGAAAAATGGTTAGTTAATATTACCAATATCGATCTTCCTTTTCATGTGAAATTCATTTTAAGTTTAGGGAATAAATTTTGTCCGCCAATAGTTGGTACCGCAATACCATTTTTCAAAATTATATCAGATGTTGAAAGTGCAATTTTTAATTTGAATGACAATGATCGAGTAAACATTCGGAACAATTTTATAAATATTATAACAAATTACAAAAACAGTACGAATACAAGAAATTTAACACCTCTAGAAAAAAGAATTGTTTCATACTTAAAACAAACAAAGACATTTTTAAAAGACAACCCAGATATTTTAGTCACAAGGGCAGACAAGGGTAATACAACGGTGTTAACTTTACGAACGGACTACAGTGAAAAAATGTACAACCTACTAAATGACAACTCTACTTACATACAGATTTTTAAGGACAACTCGACACCAATATAGACAAAAATTAATATTTTAGTAAGGGACTGGGAGAAATCAGGCAACATAAATTTAATTACAAAGAAAAACTTAACAAGTTACACACCAGTGATCCCAAAATTATATGGCTTACCCAAAATTCACAAACCAAACATACCATTCAGACCAATTGTAAGTTCCATAGACAGTCCAACATACTCTTTATCATCATATTTAGGCAATATTCTAAAACCTAGTGTCGGGAAAACCAATTCTTTCATTCAAAATTCTGAAGATTTCAAAAATAAAATCAGTAATGTAACCATCCCTCCAAATTTTCTGTTAATATCTTTAGATGTCACTTCTTTATTTACTAATGTCGATAGCCAAATTATAAAAAATATTATTAGTCAAAATTGGAGAAATATTAAAAGAAATTCTAAATCAAAATTAACAAAAATACAATTTTTTACTGCTTTGGATATCGTTTTAAATAATTCAGAATTTTCTTTTGATAACAAAATTTACAAACAAATTTTTGGCTCACCTATGGGTTCACCAATAAGTCCCATTATTGCAAATTTACTAATGGAAAATTTAGAAATTTCAGTTTTAAATTCTTTAGACTTTCAACCTTTGTTCTATTATAGATATGTCGATGATATAATTACAGCGATACCAATAAACAAAGTTGATTCATTTTTAGAAGCTTTTAATTCAAAAAACAACAGAATTAAATTTACTTTAGAAAGAGAAACAAATAACGAAATTTCATTTTTGGACATTCTGTTGATTCGTGAACCAAACGGCAAAATTTCCTGTGATTGGTACCACAAAGATACTTGGTCTGGCAGATATCTAAATTTTCACTCTTGGCTTCCCACATCTTACAAAATTAACACCATTAAAATTTTAACCCAAAAAATTCTTAAACTTTCCGATACTAAATTTCACAATAAAAATCTTAAAATTTTGAAAGATACATTATTTCGCAATCAATATCCTGAAAAATTAATAAATAACATAATTTGGAAACAAAGATATTTTCATATAAATCCGGTTTCCCGACCAGAAAATGATATAACAAATTATTTGGCCATTCCTTATGTAAAAAATCTTTACGAAAAAATTAAAAATCTTTTCAAAAATTATAATTTCAAAATTATTGGACGGGCAGCCACAAGTTTAAACAACGAATTGTTTTCTAAAATTAAAGATAGCATACCTTTAAAGAAACAATCAAATGTGGTGTACCAGGTCCACTGTAGTTGCAACGCTACTTATACAGGACAGACTAAACAATTTTTGGAAAGAAGGTTTTACCAACACAGAAGAGACGTCAATAAAGATCAAAATTCAAACATTAGTGCACTCTCACGACATTTGAAAGATACAAACCACCAAATTAGTTTAGATAATATCAAAATTCTCGATAAACAAAACAATTTTAGAAAAAGATCGATTTTGGAAATGTTACACATTAAATCAAGTGCAAATTCAATAAACATTGTAGAAGATTACGCATATATCGGTAACTCATATGATTTGTTCATCTAATTTGGTTTTGTCTCATCAAATTTATTTTTATTCAAATGTACAACCTTTTTTACGTGAAAACGCTTTAGTATACAATTTTTTTCGAAAAATTATATAGCGGTGCGTTTCCATGAAAAGTCGGTTTTCAAAAAGAATTTGTGATTGCCATAATTTTTTATTATATAGAGGAAACAATTTTTTGGAAAAAACAATTCATTTGCTTTTGAGAATGAATCCGAATTGGATTCGAAAGCTAAAGCTATAAAATATTTTGTAAATAAAGAGCTCAAAACCAATAAAAAATTTGTTAAAATTATTTAAATATTAGCTCAATAAACATAAATATAATCTATACCTGAGTTTGGATTTAGGCTCGTAGCTCCCAGGGCTTGGGTTTCGTCAGCCCTCTGTTTCCATTTCTTTTGGATACGGTCACTGGGTGAGTTTTGTTACGACCCCCTCCTTTTGCTATTGGTGGCGGCCGTCATTTCACTATCCAGCAGGATAGTTACCTCCTTATTATTTCCCTGGTTAGCGATAGTTGCGGAAGTTCAAGTCTCACAGCATACTGTTATCTGCTTTGCCATCCTTGCAATTACCTGCGTTGTCTTCACTGTCTTGACTCCGTTGTCTACACTGTCTCCACTGGCTAATAAACCTTATTTTAATTTTAAACGCACAATCTGCTAAACAAAATTCCCGCTAGAAGATATTTAATTTAAATTCAGAATCCTCTTGTTTCAACCAACAATGTTATGAACATACTATTTGAATCCAAAAACAAATTTCAAATTTCAAATCCCACATTCGAAAATTTAACACTTCATATTCCAAATTTGAAATTTGAAATTTCAAATTTTAAATCCCAAATTCCAAATTTCTAACTTTACACTCCAAAACTTTACATCTCAAATTTCAAATTTCCATTTATAAAATCCAAATTTTAAATTTCAAATTCCTAATTTCAAATTCCTAATTTCAAATTCCAAATTCAAAATGTTAAATCTTAAATTTCAAATTTCAATTTCCAAATTCCAAATTTTCAATTTCAAATTTCAGATTTCAAATTCTAAATTTCAAATTCCACATTCTTAATTCCAAATTTTAAATTTTAAATATTACATTTCAATTTCCAAATCCTGAATTCAAAAATTCAAAATTTCATATTTCAAATTTCAAATTTTAAATCCCAAATTCCAAATTTCAAACTTCAAACTCCAAATCCCAAATTCAAAATTTTCAAATTTTAAATTTTAATTTTAAATTTCGAATTCTAAACTTGAAATTCCAAATCTCAAATTCCAAATTTCAAATTCTAAATTCCAAATTTTAAATTTTAAATTTTAATTTTAAATTTCGAATTCTATACTTCAAACTCCAAATTTCAAATTCCAAATTTCCAATTCCAAATTCCAAATTCCAAATAGTAAATTTCAAATTCCAAATTTAAAATTCTAAATTCCAAATTTGAAATCCCACATTCCAAATTTCAAATTTTAAATTTAAAATTGCAATTTTCAAATCCCAAATTCGAAAATACAAAATTTCATATTCCAAATTTCAAATTTTAAATCCCAAATTTTAAATTTTAAATTCCAAACTTCAAATTTCAAACTTCTAATTCCAAATTTAGAATTTCAAATTTCAAACTCCAAATCTCAAATTCCCAATTTCCAATCCAAATTTCAAATTTAAGTTTCAAATTCCAAAATCCAAATTTCAAATTCAAAATTCCAAATTTCAAATTTTAAATTTATATTTTAAATTTCGAATTCTAAACTTCAAACTTCAAATTTCAAATTCCAAATTTCCAATTCCAAATTCCAAATAGTAAATTTCAAATTCTAAATTTCAAATTCTAAATTCCAAATATGAAATCCCACATTTCAAATTTCAAATTTTAAATTTAAAATTTTAAATTTAAAATTTCAATTTTCAAATCCCAAATTCGAAAATACAAAATTTCATATTCCAAATTTCAAATTTTAAATTCTAAACTTCAAATTCCAAATTTAGAATTCCAAATTTCAAACTCCAAATCTCAAATTCCCAATTTCCAATCCAAATTTCAAATTTAAGCTTCAAATTCCAAAATCCAAATTTCAAATTCAAAATTCCAAATTTCAAATTTTAAATTTTAATTTTAAATTTGAAATTCTAAACTTCAAACTCCAAATTTCAAATTTCCAATTCCAAATTCCAAATTCCAAATAGTAAATTTCAAATTCCAAATTTCAAATTCTAAATTCAAAATTTGAAATCCCACATTCCAAATTTCAAATTTTAAATTTTAAATTTTAAATTTCAATTTTCAAATCCCAAATTCGAAAATACAAAATTTCATATCCCAAATTTTAAATCACAAATCTCAAATTCTAAATTTTAAATTCCAAACTTCAAATTCCAAATTTAGAATTCCAAATATCAAACTCCAAATCTCAAATTCTCAATTTCCAATCCAAATTTCAAATTTAAGTTTCAAATTCCAAAATCCAAATTTCAAATTCAAAATTCCAAATTCCAAATTTTAAATTTTAATTTTAAATTTCAAATTTCAAATTTCAAATTTCAAATTTCAAATTCTAAATTCCAAATTCCAAATTTCAAATTTCAAATTCCAAATTTTAAATTCCAAATTCCAAACTTCAAATTTCAAATTCCAAATTTCAAATCCCACATTCCAAATTCCAAGCCTCAAATTTTAAATTTCAAATTTCAATTTACAAATCCTTTATTCGAAAATCCAACACTCCATACTCCAAATTTCAATGTTTAAATTTCAAATTTTAAATCCCAGATTCCAAATTTCAAACTTGAAACTCCAAATCTCAAATTACAAATTTCCAATTATAAATTCCAAATTTTAAATTTCAAATCTTAAATCTGTTAAATCTTAAATTACAAATTCCAAATGTTAAATTTCAAATTTCAGATTTAAAATTACAAATTTCAAATCACACATTCTAAATTTCAAATTAAATTTAACAACGCAGGTAGTCTCCACTGTCTTAGAGAAGAATAAAATGAAACGGCAGAAAGTGCTGAGCGATCATGAAATGAAGACCATTCTAATTATAATAAAATAAAATAAACTTATTTTGATTGTGCTATCGTATTTTAATATACAATCCCCACCAGAGCTTAAATTATCATAAACATATGGTACAAACCGCTCGGTATCACTACAATCGGACAAAACGCCTATAATGTCGGTTTTTAGTTTTCTTAAGGTTTTTAACGCATACTTTAATAGCGCATGGTTAACCCTTCTCTCGTGTGATATGATTAATCCAGCTCATATTGAACTTCCTCGGGTTAGTAACGATTATAGAAGTAACTGACAGAACAAATAAAAGCTCACCTAAAAAAGAGTCTCGTTAATTACTGATCACTAATAAAATAATCGATTATCAAGCTTAAAATATTATGACAGTATCTTGCAAATTTAATATTGATTTAGAACAGTTTAATCACAAATCTAATCCAATTTTAATAGTCGACGTCACATTTATTATTTAAGTGCTACATTGTTAATCAAAAACTCGTGAAATGCAATATTTTTGGAAGAAAAATTACCAAGATAAAATTTAGCAGCTAATTGATCATATTTGTATAAGAACTTATCAACAAAACAAAAGCTGAACAGATTTAGATTCTGACTGATTTAATTATTTTGATTTCCCTGCTCGCATAATGAATAAAACAGCTGCAAAAGTGTGATACTTGTCACCAAAGACCGTTGGCCCTATCAATTTACAATGTTTGCCAAACTCTTTCATTTTGTTATAGAATAGAGCAAATTAACATTTTATACGATATTTATAAATCGTTTCACTAACAATTATAATTAGCACATTCGATTTAAAATCTGTTCATCTCATCCAATACATCATAACAATACCACTTTAAATATTTAAGAGACTTTTTTCATCAGTAAGTTTAAGATTGTTGAGTAGTAAAGTTTAAAGACCAAAATTATTTTTATAAATAGTGTTTATGATATAATTTATTCGTAACAATTATTTTGGTTTCTTTTTTCTTGTCAAATTCACGTGTGATTTAATGTGGTTTATAAGGAAATAAAACGAGACGCGTTAATTTTAAAAATTCATCACAAGACACTAATTGTGAACGTGTCGTCTTATTAAAGTGCGCGAGTGTAGTTAGGTATCGATAATTTTATGTTATGGATACGGTATTAGAGGAAACGGCGAATAGTTCAAGGTAAATTAATTTGTTTAAATAAAAGAAATTTATTTAATTGGTTTGACGTAATTAATCGTCACGTGACGTGTAAAATTATATCTGTGTTCGAAAATTGTTTATATTTACATAATATACTGTTAAAAATGTGTATTATCAAATAATCGTGTTTTTGCAATGACGGCGTGTATTTTTGTATATTGTAGTATTTGAAGAACTTGAATTCTTTTTGTTAAACTAAACGATATCTCTAATAAGAGCAATCCTACTAATCAGCCGTGTGCGTTAATATTCAAATTGTGTTCGTGATAATTATGATTAGAACTTGTGATAAATATAACAAATTAGAGTGTTGTTAGTCATACTATGAATTTTGGATTTAGAATTATTAAAGTGGTCTAATTAAATGTGTATGAGTGTGACGAAATTGTGCTGCTGTCACAATTGTTGCTGTAGGTCAAAATAATTCAAATCAGAACTGTATTTTATTATATTTACATATACTGAAGTCAAACTGGAAGGATAACTAATTTCAAAACTATAATTAAACTTTAAGACAACATTATAAACGTCTTTAAAGCAATTAAAACTTGATTTTTATCTTGAAATTTTCCTTCAAATTGATTTAACCGTGATAAAATCCATGTTTTATGCTCAAATCAAACATCTGTGATAAAGTATATAGTTTTAATAAAGTAAGCTAATTCAACGATTAATAAGTAATTCGACATGAACCTTGATGGTCTGTTTGAGCTGAAATTTTGTGTGGAGATTTGCCTCGTGGTCGTGGAACATTTTAACTCTATCAAATTTTGACGGACCCTCGAACAATTTTGAAGCGGTAATTTAAAAATAAAAGGTTGTACCCGAAAACGAAGTTTTTTTTTGACATTTAATTTTTTATTTACATATAATTATGAATTAGAGAATTATATGAACACTTTTATGTTGTTACATTCTTAATTTTAAAATCTTAACTAACTAAAAATTAATTTTGAATTATAATTTATAATCTAAAAAATGCTTATTTATCTAAGCTTTTCAATTATTTTCTCACTAAAACTAAGAAATGCATAAAGAATGGTTTTCAATTATTGCCCGTTGTTGAAATAGTGTTGTTGTGTTTGCAACTTAATATCTTTCACATTCTTCACCTTTATGTGTTGGGCTTTGTGTTATTTACGGTTGCAGCACTTATGATGATATTATGAACTACTCCCGGGGAACGTCCGCGTTCTTTGATTGAAATGCGATCAGGTTTGATTTTGAAAATGAATACTCAGTAGAGATAAATCTCCTGATAGCGTCCATATCCAATATTGATGGCCTGTTTGTCTGAGATACACTTGTGATAGCTTCTTGCGATTTTGAATATTTTGTTGTTTGATTGACTCGATATTGGATTCGTTTACTGCTGTCGGTTTATCTGTAGGTTATGTAGAGCTCCGTGGGTTTCCTGGGTCTCACTTTTAATTTCGAACGATTGGAATTTTTTATTGTTGATTATTAATGTACAATTCCAAAACGTTATTAGGAAATTGCCTGTCAGCGTACGGTTTTTGGTCCACAGTCCGATGATAACGTTTCGTTTTATGAGTTGTCTATTAATAAATCCTCGGCAATGAGATGTAACATCGTTTCTTTGTTTGACGAGACGTTACAATGACTTCTGGTCCCCATTATTATTGGTTTAATACAGTCTTCCTCGAATTCCTGAGATGCTATGGATAGTTTTTGATAATCATGTCTTTGATTGTTAATGGAGCGATCATTAGTGCAGCTGCTTTTGCCTCTTGTAGTTTCGGCACCTCTAGTATCGCGTGTCGCTTTTTACAGCTATCTTCGGTCTTACACATTGTAAGGCCTCATCATTGCTTGATAAGTAGATCTTTTATCATAATAATTTCCTTTCGTGCTCTTTTACTATAACTGAATTTTGACGGTATTCGTTAGTCACATATTCGACAATTTTGGTGACGAATACAAAGTCATCTTTTTGTGAGAAATTCTCTCTACGTGCTTCCTGCATAATTCCGTATAGGATCTCCGGAGCTAGGATTGCTGATTGCTTTCCGTTATGGAATCGTTTTAAATAACGGATAATATCTTCGTTTCCGAACTCGTTTTTATGATTATTGCTCTATTATTTATAGTGTCTAATTCGGATACACTAAAAATTCTTTGGTTATTATAGAAATTAATGGGGCATTCTGCAAAATGAACATAGTATTCATTCGAGGTATTGGCTGAATGTACGGTGTCTAAGTCTGAGTCACTATATTTGATGCATTATTCTGCATTGAATCAATCTCTGAGTTTGATCCTTGCATATCTAGATTTTAAAAATTGATTTTCTCTTCTTGATTTGGTTTAACTTCATCTATTGGAAGTCAACTAAGAGCGTCGGCTACAACGTTAGCTTTACATTCCTTATAAATTACAACCTAATCAAAATTTTCTAACTCCAGACGCCATCTAAGAATTTTCGAATTATTTTCGGAAGTTTTAATGAAATTAAGGGGCTTTTGATCAGTCACCAAGGTAAACTTGTTACCGTAATGGTAAGGCTGATATTTTTTCACCGACCAGATTATAGCGACCGCCTCCTTTTCGTTTGTCGCATATTTCATTTCAGTGTAATTTAGCGTATATGCAAATGCTATTGGTCTTTCCAGTTTATTGTGCATTTGCGAAAGAACAGCGCGCCTAAGGCGTATTCGGGTGCATCCGTTGTCAGGATGAAGGGTTTATTGAAATCCGGATATGCTAATATTTGATCTGTAGCTATTATGTTTTTTAATGTTTCAAAGTTTTTTACGTATTCTGGGTCTAAAATATTAACAATAGCTCCATTTTTTAGAAATTTGGTCAAATTTCAAAATTTCGGAATAATTTAAAGAAATCTTCAATAATATCCCGACAATCCGAGGAATTGTTTGATCTGTTTTTGATTGGTTGGTGTTGGCCACTCAAGATTTTTTTTTATTTTGTCAGGGTTCAGTTTAACCCCAATCTTGTTTGATTATATGTCCTAGAAATTCTGTTTCTCTTTTGAGAAATTCACACTTATCAAGCTGTATTTTCAGGTTGAATTGTGATAAGCGATTAAAGACTTCTTGAAGGAAAGGTTGCAGGCCCGTTTTTCAATCCGAATGGCACTCAGATAAACTCGAAGTGCCTCTGTTTGGTAGAAAATGCAGTTTTTTCTTGTGAATCCTTATCCATTGGAATCTGAAATTCAATGTTGAAAAGTAAGTGGATTGCCCAAGGTTATCGAGTATTTGAGTTTGAGAATGAGAAATTTGTCATTAATAGTCTTCTGGATTAATAGTTTTCCGGTCTGAAGGATCTGCAGAATTTACCAGTTTTAACTCAAGATCTGGAACCGTTTCATGATTATTAAAGGCTTTCTTACTAAAAGATCGTCTTGATCGTATGAAAGGGTCAACTTCCATTGGTGAGGGTTCATTTTTCTCTTGCGCCGGCAAATTTTGTTTTTTGCATTTGTAAATTTACAGAATTAGGGTGAACGTCTCTTTTCAGCTGAAAACGGTTTGGTTTATTTTGGGTATTAATCTTCCTCAAATTGGTCATTATGATTTCATTTGAGTTAAATTTACATATTAAAGCGTAAGCTTCCTCTATGTGTTTGGGTTTTGCCGCTTGGACATAGCCAAAATAGGGTTTCCTTAAACTGGAAATAAGAGCCGCCAATGCTATTCCTCAATGCATGCCATGAACCATTGTAAACCGGATTCTGTCTGGTTAGTGATTTAATATTTTGAATTATTGCTTCTGTTTTATTGAAAAAAGTATGCACAGACACACTTTCTTCTTGTTTATTACTCCAAAGCTGTGACTTATAGTACGGGAGCTCCTGTTTGTCCCCCAAGGCTTCGAGTAATATTTGTGATATTTCCGTGAAATTGTCTGGATGCATAGTATGTCTTTTGCCTTTCCCTTAATTTTATTTTTGGCCGCTTGAAGGTACATTTTAAATTGTTGAGGTGGGACCATTTTCACAAATATGTTAAGTGTTCTTCGATTCGGTTTGAATCTCTACAATCGTTTCATGGCTTTTTGAGTTTCGGGAATAGCCAGAAATTAGGCGGAGCTAAATCAGGCGAAAAGTGCGGTTGCGGAATAATAAAGGTCATATTTTTGGCCAAATTGACACGTACCACCAATACAGAGTGAGACGGCACATTATCGTGATGCAAAAACCAAGAGTTGTCTGCCCAAAATTGTCGTGATTTCAACAAGATCTCTAATTGCCAATCGACGATTTTTGAGAACGAAATACTCGATTTCCTTGACGTGGTAGTCATCGGTAAATGTCGAAGGACGGCAAGAGCGTTCATCGTTTTCAATGCGAACAGTAAATAATAAATGTTAATATAGATATGAGTTAATGACCAATTAAACAATTTAATCAATGTATGAGTCATCTCCGCCAACGCATTTTTCATCCTCAGCCTCAACATTATCCACAACCGAAGTATCCCTATTTTCCTCCAAGTTATCCTCTTCTTCAAGCAAATATGAATTTGCAGCTTCATCGATTAATAGTTGATGTGAATTTGATTCCGCAGGAATAACTTCATCATCGTTATCCACACTTCCTACATTTGATCTCGACAGGTTAAAGTTGTGCAAAATTTTTTACTTTACTTTCTCTGCATACTGGTTTTGGGCTGTGTATATAACCATAGGTATTGACTGTGTTTCCGTTGCAGCTGTCGATGCAGGCCTGCTCAAAATATCAACCGCCAACGAACTTAAAGGTAAAGTAGAACCCACTCCCGCCCACCAAATTTCACCAGAGAGCTGTTCACTTGCAACCATAAACGCCAAAAATTCAATTATTTTGTTGCGGTCCTTATATTTTGGGTGAGGTTCTGCGATAATGAAAATAAACTCAGTCGCTTCAAGTTTCTGTGATTCCGGAAGACTTCGTCCTCGAATAGCTGGTTGTAGGTATTTATCGCCCCGTGATTTTAGGATACTTAAAAGTTATTTTTAATTGGCGCATTTATTTTGTTGAAAAGTTTGTTTTATATTAACAAAACAGTCCAATGAACAGTTTCAACTTTTGTCCAAAACAAAATCGGTTAGAAGATCGTAGGTGCTTTCATAACTGACTACACTTCGTCTTCGATAGGCCGGGCCTTCAAGGCATCTCTAAAATAAGAAAGGGGAACTTGAAAGAAGATTACAAAAAAATTCCGTCATGTACTGGAATTTGCGATCGTGATGTATGCGCTCGAATGAAGCATGCAAAATGTGCGAGTTTTTTTATTTCAACACTACTTCAATTTCCTTGAAAAGCTACTTAAAAAGCCATATCATGAGTTTTCTTGGTGTGAGTAGGTTTATAGAAAATAAGCTTGGGTGTATTAATGACATAAGTTGTTATGGAGTCCCTGCATATGTTCGATCAAGTATCGGTCTGCAACGTAAGTGCAGATCCATTGTAGACTTCCTTCAACACGGTCGGCATTTGCGTAGTTTTGCCATCCACACTTTCCCAAGCTCGTTTCAGCGCACCGTTCTCCATCTTCAATGAGTCCCACTGCCCCCAGTAGCCTTTTAGTATTGGAGAGATCTCGGATATCTCGTACCATGCAGGTTTCTGTCCTTTCCTAATCCAAGCTCTTACTGGAGCGAGCGTTTTATCCTTCGCCTGCTCTTCGACGACAATCTTAGTTATCCATCCTTCCGACACCTATTCGCCAATCCGGTTAAGGCTACTGATGCCTTCCTTTTCGTTAATTTTGCTGCATTTTCGCATCTTGATGCACAAGGCCTCCTTGATAGACTATCTGCATTACCGTGCACTTTACCTTTCCTGTGTTCGATGTTGAAGGAGTAGTTCTGCAGTCGTTCTATTCAATCGCGCCATCTGTCCTTTTTGTTCTTTAAACTGCATTAGCAATTTTAAAGCAGCGTGGTCCGTTCGAATTAGAAATTGTTGTACATACAGGCGCATGTTTAACGCATTCCACAACGGCCAGTAATTCTTGTCGGGTTACACAATAATTTCTTTCTGACCTGGATAGGATTCTGCTGAAGTAGCAAATCACTCGTTCTTCTGCTCCATATTGTTGAGACAAAACACCTTCAATTCCCACGTTGCTGACATCCGTGTCCAAAATAAATCTTTGCCCTGGCCAAGGATATGCCAATATCGGTGTTTGGCATAATGCTGTTTTTATCCGCTCGAATGACGTTTGGCAGGGTTCAGTCCACTTGAAAGGCTGGCTTACCTCGACGAGTTTGTGCAGGCTGGCAGCTTCATACGATAGGTTTGCAACAAATCTCGGGTAGCATGAGCAAAGCCTCAGGAAGCTTCTAACCTTATGTAGATTCCTCGGCACTCGCCAGCTTCGAACTGCTTCTATTTTCTCTAGATCGGTGCGAATTCCTTTATCCGTTTTTGCATACTTGTCCCTTCTCTTTCATTTTCGCAGCCTTGATACATCGTAATACTTCGCACAGATTTTTGAGGTGTACGTCAAAACTTTACCGATTACAATGATTAGTCTAGGTAAACGAGACATGTCTTGAAGTGCAGCCCTCTCAAAATATGCTCCATCAGTATCTCGAACGTACCTGGTTTATTGTACAGGCCAAATGGCATAACGGTGAATTGCCATAAACCGGGATGCTGATTAACGTTGATTCTGACAGTGTGTCTTGTGTATTATCTATCCTGGGTAACGGGTAGCTAGCCTCCTTCGTGATATAATTGGAACAGTTTTCGGTAGTCTACGAGTGATAGTTCATTGACCCATTCATTGACTGTTGGATGGCTCAATGATTTCATCCCGGCACATCTGTTGTATAATTCGGTCCGCCTCCTCTTGTTTAGCCAATGGCAGTCGAATTGGTGGTGTATCTCCCGTTTTGATTCTGTGCTGTACCACCTCTATTCGGCCGTATTCATCCTTGCTGCTTGGAAATACCTCCGCATAATCTGACAACAGTCGCTCTGCCTTCGCGAACTATTCGCCTTCCAAATGCTGGCACAATCTCTGAATTGATTTCTTCGCCTCGCTATTCCATTTATACGTATCAGCACTGGTCTCGATACTGCATTGGAAGATACTAACAGCAAGCTGGATTTTCCCGAGGACGGCACCAGATTTTAGCTTGTTCGGTTACGTTCATTATTTTATTCGGGCAGGAATGCTTGCTCCAAGTGATGTTAGTGTTTTTCCATGCAGTAATCCTGACCGATATATTCCGGTTGTTGGCTCTAATATTTCCACTTTCATGCTCCCAGGATCCCCATCCACGCATGCGTAAGCTAAGGTTTCGCACATTGGCCTAACATCCAGAGGATCCCTTAGAATAACTCTGACTCGTTTCTAGCATTAGTAAGCCCCAGAGGGATTTCAATATTCTGCCATCGTAAATTAAATCCAATTCCAGGATGCATTCGTTTATAATGTTGGCCACAATAAACTTATGACGGAAATTGAGGCTTCCTAATTTTACGGCAATATCACACTGGACGGCTATGCTCTCTTCGTTAGCAGCTTTCAGTCGATATCGAATTTCTGGATTAATAGGTTCTCTCGTTATTATGTCTGGTCTTATCACGGATTTTAATGCGCCGGTATCAAGAGTAATCGTACTTGGTCTGCTGTTTATTGTTCCTTCAACGGCGAGACTGTGGTTATTTCGCATTTGCTGTACCACTATGATGGTGGTCCTGGGACTTCTTGTTTCTCCGGTCAACTTTTGCTCCGCAAAGCTGGTGGAATTTAGTTCCATGTCGTTGCTACTTGAAGGGTCTCCTTCAGAGTTGATAACCCTCGTTGGCACTTCTTTGCTCGACTGATGTGATAGACGAAGATTTTCCTCTGCTGGTTTTACTCTTAGAGCTGGGCATGCAGGATAGGTCCGGATATTGCTACTGTGGTCCTCGAACTTTCTACCTTAATTGCTTTTAAGGCCTTTCTAATCATACCTTCTAATTTCTTTAATCTTACAGTCTCCCGATAGAGCATCTGCTTTGCAGCCGCATATTCCATTGCGGCTATAAGAACTTCGCTAGGTGTATCCCACTTAGCCGTTGGCCGGAGATGTAACTTCAGCGTGTCATCTTGTATCGCATTGATGAATGCATCCACAGCCAAACTGTTTACTATATTCAAGGAAGCTGTGCTATATGCTAGCTTTGCAAGCCGTGTGATTTCCGCTTCCAATTTTTCCAGACTTTCACTTTGGTTTGCCTGCGGTTTTGCAGTTGTATCTTTTGAAGCTCCTGCATATGGGAGTCTCCATATCGTAACTGTAATGCATTCATCAGTTGCTCGTAGTTTCTTTGTGATTCCAGCACACACTGGGTGGTATCTGCTGATTTATCTCTTAATGCCAAAACTCATCCACATGATAACTGATCCGTGTCCCATGTATTATTTTTGGCTGTTGTCGTGAATTGCAATTTGACATTTGGCCGAGAAGACTTGCCATCGAATACTGGTGGTTTCATATTTTATTCTTCAATCACTAAACTATGCCTTTATTTTTACGCTATATCTCGGACGTTCTTGTTTTTACTGGATCATTAAAAATTTGTGCGTTGGTAATAAACATGCTTCGATGTCCACAAAAAATAATTGTAATAAAAACATTGGCTATACGATAAGCATCGAATCATCGACCTTTTTATTTACTCTACGCTCCAACCGTCTGAGCTATCGCTGAACTTGTTGTAATAGGCCAAAACCGTCACAATACTTTTGGTTTAAAATTTGCAAATATACCCAAAAAATCTTGCTCTTGCCATAACTTTATCAAAACGTAAGTTTGGTTTTAGTAGTTTCAAACCAATTTTTCCACTAAGGCATACGCATGTTACTAAAGACAAACACAAAATATCGTATCCATGAGGAACCCGGGACATGTTACCTAATACGAAGACCAAACATGTTACAAAAGACAACATCCAAACTTGTTGCCAATAAAGACCACAAGACATGGTGTTGTCTTTTGAATGTCTTATGGGTTTGTTACACAAAGTCTTGAGTTAGTCTTGCAAGTGTTACTTACGACACGTTTGCTGGTTATATTTAAAAAAAACATGTACATTGCAGTGTCACACTGTGTTACAAGATTCGCGTTGCCCAACTTGTGAAGATGAGCTAGATATATAGAAATCCGCCACCATCCCGCTGAATCTACCGTTTACGTCAATGTAACAACCCACATTTATTTTAAAAATGTCTGATGCATTTTACGTAAATTCGGTTTCAGACATAAATTGGAACAAAAGATTCCTCGCCATATTGAAATATCTGCGATGGTTACAACTATACATATATAGTACATTATATTCTCTAATTCTATAAATTCTATTTCATCAATCATCAAATTTTAATTAAGTTAGAGAAATAGTCGAAAATGTTCATCGAAACGATACGCCAAAACTACTCGTATTTATATATTCCAATGATATAAAACATCTGAATTAATTATTTCTGAACCATTATGCATTGTGAATTTATCAAAGCGACGCAATCCCATTGTGTGCATAAAATATAATTTTTTTTTTTGATAACACAAAATCAAAATTGGTTTATGCAACTAAACAAAAAAAAAATTGGAAATGTACGTACATATTCCAAAATCTACATAGAATTGTATTGTGAAATCACAAAAAAATAAAAAAATCGATAAATTTCGGTTACGTGATCGATTGATATATATGTACTCGTTGATTGTGATTGATAGTGTGTTGGCTGGAAATTCAACAAAAATTTTGTCATCGCTCGATATATTACAATATATACGATTTTCGCACATATTGAAGACGCCAAACATCGCATTGCATATTCATTCGTATAACGACAACGACTTTAAAATTATGAATCCTCATCATCATAATAATAATAACCTTGCAGTTAAATCATTACAAAATTAAATCGCAAATCGCAAAAATTTACTCATCGCGTGTTCAAACATACATAAAACACACACTTAATAAATATACACACACACACACATAACAAGTAAGTTGATTAAAATTATTAATATAATTATTGAAATGTGATAATAAAATATCGTGATGATAACAATGGTAATATGCAAATATTTGCATAAATACTTGTCACATTCGTATTTGCGATTTTTTTTTTGTTGCAAAAATATTTTAATCGATTTGTTACAATTTTTTTTTATTTATTTATTTATTTTTTTACCAAAAATACCAATGAGTGACAAATCCCATTTGACAGATATGAATTAATTCGGCATTTTATAGAGATTTTTTTGTGCTTTGTGTGTTGGAGGTGTTAATGCCCTAGTTCCATATGGGAATAGCATAATTGTGACGATGATTTTGGGATTTGTGGTTGATTGAATATGATTATTTTTGGTCTGTTTAGTCAAATAAAATCACATACATACATAATTATTTGAACGTAGTTTGGCTTGTATGTGTACGGACGAACAAACACAAATTGTCGACTGATTTTGTTAAATTGTAAAGTTTACAACAGTAAAAATGTGTATATCAGCTACATATACGGCATTAAAATAAAAGTTGGGCTTTTTGCTTATTTCATTGGAAGTTATTTTACATGGGAGTTATTTTATGGAGCCCTTATAGATACTTATCTTAATATTTTGTGTTTAGAATAACTCTAAAATTCGCAAAAAACGTTTTTTAAATTAAGAGGCATCCAAAATCGTGTGAGTTTTTAGAATTCTGGTTTTAGTAAATGCTTATTTCGGTTGTGTGTAGAGATTTTGAATTTGAAATAATACATAAAAGGGTATAGCTCGAGCTATTCCCATATGTCATATTGTCACAGGTTTGATGAAAATCCATCTATTACATTTGAAATAGTTTACACTTACATACAATTTTACTAGCTAAAATTAAAGCTTCTGTCAATAGCTTGATATTTGATATTGTTCAAGATTTGATTGATTGATCAGCATATACGACCAAGCCCAAGCAAGACTCCCGGATTACCCCGGCCCTCCGTACACCTTTAAACATGACAAAACCGAAAGAAAGGAAAGTATCGAAATATTCATTTCACTAAATTTAATTCAACTTAATTGTAACAAAAATTAATTTAATTTCATTAAATTCAGTGAAATCGAAAACCCAATTTACTTCACAATTAATTCTTTATTTAAATTCAGCCCTTAATACCCTTTAATAAATTAAATTCAATTCAGAATTTAAATTAAAAGGAAGCAAATTAATCACTAACTAAATAACCTGAAATTCGAGATGCATAAAAAATTTTAATTCTAAACTATGAATATTAAATACTAAATATCTTTTTTTTTTTAATATTTTAAACTAACTCCTAAAATCAGTAACTAAAAAATCTGAAACCCCAAAAAATTTCATGTCCAAATCTATAGCTATTGACTCTAAAAATTACCTCCAAAAAAAAAAAAACTTAAAATAAATAATTGCTTATGACTATTATGCTTTTCCCACTGCAAAATAATTTAAATTAGATCTGGAGCTCATTAAATAATAACAGCTTTAAGTTGTCCATACTAAATCAAATTAAATAATTAGAGTATCCACATTAGTATGTTATTATTATTATATACTATGACAAAAAATTAGCACAAATATATGATTTGGCTAATAAACCTTATTTTAATTTTAAACGCACAATCTGCTAAACAAAATTCCCGCTAGAAGATATAAATTCAGAATCCTTTTGTTTCAACCAACAATGTTATGAACAAACTATTTGAATCCAAAAACTCTTCACATATTGGACGATTAAAAAAATAAATTGTAAATTTTAAATCTCCAATTCCAAATTTCCAATTCCAAATTCAAAATTCAAAATGTTAAATCGTAAATGTTAAACTTCAAATTACAAATTTTAAATTCCAAACTTCAAATTTCAAATTTCAAATCCCACATTCGAAAATTCAACACTACATATTCCAAATTTCAAATTTTAAATTTCAAATTTTAAATACCAAATTCCAAATTTTAACTTCAAACTCCAAATCTCAAATTTCAAATTTCCATTTATAAATTCCAAATTTGAAATTTCAAATTCCAAATTTCAAATACCTAATTTCAAATTCCAACTTCAAAATGTAAAATCTTAAATTTCAAATTTCAATTTCCATATTCCAAATTTTAAATTTCAAATTTCAGATTTCAAATTCCAAATTTCAAATCCGACATTCTAAATTCCAAATTTTAAATATTAAATTTCAATTTCCAAATTCAGAAATACAAAATTTCATATTCCAAATTTCAAATTTTAAATCCCAAATTCCAAATTTCAAACTTCAAACTCCAAGTCTCAAATTCAAAATTTCCAATTCCAAATTTCAAATTCCAAATTTTAAATTTCAAATTCCAAATTTCAAATTCAAAATTGCAAATTTCGCATTTAAAATTTCTTTCAAATTTCAAATTCAAAATGTTAAATCTTAAATTTAAAATTTAAAATTTTAAATTTTAAATTTCAAATTCTAAATTCCAAATTTAAAATTTTAAATTTTAATTTTCAATTTCGAATTCTAAACTTCAAACTCCAAATTTCAAATTCCAAATTTCAAATTCCAAATTTCAAATTCCAAATTCCAAATTTCAAATTTCCAATTCAAAATGTTAAATCCTAAATCTTAAATTTCAAATTCCTTATTTTAAATTCCAAATTCCAAATTCAAAATGTTAATTCTTAAATGTTAAATTTCAAATTCCAAATTTCAAATTCCATATTCCAAACTTCAAATTTCAAAATTGAAATCTCACATTCGAAAATTCCACACTTCATATTCCAAATTTCAAATTTTAAATCCCAAATTCCAAATTTCAAACTTCAAACTCCAAATCTCAAATTTCAAATTTCCATTTATAAATTCAAAATTCCAAATTTCAAATTCCTAATCTCAAATTCCAAATTCAAAATATTGATTTTTGATATTATTGGTTTGTTGGAGCCTATATTCAATCTATATTCAATCTTTCTTTTGAACAGGGAGGAAGTACCCAGGAGATTGAAATATGCTACTACTCTTCCTATTGTTAAAAGTGGTGATCATAGTGATAAGGGTAACTATTGCTATAAGGGTTCTATTGCTCTCCAACCAGCCATTCTCAAAGTTCTTGAAAAAGCAGTAAAAAACAGTTACCATATTCCTTGATCTATGTAATACACTAAGCGTTCATCAACATGGGTTTCGCCAAGGTATGAGTACTGAATCGGCTTTATTGGACTTTTTGGATATTATTCATAATGGTCTAAACAATAATAAAATCTGTGCTGGTTTGTTTATTGATGCTTCTAAGGCATTTGATATGGTGGATCATGAACTTTTATTATCTATTCTGTATGATGTTGGGTTTAGAGGTATTTCTAACAAGTGGTTTGCCCCCTACCTAGATGATAGGGTTGTAAGGGTCAGAGTCAATGACACTTTTAGTGATCTTAGAGCTGTGATTGTTGGTGTACCGCAAGGAACAGTGGTTGGTCCTTTACTGTTTTTAATTTATACGAACTGTATTTTTAAACTTAATTTGAATGGTCACAGTACTGGATATGCTGATGATTTAGCTTTAGCTTATTCTGCGGGATCTGCCAGTGATGTAATTTCTGACCTAAAGTTCTTACATAAATGGTTTGATAATCATTTCCTGATACTAAGTGATAAAACTAAGTTTATGTGGTAAGTTTAAAATTTCTGGTATTACAGCCGCTCCTACTCGTTCCCATGTAATATATCATAGTGCTTCTAAATGTACTTCTGGTAGTTGTCATGTGGATTGTTTCTTAAATTTCAAATTCCAAATTTTAAATTTTAATTTTAAATTTTGAATCCCAAACTTCAAATCCCAAATCTCAAATTCCAAATTTAATATTCTAGATTAAAAATTTCAAATTTTAAATTTTAATTTTACATTTCGAATTCTAACCTTCAAACTCCAAATTCCAATTTCCAAATTTTAAATTCCAAATTGAAAATGTTAAATCTTAAATTTCAAAAATTTCGAAATGCTAACTTCAAATTCCAAATTTCAAATTCCAAATTTGAAATCCCACATTCCAGATTTCAAATTTTAAATTTAAAATTTCAATTTACAAATCCCACACTCGAAAATACAAAATTCCATATTTCAAATTTTAAATCCCAAATCCCAAATTTCAAACTTTAAACTCCAAATCCCAAATTCAAAATTTTCAATTCCAAATTTCAAATTCCAAATTTTAAATTTCAAATTTCAAATTCCAAATTGAAAATGTTAAATCTTATATTTCAAATTCAAAATTTTAAATTCAAAATTTTAAATTTAAATTTTGGATTCCAAACTTCAAATTCCAAATTTCAAATTTTTAAATTCCAAATTTTAAATAAAAAATTTCAAATTTTAAATTTCGAATTGCAAACTTCCAACTCCAAATCGTAAATTCCCAATTTCCAATCCAAAATTTAAATTTTAGATTTCAAATTCCAAATTTCAAATTCCAAAATTCAAATTTCAAATTCAAAATTCAAAATGTTAAATTTTAAATCTTAAATTTCAAATTCCAAATTTTAAATTTTAATTTTAAATTTCAAATTTCAAATTCTAAATTTCAAATTCCAAATTTCCAATTGCAAATTCCAAATTTTAAATTCCAAATTCCAAACTTCAAATTTCAAATTCCAAAGTTCAAATTTCAAATTCCAAATTTCAAATTCAAAATATTAAAACTTAAATCTTAAATTTCAAATTCTAAATTTTAAATCCCAAATACGAATTTTCAAATTTCAAATCCCACATTCTAATTCCAAGTTTCAAATTTAAAATTTCAAATTTCAATTTACAATTCCCATATTCGATCTTAAATTTCAAATTCAAAATTTTAAATTCAAAATTTTAAATTTTAAATTTAAATTTTGGATTCCAAACTTCAAATTCCAAATTTCAAATTTTTAAATTCCAAATTTTAAATAAAAAATTACAAATTTTAAATTTTAATTTTAAATTTTGTATTCCAAAATTCAAACTCCAAATCGCAAATTCTCAATTTCCAATTCAAATTTTAAATTTAAGGTTTCAAATTCCAAATTTCAGATTCCAAAATTCAAATTTCAAATTCAAAATTCAAAATGTTAAATTTTAAATCTTAAATTTCAAATTCCAAATTTTAAGTTTTAATTTTAAATTTCAAATTTAAAATTCTAAATTTCAAATTCCAAATTTCAAATTTTAAATTCCAAACTTCAAATTTCAAATTCCAATGGTCAAATTTCAAATTCCAAATTTCAAATTCAAAATATTAAAACTTAAATCTTAAATTTCAAATTCTAAATTTTAAATCCCAAATACGAATTTTCAAATTCCAAATTTCAAATCCCACATTCTAATTCCAAGTTTCAAATTTTAAATTTCAAATTTCAATTTACAAATCCCATATTCGAAAATCCAACACTTCATATTAAAAATTTCAAATTTTAAATCCCAGATTCCAAATTTCAAACTTCAAACTCCAAATCTCAAATTACAAATTTTCAATTATAAATTCCAAATTTTAAATTTCAAATTCCAAAATGCAAATTCAAAATTCAAAATGTTAAATCTTAAATTTCAAATTCCAAATTCCAAATTTTAAATTTCAAATTTCAGATTTAAAATTCAAAATTTCAAATCACACATTCTAAATTCCAAATTTTAAATTTAATTTCCAAATCGCAAATTCGAAAATACAAAATTTCATATTCCAAATTTCAAATTTTAAATCCCAAATCTCAAATTTCGAACTTCAAACTCCAAATCTGAAATTCAAAATTTCCAATTCCAAATTTCAAATTTTAAATTTCAAATTTTAAATTCCAAATTGCAAATTTTAAATTTCAAACTTTAAATTTTAAATTTTAAATTTTGAATTCCAAACTTCAAATTCCAAATCTCTTTCAAATTTCAAATTCTAAATTCCAAATTTCAAATTTTAAATTTGGGATACCGAAAAATACAAAGTAAACTGCCCCATCGAAAGGAAAGACCCCAATAAATTTATGATAACTAAAATATGAAAACAAAAGGAATCTCATGTCATAATTTCATGTCATCCTTGCGCGGAAAGGACCACTGCTAAGCGGTTTTGAGGAGTTTTTTATTTTAGTATGTGAATTCACAAAAAATACAAATTTTTCAAAAATGGTACAATCACTATAATATTAAAATTTCAAAAAGTTGTCAGGGTGGGGGTTTGGGGGCGGCAGCTCCCATCCTGCAAGATATAAAACGAATTAAAATAATATTTCAAAAATTTATTATTTTTAAAAAACTTGGTTTTTTGGGATTTTTTTATTTTGGATTACGATACCAACCCTTTAAATTTTAATTTTAAATTTCGAATTCTAAACTCTAAATCTCAAATTCCAAGTAATAAATTTCAAATTCCAAATTTCAAATCCCAAATTTCAAATTCCAAATTTCAAATTTCAAATTCCAAATTTCAAATTCCAAACTCAAAATGTTAAATCTTAAATTTCGAATTCCAAACTTCCAATTCCAAATTTCAAATTCCAAATTCCAAATTTGAAATAATTTGAATTTATTAATTTTCAAATTCGAAAATCCAAAATTTCATATTCCAAATTTCAAATTTTAAATCCCAAATTCCAAATTTCAAAACTTCAAACTTCAAATCTCAAATTTCAAATTTTCAATTTCAAATTCATATTCATTGCGAAATAGAAGTGACGTGCAAATTGTTTTCCAAAATAATTTTTTGCCACAATAATAAAATAATTTTACGTCTTTTAATGTCACGCTGAAATGCGCCAACATAATATGGTTCTGCAATTATTGTAGAGGCCTGATTAAGAACAAAATTTTCTTGAAAATGTCTTCACCAAACTCTAACTGAAATATTCCCAATAATAAGCAAATTAGTATTGCGCAGCAGGATATAGTGAAGTGCTTGCATAAGGAGATATTGATACAAACAAGGAGAATATTAGCTTAGTATTTAAAAAACTTGAAACTGCAGATAATGTGGTTTTTGATTGCAGAAAGAAGCCGACATATCGCCCAAGAGAACGATTAAGAAGAGGCAAAGTGAAACTGGTTAATGACATTTGCGGCACTACGAGTCAAACAGAAAAACAATTAAGCCCCCAAAATTGATTCATCAAAGGCATCATCTAACAAACTGGATAACATTTGCCTTAGCAGCCCGCCGAATGATGGGGAAATATCCAAAGCTAACACCCAGTCGAAGATAAGCAATCAACAAGCAGTACGAGGTTTTAATATCTTGCCAGATATTATTATAAAAACGGTACCACATAAATTTTGGCTTCATCTATCCAGACTGGATCCTCAAACAACCGAGGATGATGTTTTAGCTCTGGCTAATAAATGTTTGGGAACAAGTTTCTACCATGTTGGTAAATTGATTTCCAAAACGAAAAAAAATCAGGATCTGCAATATTTATGTTTCAAGCTAGGAATAAACGAAGATCTCAAGGACAAGGCTTTAAGTTCGGAACCTTGGCCAACTGGCATATATGTATATTAAACCATTATTTAAAAATCAAAATTTTCGGAAAGCAGTTCCAAACGTCAAATTTCGCAACCCAATTGTTGAAATCGAGACTCCGAGAATGATTCGGCCCATATGCTCAAAAATAACTACAATATCTATTTATTACCATAATGCATCCAGTATTCAAGGGAAATCTAAATGGTTTCTGTTGGGCGTCCTCGACAACGATTATGATGTCATAGTTATTTGTGAAACATGGATTACGTGGCCTATAGAAAAGACAGACATGATTTTGACACCAGCCTTTAAGGAGGAGGTGTACGTATTAAAACCGATATTTCTTTCATCTTCGTGGTCACTGTATATGTCCCTGTGAATCAACTTTAAAAGTTTATCTTGAATTTATTGACTTTTTCAAAACTGTAATGCAACACCAATTATTCCCTTGATAATTCTTTTCATTTTGATTTTAGGCATGCTGACTACATCTCTTTAAACGAATTTCTTGTCAACTCTGATTGGGAGTCCCTTAGGCATGGGAAAAACTTGAACGAAGCCGTTTCGTTGTTCAACGAACTACTCAAGTCTGGTGTTGAAAGGTATGTCCCTTTAATTAAAATTGAACCTCGGTTTCGTGAGCCATGGTACAATATGAAACTACTGCGCTTGGAAAACGGCGGAACAAATTTCATTCATTATATAGGCGAGGAGTTTTATTCTAGATTCGATGCAGCTCGAAAAGAATCTAAAATTTTAAATAGGTTCCTATATAATAATCACATTTTGTAGATTGAAGTTAATTTGGCGTCCAATCGAAGAAAATTCTGGAATTTCCTAAATGGTAAAAGGAAAGTAGTTAGATTTCCTTCACCGATGATTTATCAGAATTCATTGGCGAGTGAGCCCCTGATATCTACAATCTGTTCGCCAAATATTTTGAGTCCGCGTACGAACCATTCTGAACCCGCGATGAACCCGCGTAGGAATTTATGTTGACCACCTGGGAATGCAAGCATGGAACCGGCTTTATGTTAAATTTGCCCTTTCACTTTGAAAGTTGACATGAATTGAGCTGTTACGATTTCTGCGCCGAACGACCTTATTTGGAAGAATGAATTGTATTTCCTGATGTTAGATAGGAAATATTTTGATTGAGCCTTGCAATGAGCACACACTTCAGCCATAGTACCGATGAGAATATGCCGGCTCAAACTATAATAATCAGCTCGGTTGTTTCTCGTTGACATATTTCAGCCATCTTCAGCTTGTCGCGTTCATTCTTTTGAGAACTAAGCAGATCTGAAGCTGTGGAACGCGATGGCCATGCCCGCAACCGTACATCCTCAAATCTGGCTGCATGTCGAGCTGCTGCTTCCTCGGCACGTATTTCAGCCATTATTTGTCTGTTTCGCTCGTTCGCTGATGCCCATCCTTCCTCAGTTGGATCTGCAAATACTCGTCACAGTGCTTCCGCAGGAGTACGACAATCTAAGCTTGATTTTTTCTGCGAGCCTTTACTTTGTTGAACTAATCAATGCAATTGGAAATATGGAAAATTCTAAGTGGCAGCAGCTGTCAAGAAGCATGCTGATTACGTTCAACAGATGGTGCTGTTTATCAAAAAAAGCATGTTTTACTTGTCACAAGCGTGTTAGCGCGTATTCGAATATTTCAAAGCTATCGGTGAAGAACTTTTGGAGATTTAAGAGTTTGAACAAAATGTTCAATTTTGCATTTTTATTTATATGGGCAACGTAGGGAAAAAGACATCCTCCAAAAATTTTTTTTGCAACACAGTTTTGAAATTCGTTTGTCTGAATTTCAATGTAGACAACACACAAAAAAAAAACATTTTCCAATTATTTATTAATAACATACTGGTTAGCAGATAATTCTAAGGGGAACTCAAGTGTATCTTTGGCCTAATTAATTAAGAAAAATTATCACCAAATCAATATTTCATGTCTAAACGAAGATCGGCAAAATCAAATATTAAATAAAATTGCAAACCGGTCAACCACTTATAATTAACATATAAACCAATTAATTAATTTAAAAACAAAAAATTATCCTCAATACTAATTAAATTAACATTTAATTTACAGTTCAATTATCAGAGATAGCACTAATAAGAATGACATCTCAATTATCGTGACGCCAGCAACACCAATTCACAACAGTAATGTAACAACAGCCCAATTTACATTACATCCGCCACAAGCAACTAATAATATTGTAGTGTTAGCCCATCACAATAATCACATTAATCACAATGCGGATAGTATATCGAGTGCAAGCAGTCGACGTATGACGGCTGAAAAAGAATCATTAAATGATTTTGTTATGGTATCACGTCGGCCATCGGCCATTTTAAATGTTTTTCGACGACCGTCGGCTGCGTACATGATGCAACAAAAACGAATGATGGAGTGAGTATCTTATTGAATTTAATATTTTAAAACCTATTAATAATGTTTATTCAATTATTTTTAGATATTTAACGGGAAATGCTGGTAGTAAAACATCACTAAATTTTGCAAATGGTGCCACTAAAATGTCATCGATGGCTGATCTATCCAAAAAGAAGAATCGTCGACTTGGAGAGTAAATATTAAAATACAGACCAGCGATTATACATTTTACTCATTATTTTAATATTTTAGTGACTCACTGACAACAGCCTTATCAGCATTTTATGCCAAGCTATTAGTAGTCTTAGGATTTGCATTACCGGTTACCGATATATTATCAATTAGAGCACCGGCATCTTTTTACCAAGGATTTTATTTGTATTTATATATAGGAAGTGTTGGATTTGTAGCTTTCATGTATGTTGCACACTTAAGGAATCGAGCACTGTTTTCGATGTTAACTTATCGTGAGTAGAAACTTAAATTTTAATAATATTGGACTGCTAAACAGTCAACAATTTTGAATAAAAATTGAATCTCCAATTTTTCTCTAAACCTAAATTGGGAATATGCTACTTCTGACCAACAATTGACGTATATTCGAATATGCAAATTTCGTAAAATCTTTTATAACGGAATAAGGTTATTGTCGACCAACAACAGAATAAAAAAACAATAGGTTAGGCTAGGTTTGGTTTAGGTGGAGGTCCACTAGGACTAGGCATAGACACTAAATGGTCCGTACCCATACCATGATTTATTGGTTATCCTCCAACTTATGCAAACCACGTTGAGCTATTAAAGAGGGGTGCCCCCAGAAACTTTAGTCTGTTTCGTGCCAGACGAGGGCAGGTGCAAAAAAGATGAAGTACTGTCTCTTTCTCCTCTTCGGTCTTGCAACTACGACAGTAGTCATGTGAGAAGAAACCAAGTCTACTCGCATGCCTGCCTGTGAGTCAGTGCCCCATAATCACTCCAACAACCAAACTGATCTGACTCCGCTGACGTGAGATTAGCTATTTGGATCTCGCCAAGTCCAACTTTGGCTAGAACTGCCGAGTTATTAAGCATGAGGTGCTACTTAACCATATGTCGTTCATCAACTTACTTGCTTCTTCTTGCAAAAGCAGTTTACATAACACAAGAGACATTTCAATAGCCTTACTGCTTTTTGAAATGTCGTCCATTGTACCATGTCGAGCTAGATCATTTTATATTCCTTGTACTAAAGAAATGTCCTAACACTCATATAATATGGATGTTGAACTGATCTGTCATATCGTTAAGAGATTAGATACAGTTCTGGACTACTTTCGACGTGAGGAGGTGTGATTGAAACATTTTAATGGCAGCCTGACTGTCTTTATACATATATGCGAATTTCACAAGTCGATATTACATTATACCTCAAACAATCCACAACTTCTTTTATCGCGGTAACTTCGCTCTTCCTTTATCGCAGCTCCGACTTTTCCATTCCGTTTTGAACTATCAGTTAAGAAGTTTATAACTCCTGGTTCCAAAAGACCATCCACCATCCAGTCCTCTCTGGATGGGATCCTTGTCTGGCACCTTGTGTCAAATATACTGACTTTATTACACAGTATAGATAAGTGTCCTGTATTGTTGCAGGCCCTTATTAAGGTAGATTTCAGTCGTATGTAAGTATAAGCTGCCAACTGTTTTCCCAAGATGTCTAGAGGGCTCAAAAATAGCAAAGTCTCCAGTAACTGAGTGGATGTTCTGCTCAGTTCAAGCTTTTGGTTGACAGTTTTGTCCAGAGCAGCCCACCAGACTGTTACCCCGTACAAAAGAATGGGTCTGACTACAGCGGTATAAAGCCAATGTACCAGTACCATGCGGGGCTCCAGCCCCCATCCTTTCCCAATGGCATTTTCGCAAATGTATAGCGCTACGAAGCTTTCTTTACCCTTTCCATGATATTTGATTTCCAATTTAATTTGCTATCCAAAACGAGACCCAAAAAATTCGCTTCATCTATAAAAGTCAAGCTGAACCCATTTAAAGTGGGAGGATCGATATGAGGAAGTTTATATTTTCTAGAGAAGAGAACCAATTCAGTTTTGTGTTAGTTCACTGCTGCTTGCACATCTTATGATCCTGCCTCTTAGCATTTGATCTATTCAGTCGTTGAGTGATTCATCCTCCGTTAAAAGCTCTCTCAATGTCCAAAATGGTTACCATTGCGTAGTCTCTTTACTCGAAAGATTTTTCAATAAAATATATAAGATAATGGAGAGTAGTCTCTATAGTCATCCTCTTGCAATAAGCATGTTGAGATTAGACAGCTTTCCCGGCACAAGCGGGCCTCTAATATGTGCTTCAATTTGTATTTCCAGTGTTTTAAAATAGAAGGAAGACAAGCAAATCGGGCTAATATTTTTAGTATTGCAGTATGAGCGTTTTCCCGCCTTAGGTGTTTACTAAGAATGTGCCATAATTCTAGGCGGCCTTTGAAAATTACCTCTAACCAGGAAATGGTTAGATCCGTACTTTGCTGAATATCCGCAGGGATAATACCATTAGGTCCAGGCGACTTATATGGTTTAAAACTGTTTATCACCCACAGGATCTTTCTTCTGCTAATAATTTAGTTTACGAGGCGAATTGCCTTATTTCCTACTAATGTATAGTAGTAGGTGCAGATTCGGAACAATCAGTGAGTCTCTAGTAGAAGTGCTAACGATTCCGCACTCTTTGTGATCCATGCTCCATCCGGACTTTGAAGGAAACTTGGGATGGAAGGGCCAGTGGATAGTACTTTGCGCAGTCTGGACATCTCTGAAGATTCCTGACTTTTGCTATAGTATACTCTCCAAGATCTATTCTTAGCACTTGTTAATTGATATTTGTAATTTTTGACGACTTCCTTGTAGAAGTCCCAGTCTACACCGGCTCTTGTTTTCCTTGGTGTTTTGAAGAGTCGTTTGCATCTTTGACATTTTTATTGAATCTCCTTGGACTACTAGAGTGGCCGAGATTTATCCCTAGGCCAACTAAGAGGGCTAGAGCCGAATATTGCTTCATTAAAAGCACTGGACCCTCGTCCACTAAGCCATCCAGTTCTTCCGTAGTTTTTGGAGGTTTTGGAATCGGCACTGGTAGTGAATTACCCTAATTCTAAAGGTATCCCAGTCGGATTTTCTTCTATTCCTGTAGATTGAACATTTGGAAAAGCTAAGTCCATTTAAAATTGAAGATAACAGTGATCAGAAAAGGAGTGGTCTTCCGACACTTTCCAGTTTAATAGACTACTCGTCAAAAAGTTTGACACAAGTGTAATATCCAATACCTCCTGTCTATAGCTAGTTATAAAAGTCAAAGTATCAAGATTAATCCTTAATATGTAATCAAGGAGCAACTCACCGTTCAATTGTGCCCGTGGAGAGAGTTTTGGCGGTCCAGCCTCCTCAGACTTCGGCGCCTCCGGCTTGTCCGCGTCCTTCTTTTAAGATTGGACTAAATTGAAAGCATAGTTTACGGTACCATTGTTTTTCCAGTGCAGTCAGTAACTCCCTATTTAAAATTAAGACGGCTGACCTATGTTATAGTCAGCCTTTGGGTCCTTGAGCTTGGAAACTTTCCAGTTGTGTGTTGGCAAATCTGGGTTACCAATCTGCAGTAACTGAAGCATCACCTTTTTATCACTAGGCTCCGAAGGGATCCATACACTGACTCTCGGCCTACAGGGGATGTATTCCCTAGCTATAACAGCAAGGCTGGCTCCGTGCCATACCTCGCCAAGTCCCTCCACTGCCTTAGTATAAAGCAACAGAGATCTTTGATCTGCACAAGCGGTCAGTTTTACCTAATTCCTGTACCAGCCCCCATCCCGACAAGCCCGAACAGGTTCTGGGTTTTCTAACAGGACTTTCAAATAAGTGGTAGTGGTAGCTAAGGCCCCTTCCACCTTCCTCTAATTGGTGGGCGTAATACTGGTATTCATCTTGTGACTGGTTAATGACTGCCACAACCCACAACCAGCTGATTCTTGAGTACCTTATTGAAAGGCCTCATACTGGTAGGATGGAGCTCCGTTCTTTTAGCGATCTTAAAACTTGCCTCCTGAGATCTTATTCTTTTTAGCTGCGGGCCAGCTGAAGGGCCTTCCCTTCTTTGTCCACTCAAACGTGGCTGTGTCTTTCTCCGCTTTATCTTCCGACGAGATGTTAATTATTTTGTGTAGAGCCCTCCAGGCCTCTCTCCTAGTGTTGGAGGTCGGTCTTGAGGAACCAGCTTCCTTTGTGCTTTGATTCCGCTTTTATAACTCAGGTTTAGCGACCCGAGTGGAGGGACCAGCCTCACTTGAGCTTATATGTGCCCGCGATTTAGTTGTAGACTTAGAGGCGGCCCTACAAACCTGAGTATCCTTGGCTATGTGAGGCCATGGAGAAAGAAAGGATAGGCGCGGATCATCATCATTTTGGTGCGGAAGCAACGGATGCGGCAACCGCAGAAAAGACAGAAGGAACACAAGGATTTGTTGAAACAGCACAAGTACCATCTGGAAGTTCCGATTTGTCGCAGGTAATGATTGCTATGAACCAAATGAATGGACACATGGGTGAAATAAAACAACAAAAGAAACGACAAATGGAGAAAATTAAACAGTCAAACGAAACGATGGATCGACAATTGGAGAAGCAAATGGTTGACATTCAACAACAAAACGTACGACAGTTGGAGAAAATTGAGTAACAAAACGAGCAACGGTTGGAGAAAATAAATCAGTCAAACCAGGAAACTAAAGACCAAACTTCTCGAATTATCTACTAACAAACACGGCGAAATGGAGAAGCTGCAAATGAAGTTTCAACAGGTTAACCAAAAATTAGAAACGAAGGTTTAACATGTTGAAGCGAAATTCCAAACGGAGATTTAACAGGTGGAACATAAATTACAAGCTGAGTTTCAACGTGTCGAAAAAGAGTTGACTGATGTCAAAGCAAGTCGAACAACGACGCAAGTGGTTCAGACCGTTCACTCTATCAAGATAAAGTTATCAACATTTGATGGAACAACATCGGCGGCCCCTCAAAGTAATTGGAACGATGAAGGTCGTATGGCGGCGCTGAGAGACTAGGCAAGCCATCACCAGACCGTCAATGATAAAACGCCGCGTGGAAATGGACACCAGTATAAACAATGAGCGGTCGACACGAAGATATCGAGACGGAAGTAGCAAATTTAGAAGGAAACGTGGAAGATCACCATCTACTAAGCAGCGACGACAAAGTAATGAACAGAGAGTGGTCAAGCAAGAGGCCCAATTGACGACGGAGCCGTTAAAATACAAGGAGTTAGCTTAAAGAGGCATAACCTGACTCCCACAACCGATTGCCCCATAACCTCCATCCGCGTTTCAAAAGTAGCAAGAGGCGATGATAGCTTAACAATCAAAGGCGGCATTAATGGCACGGACCGAATCATCACTCTAGATACGGGAGCAAATCGCACGATTGTCCATAAAGATCTGATTTGTGGAGGTGTACAACCAGCTAATGGATTGAAGTTACAAACGGCAACTGGTGATAGTTCAATAATAAAAGGCAAAAAGATCGTAAAAACAAACATCGGGAGAACTTTTTTCCAACACGAAGTGCTGATTGCAGATAGTGTGGATAAAGTCATTTTGGAGATGGACTTCATGAGAGCAAATGGCTTCTTGCTGGATGTTGGACGAGGAGTATATACTTACGATATCGTCGAGTTGCCACTTCAATCTAGCAGTGCAGGAGCAACTACCAGGTGAATTATTATTGATCATCGGGAGAAAGTACCATCGAACTCGGGTGATCGTGTGGGAAAGATCGGAGCAAGGTTCTGGGTCACCCTGGTTGTAGGTTGTGGAAGCTAACGAAAAGCAGATTGGAGCCAAGGAAATTATAATGGGGAAAGCCCTAGTTAAAACAGACAACCACTATGGAGTACCAATTAGGACTCTAAATCGCTCGGACAAGACAAAAACCATCAAGAAAGGAACGGTCATCGGCAAATGTGACGAGGTATCAACGATAGTAAAATGTGAACAGACAAGTCCGATTGAAAAATCCGACATACAAGGGCAGAAAGAAATGGTAGAACAACCTATGCAAAAATGGATCGAAGATCTTACATCGGATAATAACGGAAAGAGCTCAATGAATCAAACACCGGATTGATTAAGGAACAGAGATGCCGATTGGTTAACCACCCAGGTGATTATTACCATTGGCAAAACTAAAAGAAGTTAATCGGATGGTAAGAGATTTGCAGGCAGCACGAGTAATCGAACCATCTAACATATAGAGCTCACCGGTAGTATGGGGCGAGAATAAGGACAGTCGGACAGAACTTGGCAGAGGTTTCCAACCGTATAGAGGGCCGCCGGCTTAAAGTTAAGTCCAAAGAAGAGTACAAGCTGTTCACAACTGAAGTAAAATATTTGGGTCATCTAGTAACGACCGTTTAGATGTTAAACGGATTTTGTTATTCATTAAATGCAAACAGCTTTCACAACTCTTACTTTTCACGTTTAAAGAATTTTTTCCCCTTGAGTAAATCACAATTTGTAATTAAAAAAATAATGGGCGAGATCACGCTCAACTCGCAAAAGATTTATGTGAAAACCTTTATGTATAAGTATCTTTTGAATCATTTCAAGCCTCTTCGATGGACCTGATAAACCAATGCAGATAGACTGGTGCTGCTCGCTCAATATTTAAATTTTACATTTTTGGTTTTAAAAGTCAATAAGTTATTCTATTTTGGGTTTGGAGGACGAACTTAACCGACATTAATTGTTTAATTAAAAACTAAAATTTATAATTTATTTGTTGACAACGAGAAAAATTCAAACAACAATGTTTCAGTAAAGCCATGTCTTGTTTAGCTTGAGTAAAGTTCAGTTTTGTTAAGTTAATCATCTAAACCTGCCCTGTACGCTTTAAAATACACCAACACTCATACACGGCAATCTTGTTGAAGATTCTATATATAGACTTAAGTGAATGGTCACGGCAAGCCAGCTGAACAAAGCTTTCTTCCAAGTCGCATCTCTGATTTGCTCAGTTTGAATTAAATGAAATAGGGTGGTTCTGTTAAACATATCCGCTATTTTGACGGTAAAATCATAGCAGCTGGAAAGGCGGTAGTATGTCTCCCTGCTGCTTCTTCCTTGCGTTCTTTAGAAAATGTTATTCGAATCTGTTCACCACCACAACTTTTCAAATATGTACATAAAAACTTTGTTTTGACGAATTGTTTTACAAGTCCCAGCTTTATATGTAATGGTGGAAGGATTACTTTATCTGTTGATATTAGACTCTGTTTTATGATATTTTTAGATCCTGGAGTTAAATTGTTTCTAGTCGGGCAATCTTTTTTCACATAATGTTCGTCATGAGCTCGGCTGTTCTAATTTTTAGCGGAGCGTAATCTAATTTTTCGAATATGTGAAGCAAAGGTTGTGGTACTCCTCATTTAACACAACCGAATGACCAACAGGTAGCGGAGCAACCATTATGTAGCAAGACTGCTTTTAAACTACGTGTTGAAGAATCTATGCATAGAGCCAGTCATTAGCTTTATAAGAAACATTATACTCATTTATTAGTCCTTCAATATTGTTATAGTAAACTAAATTACGTTGAACACGCACTGTGCTAACCAATTTCCCGCCGATTTCAGTAAAACTCAACAAATGTTCCTTTCAAATTTTAATTTATTTTATTTTATGTATTTCCTCTTCCAAATTGCTGATTATTTGTGACCCGATTCATTAATTGACGTCTCTTTATATACAAAACAAGTGCGCTCTATGCGGAGTAATGCATGAGTAAGTTTATACAAAATGTTTAATACTAATTCAATATAGATGGCAGTAACGTAAATGAAGATACAAATTAACAAGTTTAATTACTATTACATAGATGGCGTTAATTCAAGACAACTTTATGTAATTTCAAATATTAAAAACAAATGACATTCTTAAATAAATACAAAATTGTACATTATAACGTTCAATTGTGTATTTCAGATGATCACTATTACGGTGGCAACAACGTCTATAAAATATTGGATAACTCTTTCGCGATAAAAAGTTATACGAGTTCATGGAGCTAGGCAATTTTTCTCTTTTAATCTTGACGCCATTGGTTCAGAAATTTCTATTGAAAATCCAACATCACGCAACAAGTCATTAAGCTCTTCTTGAGAGGACCTATTGGGATTTTGTATTAGTCTCGTCTTCTGATTCTCCTGATATTTTATCGTTCATCGTATATCCTTTGCGATGTGACCAGCTTAGATATCCGACATTTCCATTCCATTTTGTTTCTCTCTTCAGCTTCAAGAATGGTAGGACGGTCACAGATTCAACAGTTGCTTGAGAAATCGAAGATTTTGTTTTTCGGTTGTGCACAAAAACGTTCGTTAAACAAAAATAGTAATCCTTCTCATGATTTTTCGGTTTCCGCTAGATCATTGGAGAAGCAAATGTCCGTTTCTTTAGTTTTTAAGTTGCTAGGAGCATTTAAAGCATATCGTTTCTGGAGTCCAATGATTGATCATTTCACTTGTTTCTATACCACAAAAAAATGCTGGGATCTACTTTCAAGTACATCTGTGAATAACTTTCTAAGTTTACTCACAACATATTCTTCACAAAAAACGCAGATAGAGTCTACGCAATTATTGCATGATGTCTATCTTGTAACATTATGCTCTTGAAAGGCCAAGTTAACCACCGATGTAGAGCTGCGGTCGTTTGATAACGACGCCTGCGGGCCCACTTTATCACCCTGACCAGCCGCCGATACTGGGGTTCCGAATCCCTGCACCGTACTTTTCCGTGTGTCGATCATGACGGCATGAGTGCCATGATCCAGGGACATTGCCGGATCGCGGAACAACTCCGTTGCCCATCGGATGCCGATACACGGCAAAACTGTCAGACTCAGAACTCAAGTCTTACGTGCAAGTACATTTACTATTGCATTTTAGGGTTATAGGGTTATGCGGCTATAGGGTTACAAGTAGAAAGGTGACTTATAGAGATGTGGTGTTGTGGAGTTTAAACTGTCCACCTCAAAGTAATTTTTTGTCGCATTTAAGAGTTGTAGGGTTATGAGGTTTTGGGTTTATAGGGTTATCAGGTTTTAGATTACTGTGGTTATAGGATGTTGGGGTATAGGGTTATGGGACTTCAGGGTTATGGAGCTTATGGGTTTTGAAGTAATGAAGTGATGGGCGTATGGAATTATATAGCTGTAAAACCCTCCGAGATTGAGGTTTCTGTTTGGCGTGTAAGTTTTTTTATATTTTTTTGATTTTTTGGTTTGTAGTTTATTGGGATTTATGAGCTTTAAGATTATAGATTTTGAGGTTATAGGCTATCGGGTTATAGGGTTAGAGGCTATCGATCTCAAGGTTATTGAGCTATGAAGGTATAAGGTTTAAGGGTTGGTATTGTTGGGTTTTACAGTTTCCAGGTTTTGTCTTTTTGTAGTCCTGTATAATTTGCAATTTCGTTCGTACAGGATTTTCCGTTCCTTCTCTGATACAAAATGGTTCATCGTGAGAAACTCTGTCTGAGTTTTTGCACCTGCATTTGTTCACCGTTAGGACGAAGATGTCTGCTAAGAGTCAATTAACGTTGGTGAGAGAATTCGGCTTCAATTTCTCAAGACGATTTTGGTATCAGAAATGAGATTTTGAAAAAATGTCAGATACGTTAATTCACAGTTAGGACAATGGTATACTATATGTCATTTTTTACTCATAAAAATTCTGCAGGTAAAGTTATTTAAACGATTTTCTGGTTTTCATTTTAAATCAATCAATAAAGTCGCCTAATTTGGTTTTAAGATTTAGATACTAAGGCCCTTTTCGAAACGAATACTTATTTTGTGGAACCTTACTTATTACATGGGAAATTACATTGAATAAGTTAGGTTCCACAAAATAAGCATCGGCTTCAGAAAATTTATTTGCATACCAAAATTTTAATGAAAACAATTTTGTCTCTATTTGCAGACGATAAAAATGGTGATAAAGTAAGTGCTCTGGGTCCAAAAAAACGTGGTGTACGCTATGGCAGTTTTTATTTGCGGGTCGGTGCAATTGCATTCGGAATCGGTAGCATGGTTTATTCGGGCCTAGAATTTGGCCAATATTTTGAATTAAAACGTAAGTACATACGCAAATTAAACACATAATGTAATAAATTAATTATAATTAAACGTTTTTAGGTGAAGATGGATGTAGCAATGTCCTGGTGGCGATTACTCCAGCCGCCCGTATGCTTTTATCCATAGTCCAGATGCAATTTATATTTTTAAGTTCACAAGAATTCGAAATGGAACGACATAAGGTTATTTCAAGATTTGGTTTGATGCATATGATTGCGACAAATTTATGCGAATGGCTTTATGTACTGATTGAAGAGACAAAACATGAAATATTTCATATAAATCATGATGCACACGGTCACGTCAACAAAACGAATGTCACATCTATACTAAACGAAACACTCACAAATGTGACGTCACACGCGATTACAAAACGGGCAAGTGGATCCGAAATTATTGTAGATTGTAGACGTACCAATATTATGGGAACATTGGTACAAAATGCATCACCATTTTTATTCCCCTGCACCATTGAATACTCATTGATTTGTGCCGTAATTCTATTCGAAATGTGGAAAGAAATTAAGAGTGTTAGTAATATAAAAAAATCTTCACGCCGAAATTCACGTAAACCGGCACTCGAACAGAAAAATCATCATCAATTATCGGTCGATTGTTCGCGAGCACATCGTGGCCTATTTGCCGGCATTTTAATTATAGTAATGACTATAATCTCGTTAATCATGTATTTTGTGCTCGTCGAAGAGAAATCACTACAAAAAATGGCCGTACTTGAAGTAACCGTTACAGAAATTGTAATGTACTTAATAACTTCGATCGCCGTTATATTCGTTATGCTGAGAATGCGTGACCTAAAATATTCGAAGAAATGTGGTGAACACGGGATTGGACTTGACTGTACACTGCTGCTGTTGGCACAAACCGGCGTTTATATCTACTGTTTGTTCAGCATAATCGGTTGCCATTTTTCCATTCATGATGAAGATCCAGAAGATTATGCAAGCGCCCAAGGGCTAGTGGCGGAATTATTTTCACTACTTCAAACATCATTACAAACGATTTTTATATTGAATGCATGGTGGCGCCGTTGCAAGGGGAAACAACAAAATCGGAATAAGCCCGGTCGAGAGATTATAACATTTTTACTTGTTGCAAATATGGCAATTTGGTTTATAAATACTTTAATAAAAAATCGAGCTAGTTTTAGGCCAACACATCTGGCATTCTTTGGCACATGGGCATGGACAATTATAACGCATGTTTCAATGCCGCTTGCCATATTCTATCGTTTCCATTCAACAATATGTTTATTTGAAATTTGGAAAACTGCTTACAAAAATAAACCAATGCATTAGCAAAACAAAATTAGATTTGTGTTTTATTTTGTTATGAACTTCTGCCCATCACACTTTTTGTATTCGCACTCATAATCGTAATGAAATGGTCAAGCTACACAAGACCTTCACTTCTTTCAATATACAATAATTACATTTATTTATAACTTTAGTTTCTTTTGTATTTATTAAATTAATTTTCAATAGAATTTTTTTTTTAACCTCTAAAATTCGTTCCAATTAAGTACACACAACTGTAACATTCATTAAAGTGCTGCTTAACAAACAAAGTTATATACGCAGACTAAATACTTGTCCGCTAATCTATCTGTTTGTTTTGTATTTGAATTTACAACTTAATTGAAATTAATTGGAAATTAATTAATTAAATTTTTTGATATTTATGTATGTGAAATGATGAATGAATTAATTAATTTTCCATATACTCGTAAATGTCATTGTAAATTATATAATTGTTACACTTGGTATATGAATGATTGATTTCTGTTTGAATTTGAAATGTCTTGTCGTTAAGTTCTGCCGTTAAACCTAGAGTTTGCATTTTTTACTTTTCATAATATCTGTCTTATTCATGAGTGCAATTCAGCTGGTTTGGCCGCTCTGCTCACCTCTCGTGAAACAACAAACTCTTGCTGTAATAAGACATTAATTGATTAGAATTCATTCTCTCTGGAGATCAATATGTTACTTTTCAAACAACAAAACAATCTTTATTGGTGTTCTGATTTTAGAAAATTTAAGGAAGATCGCTAGGAAGCTGACGAATAGAGGCAAAAATAATTAATTCTGATTGAGTTAATGACCGAACCAAATTTCAATATTTAAAGTTGTCACTCGAAGGAGTCGCTGCTAGTGCCATAGCTTCAGTGGAACTTACCGATGAAAATTATGAGCTAGCTCGTAAAATTGTAATGGAAAGGTTTACTAAACCAAATTTTATATGCGAACAACATGTTCATAAACTATTTAAAATCAAAGCGATTGACAGGCCTGACCCTAAGGAGATTATGAGGCAGCTTGATCACTATCAATCGCATCACCGTTCTCTATCAGCACTTAAGAGACCGGTTAAACAACTGGATCCTGATACCAAGAACAGATGGAATGAGCTCACCGATTAGAAAGTCAAACGCCCAATGTACGGCCGTCTACTTCATCAAAACCGCATTCCAAATCCGCAACTCTTTCAACCGCCAACTCACTTGCCGTCACCAATTTTCCAAAATATCGTTGTGTCTACTGCAATATAAATGGCCATTCGATAGTGCGTTGCAATACATTTTTAAAATTCGTAGCAAAGTCCAAATTGTGCTACAACTGCTTCACCCTGTTCACCTCTGCGTGTTCGCCGACACTGCTACTCATATCATCATTCGCTGTTACTTCGTTGGTGCACCGTCTTCATCGTCAAATACCATAGAAGCTGCATTAAATGTCGCGAACTACAAACCAAACATCCAACATTGCTGCCAAACCCAAACCCAAGACAATATCCTCGTTTGTCTATTTGGGAACAGCATTGGTGAAAGTCCCTGACCATATGGGACATCCTGTTGTTGGGAGAGCTGTTAAACTCCAGATCACAGCTAAATCGTATTACCAATTCATTTGCATCAATACTGAAGCTTCCTCATCGTAACAACTGCATCAACATTCATGGAATCGGGTATAATGTCGTCTGAGCTTCGAGCAGCTCAACAATCATATTGCAATCCAATATTACGAATTATTGTACCATATTGGATTGGTCGGAATTCTTGTAGTTTCAAAACGTCGATTTATTGTTAGGTGCAGAAATCTATCAAGAATTGCTCTCTGTGGGACAAATCAAGTTAGCTGACTATCTGCCTATGTTACAAAACACCGTATTGGGATGGATAGTTTCTGGAAAGATGTCGCATCAATCAGGGTCTGATTATCCTTCCCACTTGACTATCAAATATTCTGCCACACTGAAAGGTCAAATTGAGAAATTCTGGACTATCGACAAGTTTCCTCATTCCGATAAACAGATGTTTCTGAATGTGAACAACATTTTGAATAATTTACCAAGCGCAACCAAGAAGGAAGATTTGTAGCGAAACTGCCATTTTCTTCGGATCCGACATCACTGGGCGAAAATTTTGGCTACCCTATTTTGGCCTGATTCTACAATAACACACCATTGGACAAAGTCTTGCCCTTCCAGATGGAACACTTTCGTATCAAATCAGTGTTTACAATACAAGAATTATCATCGTCGGAAAGTTGATCCAGATCTCTGGTTTAAGGGCACTGAATTCTTACGCCAAGAAATGTCTTTTTGGTCAACGCTTCGTGAGCTGAGCAGTTTCTAGTGCCGGAAGAATTGTGTGAGGCACGGACAAATATAAGTTCCAACGTAGTGGCAAATGAAGCACCAAACATTCTGAATAAAATCAAATATTACAACAATTTCCGGAGACTAAAACGAATTGTGGCTTACCTCCTCAGGTTCAAACCAACGGCTTATTACAAATTTAGCGGGCCGCTTAAGTTACAGGAATTGAGCCCACAATACAATATGTTGATGCTTTGTCCAACCCTTAAATATGTACATATAATTGTTGAGGTAGTACCCAACCCTTGTTTTGTATAGTTTTGCCGTCTTACTTTGGTAAAAGTTATTCCTATCCGGATAGGAATGAAATTTTGCCCAAAGTAAGAACAATTCTTCTTCAGAATAATTTTTTGTTTTTACTTTCAACAGTTGGTATCAAGCTCTAAAATATAATTTATTATTTAGAATTTTAACAAATATAAAATAGTGATGAGTAATTATTGAATAAAGTATAATAATTCTAAATGATAATTAATAAAATTTAAAATTCTGATTTATTGAAAAATTGATAATTGTTATTTAATACCAACTCATAAAACTAAATATTATGTAATATATGTACTCTAGTGGTAAACACTACAACTATGAGAAGAAGAGAATTTTGCTATTCTTACTTCTCAGCGGAATGAAACTCTTCATTCCGGAATGAAAATACACGGCATTGTTGTTGTAAAATTACCATAGTAAGACCATTGAGTAAACATATATAGAGCATGACACCGCAAATTTCAAAGCGACATACCAGCCGAAGTGTCTAAAAATAGTACCAAAAATCTCAAATGGATTGAGTCTTTGGTTATTGTGTCCAAGAATATATTTTCATTCATAAAAATTTTCACCGTCATTTTTGTGTTTTTTTTTGTTTCATCTTCAACATCTGTTTTCACAATGACAAAACCAACAACAAATCTAATGGAATGAAAACATAAAACGATTTACAATATGGGTCGTTTATTTTTAAAGTACATAAGTTCATATTTCGTTGAAATGAAATAAGGAAAGAATTGAGAATCAGTAAATGTAAAATTATATGGGATTTTCAATTTTCTTGTTTTTTGCATAAGTACATACAAGAGTTGCCACTCGTCCTCGTTTGGCGAGGATTGTCCTCGTTTGACTATTTTGTCCTCGCGTCCTCGTCGATACTGAAAAATCCTCGTCGTTTAAAAAATTGTGTTCTTATCGATGATTAAAACCAAAATGACCATATTTAAACTATAGATTTAAACGGCCAGTAATATTTTTTGTTTATTTATTTAATAAAATAGGTTTATCCCTTCAATATTATTGGTTGGGTAAAAAAAGTAACAAATTGTGTAGTTTATTTAAAAAAAACAACTCTGTAAACTCAGGTAATCAAATCGGAAGAAAGCTAGAACAAAATGGTTTTTAAATATAAATTTCTCATCTCTACTTGTAATACAATTTTAATACATTTAAGTTTGGGCAATTAGCAATTATCAATGTATTTTTCTATAAATTACTCTTAACTATTTTTGTTTGCCTATCTGTACAAAAAAATGTTCTAAATAAAATTTGCTGGTTAATTATTACTTGTATAAACACTGACGATTTTAAATTTGACATGAATTTTCTTATGGTAGCGATTGTAACTTACTTACGGATTATAGCAAGCAATAAAAACCTTATTTAAACTAAAAAGTAACTTCTTGTTTAAATAAGAAGAGGCATAACTTCTTATTTTATTACGTTGTGTTTTAAAAGAGATCAGTTTAAAGATTCTACTTTTTATTGAAGTTCAAAGCCGTTAATAACTAAATAATATATTAATATTAAGACTATTTGATTTTTAGAAAAATTTTATAAATTCATTATTTTTTTATTAACTGTCATCAAATGATGATGTCATCAAATTCAAATGAACCTGGAAAAAATAAAAGAAAACAAGCAATGAACTTTAGTGATTCTTGGTTGCAATTGAAAAGATGGTTAAAATAAAAATTTCAAGTGATAAATGGTGCTGTAATTTATGTAGTGTAGAAATATTAGTTTCTAATAAGAGTTTTCGGTTGCCGGTTGCAGTGCTGTTATCTATAATATGCCGATTACCTTAGTTGCATCGTTTACCACGCCAAGTAACAGTCAAGTTTTAATATTACTTCTATAAAAACTTAACGGCTTCTATGCAAAACAGAGCACTGATTTTTTACGACAATCATTTCAAGTGACTACCAGTACAGCTCCTGATCACTTAAAAATATATCATGACAAAAAAAGCTTTTGAAATAACAATTGTAGTAAAAAATCCTATACTTTTTATAGAAGTAATATTAAAATTTGACTGTTACTTGGTGTGATAAACGATACGACTAAGGGAATAGGTCCTACATTATTTAATATGAAAGATACAATTGATGAAGAACTACAGTAAAAGAACTTGTCCATATTTAATATTGTATCAAAGATTGCTGCATAAAATGAATTAAATCTAAATATTTTAACACCAAAATTGGAAATAAAGTGAATTGTGGCTGAACCAAAGCTGAGGCGGTTGTGACAGACATATTGGCTCCTGAAGAAATATGCGGTAGACGTTATAAATAATTTCTAACAAAATTTGTTATTGAAAGTAGGTGCTTCGAATCAAAAAAATAGAATATCCTACAGTATTACAATATTACACGTTCGGGAACGGAATTGAAAATTAGCTTATAGATATTTTTGAAACCACAGGTGGTATGTTTAGTGCAATGCATGAATCGTTCAATTCCTTATGTTTATCTCTAGAGAAAATTTCAGCTTTCAGCACGAGTAATACAATTCTAATTTCGGAAAAACAATTATCTGTATCAAAACTTGAAATTGTTGAATCCGTATGTCTTAAAAGCGAATTGTTATAGCAATGTCGTCCATAATTCTTTTAAACGTTGCTTAAATATGCTGTCCTTTGGTTTCGATAATTTTATGCAAAATTGTTTTAATTTCTTTCACTAAATCAGCAAACGGACGGGAAAAGCTAATTTGTTCAGAGTTATTGTAATTTTGAGTTTAGGGAGCTAATCAAACACTAGCCTATTAAATGGGTTTCTTAACTTCCAGCTTTAGAAATACATATACACCCTGCGCCATTGAAATGTTTGGTTTGAATTTTTAAAGTAAATTTTGGAAATACCGCCATTTGATTCAAAAGTAGATGGCAGAAATGATGGATCCTGATTATCAACACAATTTTTACACCATTTCCAAATATATTCAAATAAAAAAGAACGGCGGTCCGATACCTCGTAACAATTTGGTAGGTCTTTACAGTGTTTTTAACAAAGCCATTTCAATTCAAAAAGAGTTTGTTGTTGTCAATGGTAATTTTTATTCAAAATAAGGATTAACAGAAATAAAATAATTCATCTCAACCAAAATAATTTAAGAGAAATTAAAACACTTTTTAAAATCAATAATTAATGACACCGCCCTTGGCTTTTATGATTAATCCTTAATTCGGATCGGCATTGAATTGTAAAGTTTGGTTAAATAATATATTGTTATTTCTTCAAGCCAGACTATTTCTATAAGTTTTTTCCGCTCTTTAACACTTTCCAGCTTGTATTTTTTGATCTTCTTTCCCATGAAAGACAAAATATTTTCAACAATATTGAGGTCAGGACTATTTCCTGTTCAGGGTAACGACTCAATCCCAAGCTATTTTTAAATTCGGTTACCTACAAAAATTAGACGTTAAAATTAAGCATTCTTACGTCACAAATAACGTCAATAACTCACAATGGAGCACCCTGTAACATACGGAGCTGAATCGTCGTGGAAGAGTGGAATACCGATGTATTGAGTCGGGTCCTCAATAGTGACGACGCAGGTTTCGATAATTTTTTTATATTTTTCTCCATTTACTGAATTATCCAGAAGGCGTAGTGATCAAACAAAGGCTGTTATGGCTCCCCAGGCCATAACATATGGTGAAAGTTTTACTACCTGCGAAATACATTCTGTTAAATATATTTTGCCTTTTCCTCGCCGAACACTTATCCTTACATATAGGGTCGAAAGGTATTGATCTTGGATTCATCTGAGAACATGAACCAACTCTCTTGCAATTTGTGAATGTGTGTCCTTTTCTGCCTTTAATTGCAAAATTTTGGCTTTTTCGTCAGGATTTGATCTAGAGCGACCCATTTTAAAATTAACTCTTTGACTACTTAATTGAAACTAAACGAATAAGTCATCCTTATTTTGGTTTTAAATGTGTCATAAGACGTGAAGTATGAAAGAAAAGTAAAAAACAAAAGGAAACAACAAAAACAAAAATAGTGAATGAGGAAAAATCAATGAGAGAACTGCAAAAAATAGTAAATAATCAAAACCGAACATATTTGGGATTTCACTTTTTTTATTTTAACTATAAGTTGTATAAATGCCTAAAAGGCAATTTGTTTATCAATTTGTGAAACTGGATTGTTATTGGAGAAACCAACACGTGCACGCGCCTTTACAGCACATACAGCCGAGAACATTGCAGCTGTTGCTCAAAATGTGCCTGAGCATCCATCAACATCGGGCTCAAGAATTGAACATTTCACGCAGTTCTTTGATGAGAATTTTGCATAAAGTCCTCGGTATAAGGGCGTACAAAGTTCAATTACTACAGAAGCTGAAACAAAATGGCCACCAGCAAAGTTTTTGGTTCGCTAATTGGATTGTGGAACGCTTGGAAGAAAATGAGCATTTTTACCGAAAAATGCTCTTTTCCGACGAACCTTATTTTCACCTCAGAGGCTATTCAACAAGCAAAATTGTCGCATTTGGGGCTCATTACCACATTACCACAAATTTTGTTGACAATGTCATAACTCAATAAATCAGCATCAAATTGTAACGCATTGTTCACAACGTGCAACGTGGACCGCACACTCAAATCCAATGATGTTATCGTTTTGCAATTTATCTGAAATAAGTTTAGATTTTTATTCTTGCGAAATGTAATGAAATTCCTTGAACCTCTGATTCTAGAAAAACCATGCCACTAGCTTTTTAAAAGTTGATGTTCTTCGAGAACCTTTACAAGCAATTCCGTAATTAATTCGGAAGTTTCTCCTGGGAGTGACGCAAGTTCAAGTAATTTAACTTGAATTCCATTACTGGCATTAAAATATCGCATAAGAACTGGGAATAGTTTAATGTTTTTGTGGTTCTAAGCTTCAGTAAAAACAGTAATAAAGTTGGCATCATCGAAATCATGGTTTACTTTTTGTAAACTAAGTGGAGCCAAGACGTTTTTGAATATTGCTTTCGATTTACAAATCACATGAAAACAATCCATCTCAAGATATAACACTCTAGAAGCTGATTTTTTAGAAAGTTTCTAATGATTTTTGGAAAATCGAATTTTCTTAGATTTCCTAACGAGAAATTTTTATTGAATTTTTTTCTTGCGATAGCTATTGACATAACACGCTAGAGGCTGATTTTTGAGCAGGTTTTGTCACTTAAGAATATTGACAAACATTTTCAATGCTATGCATGCATCCAAAGTAATTTTCGGCTAAACACTATCGACTGTTTAGGACTTAATTTTTTACTTTCGGCTGGTAATTTTCGGTTAACTTTAACAGTATTCAAATATGTATGTTGGTTTCTTTTTTTTCGGTCTTCAAAAAGCAATGCAGCAAAAATGGAGTAGAGTTTGGTGATTCTGATGCAGAACCAGAAGACACTGTTGTTGACGAACATGGATGGATCCAACTGTAAACGATATGGCAACAACCTATTTTGCAGGATACGTCGCACATGCCGTATCAAAAATACACAACTGTAGAAATTGCAAATCTTTTATGTGCAAAGAAAATTTGGATAACAATTACGAGAAATCAGAAAGACTAATAAAAAATCGCCAGTACTAAAAAGACTGTAAAAGGGGGTTTATTAGTTCAAACAACGGCATTTGTCGGTGTAGTTCAAAACATCATTAACTGTTTCGAGAAGATGAATTTTGTTTACAACGTGTTAAAAAATATATTTAATTTATGTGAAAAGGAAATTAAAAGTAAAACACCTTGTGTAATTTTGGAATCCACGAACCATTCAATTATGCATACAATGCGAGTGCTCATTCGTGCAAAACTCAAAATTATAAATGCTTCGGCGAAAAAAAAAAAAAATAATAAGAAAATTTGGTACAAAAATTGTAAACCACATTCAAATTAGCATACAACTAATTACAAATACATAAACAAAAACGTAATTTATCCTTTTTTCATTGTGTATGGGATATGAATGAATTGAACATTAAAGAATTACGGTATTTAGTGTATAAAATAAGCAAAATAGAAAATCAATAAACAACAATGCGTAAACACGCCCCACTTTTTTGTAAAAAAAGTAGTAAAGTAACAAACCAAAAAATGCGATTGCAGCGACATACTGAACTCGTAGCGGCGAAATTACCCGGTGTCATTTCTATAGATCATGTTTAGCACTTGTACTAGACATCAACTTCGCCACCATTTACGCTAGGTGCGCTAGTGTAAATTATCTCATTTGTTATGGAAAAGATAATTCACACTAGCGACAATTGCGGTACTAAAATGAACAAATATCACGATCTATAGGACGTGTTTTCGTTTAGTTCAGTGATCACCACCAGATAGTGTGTAAGGAATTTCATATAAATAATTTTTTATAAATTTTAGTAGAATTAATTTGTATAATTGCTGGCACTCGTATTACTTCATAAAAATCAATAAATTGCCTTTATAAAACAACACAAATTATATCTTCATACCTTTTGATTGATATTTAGAGTTAAATTTATTTTTAACTAAAATAGAAAAATATTTACCAATTCAAGTTAAAATGTATTTATTAACACTTTGTAAACGACAATCACGTACATAAATTTAATAAATTAATTAAAACCATTGATTATTTTAAATTTATTACGGCTTTCGTTGCATAGGATTCCTGTGTAAATGTTTGACATTTGTGTTTTTATCCCCGACTTGACCTGCACCATTCGACGAACACTCAAAGTAAAAACACTCCCTATATGTAAATATTTTTTGGTAAGACTACATTTGTTTCTTTTCTTTTTACTTTTGTTTTATATAATTTTTGTTTTAGCGTCAGTCGAATAATAACTGTAACTGTAACTCAATCAACAAGAATATTGAATAAACGAAGAGATACAGATAAATAAATTTTTTAATAAATTAATCAAATAAAAAGATCGTAATACAGTCCACATCGCAACATATGGTCCTAAAAGCCGGATTTCCGTAAGTATAGTTTGGAACAATTATCGTAATTTGAGTAATAAATCGGTTAGTGACTATAAAAATTGAAAAACTGCTGAGAAAACGTGTATCTGAGGGAATTATCAAATTTGAGGTTAGGTATTGCTTGCCAATACAATTTTGCAATTTCGATGATTTGGGATTGCACAAATTTAATATATTTATCGATTATCGGCCCTTTTAATTACCGAAAAAATTGTTTAGGGTATTCTTAAAAATAATTATTGAAATCGAAAGCGAGTTTGATTTGTTGAAAAATGACGGATAAGCTTATAAAAAAACGTGGGTATGCAAAACAAAAATTTACAAAGCATCAAAAATATATAGAAAATTATGTCGAGACGAAATCTGACAATGTTTGTATATGTTGTACGAGCGGGGTTGCCAGATCTAGAAAATGCGTATAGGGAATTTTGTGAAATTAATACGGAAATTTTAGAGGCTACCGATAATGAGGAATGTCATTGTGAGGAAGGTGATCAGATAGAACAGCGATTTTATCAAATTAAGTCGCTGTTTCTGGAGAGTATGGATAAAGTTAAAACTATTGTAGTAGATGAAAAATCAAATATGTAATCATATTGAAATGTCTCAAATCTCGGTCAAGTTGCCACAAATTAAAATTCCTCATTTTACTGGTGAGTACAGCAAATGGATTACATTTCGCGACATGTTTACTCGCCATATTCATGATAATTCTGGGTTACCTGACGTGAGTAAGTTTTATTATCTTATCGGATATCTCAAAGAAGATTCTGAGCCATATAATATTGTAATTAAATCGCCAATGTCAGATGCTGGATATAAACGAGCCTGGCAGGCTTGAACGATCGGTATAATAATTCACGAATGATTACTAAAAAATATTTAAATGAATTTTTCTCGTTGCCTAACGTTAAAGTGTCAAACTCAACCGATTTAAGAAAACTTGCTCAAGGTGCTGCGACTATTTTAGCAAATTTGAAATTATTGGATCATCCGACTGAACATTGGGATACAATTGTTGTTCACGTAGTGTCATCTAAGCTGGACATCGAAACCATGAAGGCATGGGAGTTAAGTTTGGGTGATAACAGTAATAACAAATGGGATGATATGTTTAAATTCTTGACAGGTCAAGCGCAAGCATTGAAAAATGTTGAAAAGTTAGGTTCCCAAAGGGCACAGCCTGCACAGGATCAAGGTAAATCGTTCCATAAAAAATCAAATGTAGGTACCCGGGCCTTTATTGTCTCGTCAAATAGAAATTCTAATAATTCACGTTTTAAAGTAATTTGTACCATTTGTCGATCGGAAAGTCATTTTGCAAGTCAGTGCGGACCATTTCTTCAACTGTCACCTGATCAGAGAGTTCGGAAGGTGATTGAGCTGAAGCTGTGTATGAATTGTTTGGGTGCTGGTCACAATCTTGAAAATTGTTTCTCACGTAAGTGTTCTGTGTGTAACCGAACCCATCATTCTTTGCTGCATAATTCGGAGTTGATTCAAGATCGCAAGGCTCAGGAGAAATTGTCAAGCTCTGATTCAGTTCAGGTGCAATCATCGAACACCCTTCACGTGGCTCAAACTGATGGTAGCCGCACTGGTATGAATCAGAATACAGGGGCTCTCAGTGAAGGTTCATCGGTGGTGGCTCATTCGACGAGGCCCAATGAAATTATGCTGGCTACAGCAATCGTTTTAATCGAGGATGCGGGTGGCAATTTGAACCATTGTCGAGCACTTTTAGACTCCGCATCGCAGTCTAATTTTATTACAGGTGGGTTAGCAGGCCGCCTTGGATTACACAAGATTCTCAGCATTCTTTCAATATCAGGTATAAACGAATCTTGTTCTAGATCTAAATACCGCGTTAGAACAACTATTCATGCGAAGAATAGTAGAATTCCGTACAAAGATACGTTTGAGTTTCATGTTGTTCCAAGTATTACAGGAAATCTACCTTCATAAAAGGTTCCTTTCCCAACCTTCCCTCTTCCTAAATACATAGCGGATCCAGAATTACATAATCCTGCTCCAGTTGATTTTCTGCTAGGAGCTCACTGTTATTATGATATATTGTTGTCCAGTCAGTTGAAAGTATCGAACGAGCTTCCAGCATTTATCGAAACGAGACTCGGGCATATTGTGGGTGGAAAGATAGCTAAGTCGACTCAGATGCATGTTCGTGTAGAGCCAGAGGTGGTCACAAACGACGACTTGCACACAATGGTGGCAGAGTTTTTCAAGCATGAGCAAATCGAATCCAAACCAGGGTTAACATCAGAGGAAAAGCAATGCGAAGAACTGTTCGCACAAACGACGACTCGAGATTTTCATTGGTGAAACTAAATCAAACTGCATTAAATGATTTCAAGTGCTTGAAAGACGATTTCGACGAGATCCAGATTTAAAACAGCAGTATGCCGACTTTATCAAAGAATATGTAGAGCTGCGCCACATGTACGAATATAAAGAAGGAAGAAATGAAGCCGTGGCTAAATTCTATTTACCACATCATGCAGTGCAAAAGCCTGAAAGCACAACAACTAAAACTCGTTTCGTAATTGATGCTTCATCGAAGTCTACCACTGGCATTGCATTGAATGACATTTTACTTACCGGTCCATCTATAAAGGATGATTTATTTACGCTTGTGCTCAGATTTCGAAGACATCTTATTGGGGTTACTGGAGATATTGCGAAGATGTTTCGCCAAATTAGCGTGGTTGAAGATCAGCATCCCTTACAACTAATCTTATGGCGAGAACATGAGAAAACATTCGCACTAGCTACGATCACATACGGTACCACGTCAGCCTCATATCTCGCAACAAGAGTGTCGAACCAAATCAGCCTCGATGAAGGTGCACAGTTTCCGATGGCGGCGGATCGTATTAATGATTTTTATATGGACGATCTTCTGTCGGGTGCAGCAAATGAAGCTGATGCTATACGTTTATTAGCTGAGATGCACCAGATGCTGGAAAAAGGAGGCATGAAGTTATGAAAAATTGCATCCAATTCTAACGCAGTATTATCAACAGTCCCTCCATCATCATCACCCATCACCATCATCAATGAAGCTCAATGAGACGATCAAAACATTAGGTCTCACTTGGAATCCAGCAAGCGATCATTTCTTGTTCAATATCAACGTCGATACTAGCAACACTAAGGTCACAAAGCGCTCAGTACTTTCAGAGATAGCCCATATTTTCGACCCAATTGGACTTCTTGGCCCAATAATCGCATTGGCTAAGATCTTCTTGCAAGGATTGTGGTCGAAACAATTAAAATGGGACGATCCGTTGTCTACAAATAAACATGACTTTTGGCTCCAATTCCGAAAACTTATACCATCAATACAGACAATACGGATTCCAAGATGTATATCTTCAAAAGATAAACAATACATCGAAATACACGGATTTGCTGATGCCAGCCGGTGTGCTTATGGTGCATGCTTTTGCGATCTATCGGTACAAATTCATGTGGTGCCACTCTTATCTGCAGCAAGTCTCGTGTTGCTCCAATGAAAAACAGCACAATCCCACGTTTGGAATTAAATGCTGCAGTATTGCTCTGTCGATTATTGTTAAAAACACTTGATGCCACGAAATTACAACCAAGTAGCATCATATTGTGGAGCGATTCATCAATAGTATTGTCTTCGCTGCAAGTATCACTACGTCGCGATGCTTTTTGATCCTTTGATGTCGGCTCTTCCTATCATTGTGAAGCAAAATTCACCAAGCGTTGCATTGTTCACCCATGCAAGGGAACGTGAGCTGGGCTTAGACCGTGTCGGTTAAAGACTTATGTGTCCAATCGAGTGTGCGAAATTCAAGAAATCCCAGTTTCGGTCAGATGGTTACATATACCATCTGAGATTAATCCAGCGGATATAATTTCACGGGGTGTTATGCCTAATGAGTTGCAATCAAACAAGTTGTGGTGGAACGGACCTGAGTTCCTATCAAACATCGAAGCAGAATCGCCTTCGAAATTCAGCGTTCAATCTGAAATATCAGAATTACCTGAAATCAAGGATGATTCCACTATCTTGCATTGTAATAATGAGATCCTTCTCTATGAACTGATCTTAAAATTTAGTTCATTTCGAAGGCTATTAAATGTCGTTGCATATTGCATTCGATTTTGCAACAATTTCTGCAGTATTTTCATGAAGGATAAAGGATTTATACATCAAGGTTGTGAAAGGGTTACACATGACGAACTCCACATCGCCTTGTTGAAACTCGTGAAGACCGTGCAAGACGAGACATTTTCTTTCACACTTTCTCAGATGGCAATCAATTCGCTGGAATCAGTTTTTTTGTGATGGAGTTGAGTTTACACTCATCTCTTAATGAGAAGAGTAAGCATTTCAACATCAAGGTAATCTACGTCCTTGGGAACTCGGACTTCAAGGGAAACTACAGGGCGGATAAACTTGCTAGGCACGGTAAGACTCTGCAGCTGAAACAGAAAAAGACAAGCCTGTGGAGGCCTGTCAAAAAGCTTAAACTAGAAGGAGACGGTAGCCTTAGCAAAGAAAAGATAGCCTAACACCCTAGGTAAAACAAAAATAACTAAAGTGTATGACTGGAAGGATGGAATGACGGACACGATATTTTTAATCGATATTTTGGGGTCTTAGTAACCTAGTCTAGTGGAAAAGTAAAAATAAAAATGTCAGGGACAAGCAAATTGTTACAGATAGCCCAACAGCTGGACACTCTCGATTTCTGCTTTGAAACCTGTGTGTTTGCACCGTACAAGACTATTGGCCCCGATTCGATTTTTCTTGCTGAATTGCATCATGATTTTGATCTCATGATTCGAGTTCATTTACTACAACTCTTCCAGGCCTGTATGTAATTTCTATTTAAAAAGCTGGCAAGTCAGGCTAAACTGACTCCAAATCGTTTCGGCATATTAGTATTCGTATTAGTACCATAGCCGTCTTAACTTGGCGCCGAAGTCTCGATAAACTAGGTAGATCCTTTCTATTTGGGCTGGTGTTTTTAAGATCTGACTACGACAAACACTTTCGTGTGATCATAGATCATCAACTATCCTGGAAATATCATATTGATGTCAAACAAGACGGAAAAGAGCTTTTGGAAAATTTAGCGGTTCATCCTAATGATAACGTTGGCTTACAAATCAGTAGTTTGACCTATGCTATCTTACGCTAAAATTCAATTTCGATTATTCTTCCTCGGGGCTGTATCCACGCACGGACTCGTGAGTCTCGCAGGACAGGTTTCTGAATCGTTAAATTTTTCTGAACCCTTCCTGATTTCGGCATCGATTATTATACGTTTTGTCCTATGTTGGATCGTAGATAACCTAGCAGTTTTATGCGGAAATGTTTTCACTCAAGTGAAGTGTGATTGCTCTAAAATTTACTAATAAAAATAGAAATAATTATTCTAATTCTAAGTATACACAGTAAATCTGTGCTAAATTCCCTGAAGAATCCTTTGATCTTTTCGAAACTGTTTGTGGGTTCTTGCTTATTGTGATATGGAACGCAATGAGATTGCTTACTTGTTGGGAAAAGCTGTTATCCTTCAATAATGGTAAGAAAGCAGGTACGCCTTTTATTCTGTAATAATTAAGACAATAGAGATCTTATGCTTCTAATTGCATTGGGCTGTAATTGCCACACGCCACCGATAACTCTTGATGTTAGTAACTGCTCCATTATTTGACGTGACGAATCGGCTTCTTAATAGAATGTTAATGCAGGACCTGAATGCAAGTGTTTTTAAGGAAGGCGTGTCATTTGATGTTTGGCGTCCTATTCACAAAGTGGATTTTTAAGTCGCCTCTCTGCCCTTAAAATACCTTGGTTATCCACGAATATTCTTTAAATGATACTTCCTCCCTGGAATGTTTCACTTTGATTTTGTATTCAAAATAAGTTGTTTCTACATGTTTACTCAACAACATCTCAGTTTTCTTACTGTTGCTGTATTGCCTGTTCAAATCAAATGATCATGACGATAAACCCTTCGAAGCTTAATCTGCAAGATTGTCTTTCGATTTAACTTGGCGATGGCCCCTTACATTCCTCGGACAAATAGACAGGATTTCGGACGCTGTTTTAGTGATAAAGGTTGGATGCGGTCTTAATGTTAGTTACAATTTTTCCATCAAGCTCGTCTTGCAAACACCACTGCTACGTACGACACCTTACCGTGGATTTCAATATCATCACTCTCTATCCACCTTGGAATTTGTAATTTATTGAATCCCATCCAGGATTGAACATTCACAATTCTTCAATCACACTTGGAGTAATCTATCCAGCATGTATGCTGCTTCATGATAATTCAATGCTAATTTACTACTTAATTTAACTACTGCATGGTGAATATATAGCGAAATGATGTCCAACAATCGTATCCTTGGTGGCCATGGAGACATAAGAAGATATTCGTTCTGTGTACAAAATCTATGTCTCGTACTTTCTAATGAATAACCTAATTATCGCTTGTTAGTTTTAAACGGAATAATTTCAAGAATGGTTTTGCCTGCTCTTTCTCTACTGTGCTCGGCACTCAAACGTTCCCTGAATCAAAATATGTGATTAAACCAAAGACGTTCACGAAGATCCATCCGTCCATCTGTAATTGAATTAATGAATACATCGGCACTAACCAATAACTGGATCCTCGAATATTGATCGAACTTAGTATCGGCTGTAGATCAAAAGTATCAATTATTGCTAGAATTGTTGTATCTAAGTATAAATATTTACTCGCCAGTTCCTCATCGCGATAATTCCTATTTGCGTACCACTATCCAGCGCGACAATATGTCGGATATTTTCACTCGCTTATCGCAATTGGTAAAATTCTGATGTATCACCGACGCAGTGAACTGTGCTTTACTTATTCTCATAATCCTACATCTTCTGCGGCTGAATGACTTTCGCACATGAAATTGAAACAGTGTCATCTTTCGACAACTAAATTTTCCTCTCATCATCACTTAAACTGAGAAACGTAAATGTCTGGTTGGTGATAGAATATTTATTTAGATGTTTGGCAAATAAACTAATAAGGTCGAGATGTGCCAATTAGCGCTTGATATATAATTATTGCAAAACAGTATTTTAAAAACAATTAATTAGCTCAACTCAATTATAAATTGTCAAGTTCATAGAATCTTAAAATTAAATTAACATTCTTTGCTCAGGAATTTTGTGTTGTGGATCGTAAACTATAAGAGACAATCGTAATATATCATTCAAATTAATAAACACTAATCGTCATTAATAAATCATTGACATACATAAAACAAGTAATTACGATTCAACTGCCAAAATTTATTTTTACCAAACCACTAAACAGTGTATCGCATAATTCCCTAATCGATCTCTGCCTAACACCGTTTCGATCAATCTGCAGGCTAACCGGACAAATAACTTAAATTAAAACTTCAAATTTTTGATATAAAAATGACGAAGCTTTGGAGTATGATCGATGATTAAATAATTGTGAATCGATTAAATAATCTTTGACGCATCACTCACTTAATGAACCACTCCCAGTAGGCGTGCAATAAATTGTATACGCAAAACGTTATTATTTATGATAATATTGGCATTTGATTCATTTTCTTAAAGTGTATAACAATTCACAAATATCGCAAACAGTATATTAAACTGGAAGCTTATCAATCGGGAAAGACACGAGACGCATGCATATATGTACAGAAGCCGATTTATTTTATCATTGCTGTGACTTTGAAATGTTCATACTTGATACTAAATAAAATTTCAAGTGATTAGAAATGTTTCATTATTGAGGACCTTCACCCAGATTTATATAGGGTAAATGCATTATCAATATTCTTGGAAATTTACTTATATATAGATGGCAGCACATATCGGAAATGAAGTGTTTTTTCGGTTACAGAAATGTATTTCTGATATACCAAACAAATTTGATTGATCATCAAATTTAATCCGTTGACTAAAATCTTAATTATTTTATTGGAATCAAATAATTATTGTTAATAATAATTTTCAAATACAATAATCAATCAAACTAATACTCGATTATATCACAAAGCAGTAATATATTTTTTTTAAGTCAAAGCATAATTTATAATTGTTAATTAATAATAATTGAGTGGAAAATAATTTAATTTTAAAAGGTTTACAGAGTGGATAATGAGTGAAATTTACGACTGGCATCATTTTGTGATTGATTAGGATAAATTGTTATGGTTTTTCGTTAAAAACATTTTACTATCCGGGAAGTCGGAAGAGAATGACTAGCTTATGTACATTTTGTATTTTGATAGCTACATTACAATATAATTTATCATCAGGGACAAAAGGCCTTGTTAAAGTACGTAATAAGAAATTCACCAGCGCTTATCATAAATTATCTAGCGGATGTAGTAATTTCAGATTATCAGCACATTCCAAGAGGAACCACAGTGCGTTATTACATATCGCTCTGAATGCAAGAAAATGAAAATGTGGTCGCTACTTAACTGTTTAATTCAAAAAAAAAGCGCATACTAGTATTAGTTCAAATTTACCGAGATCGTGCCAAATCTCTGGTAAATATAATAGTCAAAAGTGGATTGTATGGTGAAATTCACTGGTTTCTAGGTACAAAACGAAACGTCAAACAATTGTGGATGAGTTTGTTGTCATAACTCATAAAATATAATAAAAATGGAGCAATTTAGAAATCCCGTAGGTAGGCGCTATCTACTAACCAGTAATAACCAGAACTCCGAAATCGAACTCAAATGTAAAATCACCAATTATTTCACATAATCCGAACACTGCCTACCATAAATTCCATCGTTATTGGTTGTATTTTGTCGAAAAACATAAAATTCAACGTCTAATTTGTGCCGCGTTAATATCCACTGAAACCGATGGTCGTCAATACGTTACTGTTGAAATCTGCAATCAATCAGTACGAAGTCTTCTTGATACAGGGGCGAATATTAGTCTCCTGGGCAAAGACTGCGAAAAAATATTATCGTTATCGGGACTTCGTTTTCATCACTATCCGTCTACTATTTCTACAGCAAATGGAGCAAAACAACGTATTTTAGGATATAGCTTGGTTAAAATTCGGTTTAATAACAAAGAAAAATCATGTCGCTTATCTTTGGCTCCTAATTTATCTCACTAACTTTTTTGGGAAATTGACTTTTTTAACCTTTTTGACATGAAAATTCAAATCAATAAATTACACTCACCACCTGATGATCTTCCAGTAAATGATTCCACTGTGGACCATTTTTATTTACACTTTACAGAGAATAGTGGAGATATTTTCTTCATCCGCCTACCTAGATCTGGGCCGTACAAATCTCTTGTGCCATAAGATCGATACCGGACAAGCAACTCCTGTTAAGCAATGATATTACTCTGATTACCGGCGGTTCAAGTGCACCTCAATCAGGAACTAGACAGAATGATTAGTCTATGTGGGCTGGAAGAAAGCGATAGTCAGTGGTGTTCGCCCGTAAATCTTGTAAAGAAATCGAATGGCAAAGTAAAATTGTGCCTGGAAGCCCGAAGGATCAATGACCTTACAGTAAAAGATGCATACCCTTACCAATAATATAGACGGAATACTGAGTCGTTTGGAGAATACAAACTTCATTTTCAGCGTGTACTTGAAGGATGCATTCTGGCAAATTCCATTCGATGATGATGCCAAATGTAAAACCGCTTTTACGATACCGAGTAGGCCTCTTTATCAATTTACAGTGATCCCTTTCGCGCTATGCAACGCATCACAAACTAAGTGCCGATTGATGGATTGATTCCAGGATTTTTGTCTATCTGGACGATGTTCGCGCCACGGGTACTACTTTTGAGGAACACCTTGTATTATTGAAGCTCGTAGCTGAGTGGTGCGGAAGGCCAATCTTACAATTAACGTGGAGAAAAGCAGATTTTTATTAAAACTACATGTGATTGGAGGAGGGTTGCTTACGACTGGGCTTGGATAAAGTAGCAGCTCTTCAAGATTTTTCAAATCCTACGGCATTGAAACATCTACGCAGTTTCCTCGGGTTATGTGGATGGTACCGTATATTTATCTCTAACTTCTCCTCCATCTCAGCTCCACTCAAGCACTCAACGATCTTCTGAAAACCAAAACTAAACCAACTTGGCACGATGAATACTACCGGTCATTTAACCTGTTAAAACAACGTCTTACGTCTGCTCCTGATTTGGTGTAACCAAATTATGATTTGCCCTTTTATATTCAGGTCGACGCATCATTAAGAGGAGTGGGAGGAGTACTGTTCCAAAAGACGGATGATCCTGAACACTCGATCGCCTTTTCTCCAAAAAGCTCAATAGGGCTCAGAGAAAGTATGGCATTACAGCGCTTGAAAGCTACGCTGCTGTTCTCGGAGTAAACCATTTTTGGCACTATGTCGAAGGATTTGAGTTTACCATAATAACAGATCACGCCAGTCTCCGCTAGCTCATTAATATGCCTGATCTGTCTGGCCGCCTAGCCAGATGGAGCCTTAAATTACAGAGTTACAAATTCAAGGCCATCTTAACGTTGTAGCTGATATTCTCTCTCGCTCATTCTGCGAAGTATTTCCGGACCACGAGGATCCAAACTTGTAACGGAATGTTTTAGGTCGATTTGGATTCACCGGCGTTCAGAGATGACGAATATTTAAATTTGATTCATAAATATCAGAATCTCCCTAATACCGAATTTAATTTTAGAGTCGAGGATAGTAAATTGCTAATCTCACTATCACATGCGGTATTCGTTATGAATACACCGATCTACCAAACTGGAAACTTTGCACCCCAAAAATCTTAATTCCCTCTATTTTGGCACACATACGACGTTCCTCTGGACACATGGGCATTTATAAGACTCTGTAAAATGTCAAAAGCAATCACGTACGCCACGCATCCGCCAATGGGTAACTCGATTTATATCGATTTATATCGATTTTAGGTCCGTACCTCCGCTCAAGAAATGGAAATACATGTGTATTGATCATTCTCTATCATTACTCTAAGTTTGTACGTCTCAAAGCATTTCAAGATGCTTCAACTCGGTCTCTGTGCGAGAATCTTGAAAAGGAAACCTTTCTCTTGTTTTCTGTTCCAGAAATGATTGTTTTTGATAACGGCAGACAATTCCAGTCTAATTTATTCACTAATCTTATTCTTGTAAATCGTTACGGAATTCGTTGAGGCCTCTGAAAAAACTAATCGAACTATTTGACAGACAATCCGGTTATACAAATTGCTTCAACGCTCAGAAACGTCGTGCATTCATCTACTAATTATTCACCACATTACCTAGCTTATGGCCAGCACATGATAACCCATGGTTCCGAATACAAACTATACGACGTCTTCTCGGTTGTGACAATGAACACCATGTAAGGTTGGACCTAATTCATCACACGGTACTCAAGCATCTGAGGGATGCCTATTTAAAATCTCAACGACAGTACAACATGCGAAGTACAACAAGTATTTGCTCGTTATTGGACAACAAGTATTTGGTCGTACGTACACTTAAAGCGCTGCACCTAATTCGCCTCGAAATTTCCTCCAAAATTCACACCAGCGATTATAACAGCCAGAGTAGGAAATGCCGCTTATACGTTGCATGATCCGTCAGGTAAATATTTAGATACTTATCACGCCAAGGACATCCGAACCTAACCGGATATTGTTTTACTCGAGATACTCGAGTCGGCTTATGAGACTCTCAGGGTGTGGGACGTTCCCACGATGTAACGATTTTATCGGTATATAAAAACATAACAAGTTGGTTTTCCCGTTGCGTTCGTTAGTAGAGTGCATATTTTATGGAACAGATGGCTTGCGGAATTTTTGGTTAGTGCTTGGTTTGCACGTTACTCGTGTTTTATCAGGTGGCGTTACTTGTTATGGTGCGAAAAAGATAAAGTAAAGAAGAGAGCGAGGGAAGACGCTGGTTTTTAGTGAGTTTAGCATGATAATGGAGAATTGAATTTTAAAATCTAAATGTTAACTAATAAATAATTAATATTAAAATAAACAATATCGTTAAGGTATAACAAGTTAAGGTATATAACAATAACGTTAAGGTAATGCGAATTGCGAATTAACATTCAGAACTCATTTGAAAATTCCTGCCCACTTATTTTTAATTAAAACTAGCCTAACAATCTGGGTTTAATACATATTTAGGTAATTTGATCTTAAACGCTTAAGCAAACAAGCTAGAAAGCAAACATAGGAATCTGAGTGATATAGTTTCCTAATATTCATAGAACCTTGAGAAGAAACTTCTGTATTTAATGAAGTATATGGCCTCGTTGAGTTTTGTTTCCTTTAGATCGTACAAATCCGGTATCCATGTAATTTGGAAGTAACTATGTACTTTGTAACATTTAGCAGTTTTGGCTTTCTTAAATGTTTACAAGGTCGATGCATATTGTGTACTTAAATAAATGATTTTACCACACTGATTACAGATAGTTTGACTTTATCAGGAGCAAATAATTTATGACCGTTACATTCTTAACAAAGCTGATAATCTTAACCACTCGTATAACAATTTTATTGCATTATTGTATAGAAGCTTGAAATTAATTTTATCTTTTTATCTTGAATATATTATGATGACAGATATAAATCTGGTTACCTCTTGTTATACTTTGTAGTAAGTGTTTCTGTAAATTTGACCTTATATTGGAAACAAGTCTTGGGGCATAGTGTTTAATCATTGCTATCAATATTCGGCCTCTTTTATTTTGAACTAAATTACATAAACCATTTATTTTAAATAAACTTTCATATTATTCAATTGTACATAAATAAAAGTACATACATCTCATACGTGATCTTGACATTCAACCTTTCATTTAATAATTTCATAAAAAGTTGTCTGTTCTAAAAATATCATTGCAATTGTAAATATATTTATAATTGAATGAAAACTATTCATAAATCCACCTGCATACTTTATGTACTTATAAATAATTAGCATGTAATTAAAATCTGACATAGCATTGAAATAGCATTCATCTCTTATCATGTGCGCGCTTACCGCGTATATAGTCGCATCATGAACGAACTGGTAAGATAAAATTACACCAAAACAACATCAACTCATTGATTAGTTTTTAATCCACCATTTGGAATGAAAATATTCGCTTTTTGTTTGCTAAAAAAAACACAATTTTGCAATTAACCAAACACACCAAAATGTTCGATTCCAGTTCGTATTTATGTAGTTTTCTTGTTTGAAGGTTTGTGAGATTTTTGCGATTAATTGAATTAATATAACGAAGTTTATGGTTAATGATCTTATTTCTAAGCTGAGATTTCTCAGTTATCATTAGCCAATAAAGTTTTACTGTATAAAGCGATAATCAAACCCATATGGACATATGGTATTCAGTTATGGGGATCCACCAGCGCTTCAAACAGAGAGCTCCTGCAACGAACACAAGCGAAAATACTTCGAAGTATTACTAATGCTCCGTGGTACATTCGAAATAGTAATATACATGATGACCTTGGGATTAAAACCATTAAAGAAACAATTAAAGAATTCAGTTCTAAATATTATTCAAAACTAGAAGCGCATCCCAACGAATTGGCCAGGGATATATTAAAACAGCCACGATTTAGGCGACTGAAAAGAACAGATCCACTCGGACTGATGAACCTGTGAACCTGTAAATTTATTAAATGTTGATGTTATACATATGTATGTATAAGTATAATCTAAATTAATTAAATTGTGAGCACCAACAATAAGTATTAACATTGGTTAAGACTTAAAATATGTAATAATTTTAGCTTAAGATTTGATTACTTCTTGTTAGTTTCTTATGTAGAAAGATCCAAGAATAAAGCCATTGGCAGCATTTAAAAAAAAAAAAAAAAAAAAAAAATTTCTAAGCTCTTTGCATGATTGGCTCTCCTACATAGTTGATTTTTATTTTTGTGTTTGCGTTTGTTTAATTTGTACAGTGGTGGTTGTAACTGGGATTCTAAAATTATTTTTAGATGCAATTCTGGAATAAGGTTGATTCTCAAAAGTCTGTTTCTCAACCAATTATCGTGGAATTCGACTTGTGCAATAGAGATGATGTTGTAAAACGATTTTTTGATTTAGTTCTAGAAAACAGCTCTGAAGGCAAAACGTGCAAATATTGCAGAGGGTATATAGATTCCACCTCCTCGAATATTGCCGCCGTATGTTTTTGTTCGCCAAGTTCCATCCTAACAGCTCATATTCCAAAACTTCATCTAAAAATAATTTTAGAATCCCATTTCCACCTCACACATCGGATTTTATCGTCGTCTCAATATTCAGAACTTCATCAAAAAAACATTTTAAAAAATTATTTCCAAAATATACATGTCGAATTTCATCACAACTGGTTATACCATCTGATCAAATTTGACCCGGACTGATAAAAAGAACAACATTTTTATGTATTTTAAAACAAACCTTTATTATCGCCTTCAAAATAGGCTCCTTTTGAGCCAATACAAGCATGCCAACGGTTAATCCATTTTTCCATACATATCTTATAGGCCTCGGCTGGGATGGCCTTTAGTTCCTTCAGCGAATTTCTTTTAATGGATTCAATCAACTCATGACGCATTCCCCGGAGCGGATATATGAGTTTCGGAAACAGGAACAAGTCACAGGGAGCCAAATCTGGCGAGTAAGGTGGCTTGAGCGATGGCGTTTGTTTCGTGTTTGGCCAAAAATTTAGTCACAATCAGGCTGGAATATGTCGGCGCATTATCGTTGTGAAAAATCCATGAACTGTTTGCACACAAATTCGGCCGTTTACGACGAATTGCTTCACAGGCGCCTCAAAACATGCAACAAAATTCATGTTTTTTCGATTTTTCCAGATTGTTGGGCAGTTTCGACGTCATATCCATAAACCCACGTCTCGTCACCAGTAATAATTGGTTTAATGAATATAGGGTCATCAGCTACATTCGCAAGCATCTCTTTCTGGAAAAAATTCAGGTGTTTTGGCACCAGTCGAGCGGCAACGCGTTTCATACCTAAAACATAAACCAAAATGATGTTGAGTCGATCCATAAGACGTGTTGCGGGCCTCGGATATCTCTCTAATGCCAATACTACGATTTTCGAGCACAATTTTCTTCACTTTTTCGATGTTATCGTCGTTAACAGAGGTGGATGGACAACTCGCATGAGGCAAGTTTTCTACGAATTCACGACCCTCACTGAATACTTTATGCCACTCATATACCTGCGTCCTCGATAGAGTAGACTCCCCAAAACACTTCTGCAACATTTTCAATGATTCCGTAGCCGTATTTCCATTGGAAACACAAAATTTCAAGCAAACTAGTTGTTCAATTTTTTCTTCATAGTAAAAATCGACAGACAAACTTTTCGCATCGTAAACAAATAGCTGCCAAACTCACACTAATATACGTATTCTGCTCAAACGTCACACGAATGTCAAAGAAGGTTGTACCAACCTAGAAAAACAAATTTACCGAATCGGTTTACCATAATTTTATCTAAAAATCATTTTAGAATCCTATTTCCAACGCACATTTTAAATTTCATCATAATTGGTTAAGGAATAGTCCAGTTACAAGCTGTAGGTACTTGTCGCTCGATTGCAGATGAAAATTCCTGAAGTGATTCTCCTCCCTTTTGGTGGAGGCTTTTCAGTTTCATGCGACAGTGCAAACTCCAGATATAAAAAATCATGTGGGAGCGTATCGAAGAAATCTTAATTCTCAAACTCTTACTTTTATCAAAATCTTACACATTTTATAAATTTTAATTTTAATTTGGTCCGCACCTTGATAATTGTGTTTTTGGATTTTAGTTTTCTGGATTTTTATTTTCTGGATATTTTTTCGGGATTTTTAGTTTCTGCATTATTTTTTCCTAGATAAGATAGCCAACCCGATATTTTCATTTTAAAATTAAATTCTCCTTCAACCAGAATTTATAATTTTTAAATTATTTTCGTTCTAAAATGGAAAATTAAAATTTTCCAGAATTTATTAAAGGTAAGATTTAGTAGGGTGTACCACGAAATCCCGAAAGAGAGGACGCGCGCGTCAAAGGTTTGTCTAGATTTTCTGTCTCACTGTCTGGATTTTTTGTCTAAATTTTGTCTGGTCTGGATTTTATCGTGTCTGAACTATGTCTTTCAAGATTTTGTCAATCAAGATTCTGTCTTTCGGGATTTCGTGGTACACCTCATTAAGGTCCGAATCACTGAATTGTGAATAAAAATAAATTACTTCATTTATTCACCAACGAATTTATTTAGCTGACACCAATAATTTGGTGGCACAATGTAGATTGCTTATATGGTATTTGATTATTAAGTAATAATAATGGTATTTGATGACCAGCTTTGTTGTAATCACGGATTTTGAAGGCAATGTTATCGGGTAAAGAGTGCCGTCAGGCACAACAGCAATCTCGATGCGACCTCCTACTCGTAGCAATCTTCTTTCGTCCAGAAATGGATGTAATGCCTTAATCGTGCTCTTCGGTGGTAGAAGATTACCCTTCTCAATGATATTAATTTGACTTAATAAAGTACCTCACAATAAATTTTCGTATTATTGTCAGAATGTTGATGATCTTATCGTAACTTGAGTAATTGGATATTAATTCTTCAATTACTGATGGTGATTGTGGGGTATTGGGACAGATAGCGACCATAACCTGCAGTTTCTCTCGACGTTCTAGATTGCTCGTTTCTGGCTTCAAAATACCTGGCCAATATTCGGGTTCTGCTAACAAAAATTCAGGTCCACTCCACCATAACAAATTATTTGCTAATTCATTTGGGCTTAATCGCCGTGTTGCACAATCTGCCGGGTTGAGTTTGGATGTTATGTGATCCCATTTGTCTCTTGGTAGTATTTCCAGGATTTCGCTGGTTCGGTTTGCCACAAATCTTCCATTTCCGCAAGGCACCATTTAATTCGAGTCATGGCATGAAATATTTTTTATGGGTGTAACTTTCGTTTTGGCTGCTATCAATGTGGTGACAGTTCGGCCGTTGTAAACGGTGCGAAGGTAAACTGACGCTACGAATGCAATTTCACTAGCATCGCAGAATCCGTGCAATTGACATTTTGCATGATTCATGAACAGTCATGGCGGTATCTTCAAAATTGATATTTCGGAGATTTCATCTCAAATTTTCAACCATTGCTCTCGAACTGTGTTTGGTAAATCATCATCCCATCCCAGCTCCATAACCATAACATTTAAAAAAAACGACGAACGGTGTTAACAGTCCCATAGTGGGTTGAAGATTCGACTAGCTTCAGATTATATCGCTCTTTTGGTGGTGAGTATTTTATCTTCCATTGTGACGCGGTACGTGAATGTATCGCTCATTGGTTGCCATTGTAACCCCAACACCTTGATTTCGTGTTGATTTTCAGATAATGGTTTTGGCATGGATGTATATAGGTTTCACAGGTGTTTACTTTGGAGAGGACTCAGGAGAATTGGAAGACCATTTACGGTTAAACCCGGAGTGGGCCATTACCCGGGAAATCTGATGAGCCAATTGAATTTCTTTAGGTTCGTCACTTGCTCCGGTTAGCAAATCATTGATGTACATGTCCCGCAGTAAATTTTGAGACGCGTTGGGATATCGATCAGCATTATCGTGAGCAGTTTATTTTATAACCCTAATTGCCAAATATGGTGTAATATACGTTAATGTGTTCAACTCACAATGCTTGATGATTTCTTCCAGAGTTCTGCGCCATACTATCCTTTGATATCGACAATCGTTAGGGTATGTTCAAATATTTCGGATCATATTTTCCGCAACTGCAGTGAAAACTATTTGGTTGGTTCGGAATCTTAGCAGAATATCTCCGATCAGGTTTTGCAGCGTCGGTCCGGTTAGCAAATTGTCGTTCAACGCGAACCCTGATGATGTTTAGGCGGACGCGTCAAATACCACGCGTAGCATTGTGGTGGTGGATATCTTCTTCAGAACTACATGGTGCGACAGATTGATTGAATTCGTCGGTATGTGAAATATTCCTAGTAACAATCCACCAGTAAATGAGTGTTGTGGACGTAAATCTAATTTGTAGAATCTCTAAATTCATCTGGCTTCAGGATTTCAAAAAATTTGTGGGCACCAATAAGCAAATCAATTTTCGTTGTCGATCTTATGCATGTGTCAGTTAATGGCCTTGGTGTAATACTCTGGTATTTTACAAAATCGGATTCCTTAATTGGTTTAGCCGCGGTAATTAAGTTGCGAATGTAGATTTAAAATGAGGTGAAACAATAATCTTAACTATCCCACGTGTGGTGATCAGCTTCTGGTTAGTGAGGCCTTGAATGGAGATTCCTCCATGTCTGCGGTTTAGACCCAACTTTTGGATGAGAGCTTAGTTATGAACGAACTCTGTGAACCAGAGTCAAATAAAACTTGACGTAATTGATGCTGGCCGCCGTTACCTTGTACACATACTGTAGCGGTAGGTAGCACTACTGGTTGATGGATTGAATTTATGTATATGATTGAGAGGGTACTGATGGCGCATAATTGTTTGCTAGGAAATTTTAGGAAGGCCCCGGATGATTGGCATTGTCTGGTTGGATTTCATTGGGCGAACAGTCTTTCCTTTGCATATGTGGCATCTTTTTTTCGAATGACACTGATTTACTCTATGTGTCTTGCTTAGACAGCTGAAACAGCGGTGGTTAGTTTTCGATTACCCATTCTTTAAATTTAGGGCACTCAAATAAAGGGTGGTAATTATCTTTACAAACCGCACATGATTCAACAACATTAGGAAAAGTTTTCGGTACGGCTTTCAATTGGGTACTAGTCTTCATCAAAAACTCAAGTAATGTCTGGCATGTTGGAAATTCGATGTCTCCAGTTTCAGTAGCCCATTTCTCTCTGCACTCTTCTTCCAACTTTTGCATCATAAGGTACACTAGCAATGGATCTCGAGTCTCTGCTTTTGTTCCGACAGCCTTTAATCCACGAATAACTTCGCCTGCGTTATCCATTAATCTTCGAACTTGAGTAGATGTTTGATTATGGATGGTTGGTATCTCGACTTTTGATGAAAGATTGTACCGTATTTCGGTTTCTGCGAATATAATTGTCATCTGAGATCGGAAGATGCTTTAAAAGGTTTACCAATTCGCCTCTTAGGAGCCCCTTAAGGTATTAAAACTTTTGCGCTGGGTGGAGGTTATAGGATTTTCATGAATTGTTGACGCGAACAAACCAAAAAATGATTGCCAAAGGAACTATATTAAACTTTGGGAGCTTTACTTCGACGTTGGAAATCCGTGTTTGATCTGCTTGCGTGTTCTTCATGTCCACAGACATATTCCCGACAGACAAGTTTGCTTTTCGAATCAGTTTATTTAAGTCGGCGACAGCGTTATAATAATTGTCTTCAAACTCGTCTTGTTGACCAACACCAGAATTTATTAACGATAATACACAAAATCACTTTTTATTATTTTTGCACAATTATACTTATAGCTTTTATTTTGCACTAAAACACTTTTTAATCTTCACTTTATCGCTTACCAAATACTAATGTTCTTCGAATTCGTTCGTTTTTTATATACTCAAGCCAAAACTTCTAGAAATTTTATGATTGTTCCGGTAAGAACAGTTTCGAAACATTTCGAACAGTTTTTATCATGGAAAATTCTATTTGAGTACAAAACTTTCCGCTATCAATTAACTTATTCTATTCTATCCTAGGTATCACCGTAACAGTATATTAATTCTATAATAGTATAGATATCGGATCTAGATTAATTTTTGTAGTAGAATACAATTGTATAAGTTGCCCGCGAAAATGAAAAACGGTTTCTATATTTTGGGCAGTCATTGATTCTCGAATAAATTAAAATCAAAAGTTATACAAATTTTGAAATTAAATTAATAAAGGAAGTTGCGTTAAACGTTGAATTAGTTTGATTTTTGTGTATTTCTTCTTACTGATTAAAAACCAGCAACCTTAGGATAAACGTGAAACCAGCGACAGAATTTAAAGCACGTGAATAAGCAATTTGCTTTTGCCCCAACAAAGTGCGTTAGATACTCTATAAGAAAATTAACGTTATCAGATGTGACTAGATTGCGATTTAAGACACATTACAACAAAATAAACCGCTGTACCCCAATATCTTTACAAAACAGAATAAACGCACAGTATATAATTTTCCCACCACTGTCACTTAAATCTTATAATATGTTTACCTTAAAAATTCGTAAACGTACTTCAAAAGGTAAATACAAAAATGAATGAATTATTTTCTTATTTGTATAAAGCTGCTCGCTTATATATTCATTTACAAACACATCACCTTGCGCGTACGGAGTATAATTTAATTTTTGAAAAGATAATTTAGAGAAATATTTCCAAGTACTGATCTGTGTAAAACTGTAAAGCATAAAATGATCAATTATTAAGCAAATCGTGTTCAATATTTAGTAATTAATATAATTACATTTCATAAATAGGTGTATACTGGTCTAGTTTAGTGAGAGCAAAACAACAAAAAAAAACATGGAATCTCGCAAATCAACCGTCTCATTCAGGTAAGATTAGTAAACAATGAAATTTGGAATTTTTTTTATACTTTTCGTTTATTGTTTTAACGTTTAAGAATTTATTATGCAATATTTGCAAAAAGATAAGTGTGTCTATTTTTAAAGTGTCATAAAGATTTAAACTTTTATTATGGTGGCGGACAAAACAAGAAAGCTTCGCACTTGTATTTAATATAAGGTGTTCAAATTTCAAGTTGAACTCTTTTAAATTTAATTATTAAAGTGATTAAAAATGTTTATTAATTTATTGGATATGGTCTAAAAATAGTAACAAAAACACGTTGGTATCGTAAATGATAGATGTGATAACAATAATAATATTGATTGTACATATAAATTATATTGCATCTATAGCAAAAAAATAAAAAAAAGTGCAAGTTAATTATATGGGTGTTGAAAATTTAAGTGTTTAAAGAAAAAGCCGTTTAACCAGTTGTTTCCGGATATCGCGAGCCACGGCTTTTATCTTCTATTTGTTAAAAAAAAAACTGTTTAGTTTATAGTGCCAATAAAAATATTGTGACATTACATTTTCGTTCCAATATATGTAGGAATTATAGTTAATTAATTACATATACATGATGCGCTTATTTTACTTTCTTTTCATATTTATTTAAATATTTTATGCATGCAGAGTATATTTGCACATAAAACGTCACATTACATCATTTAACTGTTTAATTAGACGTGATCATTATTGAGAAATATATTACGATAATTATTAGCATTCATTCGATAAAACTCTGTTATTATGGTCATTGCAAATATATTATTGTATGTCAGACTGAACAATTTAAAATTGTGATTCAAGCTCCGAACATGTCTGATTTATTATCTAAAATTTTGACGCTAGTAACTAATAAACATTTTTTAGAATGCGAGATAAATTCTATAAATTGAAATCTAGGTTTCCACTTACCAAAAACGAGCTAGTGAGTTAGATAAAGCAAAAAGCAAACAAATGAGGCATGTACTATAATTAATACAATAGCAGTATTTCTTGACATTTGATATGATCCGGATCAGATCAGGTTTCTTTCAATGACATGCAATAAAAACAACTTTTGCGCCGGCCTTATAAATTTAATAAAAAGGATCATGAACCAAATCCATTGATTTTATATGGAATGGTTTGTTAGTTTCTGAAGCTAAAATCGATAGAAGAATGACTTTTTACTTTTCCCACTATAACGAAGTTATATTGGGTAAGTATTGTAATCGCGAAAAAAATGTTGTTCCAGATTTTCACATCTCTCGACGAATTAGGTTACCAGGACCCCGATACACCGATCAGAAAAATGTCGTGTCCGTCCTTCCGTCCATCCTTCCAGTCGCACATTTTTATTATTTTTGTTTTGCCTCCCATTCTCACAAATATTGATAGGCTTGGTCGAAATTTTGTAAAAGATAGATTTTAGTAATAAGCAGTTTGTGTTAACTTTTAAGTCCATTCGAGTATAAAATAGAGGAGGTTGCAGTGGAAGAGTAAACTGCCAAACAGATTTTCTCAAAAACGAGACCGACGATTTTTTTCTTATGTTGATGATAAATTTTAAAAGTCATCATCTACTTGTGCAGCAAATTTGAAGTTGATTGAAGCATTGCGTGGGGGTCATTTTGACAAAAAGAGTAATATAAATTTGTTTATCTGTGTCCTCGGTAATGTCGAACTTTCCAAAGAAATATTTTTTACAGTTAATACACCTTGCAAATTCCAACAATTGTTCCCTAAGTGTCTTTAAGATAATATGAAAAGATTACCGTGTAATATGGAATTTAATACCACATTTACATTAGTAGAATAAAAGTATGTAGCAAAAAAGTATCGTAATGTGAACTCAAATTTAAATATTTAAATATTTTATCGCATTCGATAAAATATTTAAAAATTTAAATTTGAGTTTACATTACGATACTTTTTTGCTACATACTTTTATTCTACTAATGTAAATGTGGTATAAGTTTCTAAATTTGCATAAAATACTTTGCTGGTGGTAAATAATATCGTCAACATTTAAAATAATTATATTTAGTGAGCTTTTAAATATAGTAAGATATTCCCGTTTCTATGGCACTGACATTTCTGACATTGACATTTCTGTGACGATTTATTGACATTTTATGACATTTTAATGATTGAAATATCAACGACATGTTGATTGATACATTATTTGTGAATTTGTGAATTAAATCGCCTTTAAAGGTATTATTTCGAGTAATAAATTCTCTTGGTATTCAAAGTCGTATAGTTTGTAACTTCTAATGGAAAATTACTGTGAGAGACAGGCCCGGCTCGAGGGGTGATCGGGCTGTGTAGCCGTACAGGACGCAAAACTTTTAGGGGCGCAAAATTGTATTTTACACTCTAATGGAACTAACTAAATGTTGAATATAAAATAAGAACATTTTTATCATCCTGTTTTGCATTCTAATGTCACCATTTCACTATACTATATACACATTGTATTTCGGTTAAACCAATTTTTTAATGTGTTGAGGTTTAGGAAATTCATAAATCGAATATGTCAGAAGTTCCTTCGATCGAAAAAGCCCTTCAATAGAATATCAGTTGATTTCCCCATCTGTATCCGACCAATTATGTTGACGATTCTGCAAACTTAAGCTTAATAAATTTTTCAGATCCAGCTTTATGGCCTAAAACTCTTAACAATAAAATAACTGATTATTTGGTCATTCAAGGTCCCAGGCAAGTTCAATTTACACGATATCCTAAAGAGGCAACCAACCATCATTTCTCCAACAATCATTACTTCCGTGTACTTACTAATAACGAACGTGGACCGCGACGATGATATTATATTCTGAAAGTGCTGACCGTGCATTACGTTTCTGTTGTTTATGTTTTGAACGAGGTGGTAAGAATTCGAAATCAAGTTTAGCAATTATATGTTAGATTACAATTCTTGGATCCACATATCTAAAGCGATTAAATTACTTGAAACTAGCCCAAATCATATGATATGTTATATGAAACGTGGGTAGAAATGGAATCAAGACTGAAATCAGGATCAACAATCGATCGAGCGGAACAACTTATAATTCAAAAGAAAACAGAGCGCTAGAAAAATGTTTTTAATAGATTGAAAGTGGTGCAAGTCCATTTTCAAAAAATTTAAGTTACTGATAACAATAGACAAATAAAAGTATAATCTTTCTAACGGTGAACAATTTATAGTCAAAATAAAAAAAAAATAATCCTTAATACTTGCTCAAAAAATAAGAAAATTCAAAATCCCGTATATTTCTGCATTTATTGTTTCTCTATTCCTTCATTTTCTCATTTCAACAAAATATGGACTTGCACCACTTTCAAGATAAACGGCTCATATCAAGAATAACGGAAAATAGTTAGGACTAATTGAACTACCTACTTGCCAAATTTGACCCTGACAAGCAGGAACGTGTTCGTTGAACCCTAAAACACGAGTTAGTGAAAAAAAATATTTTAAACGAAATAATTGAATTGATGGCTGAAAAAGTCACTCAAAAAATAATTTCATGTATTCAAAATGCAAAGTATTTTTCCATCATTGCTGACTATACTCCAGATATCAGTCATATAGAGCAATTATCTCTGACTATAAGATTTGTTGATTTATCAAATGATAAAGTCGAGATATGTGAGAGATTTTTTTTTTATCCAACACGATTTTAAATTTGTTGGAAAAAAATAAAATCGAATTGAAGTACTGCCGGGTCAAGGATACAACAATGCCGCAAATATGAAAGGCAAACACAGTGAAAATTTTGATTCAAAGATAATTTTGAATCAAAATCCATTGGCATTTTTCATGACCTCTGGATGCCACAACTTAAACCTGGTGTTGTACGATGCAGCTAAATAGTCTTTAAAGCCCTTGTCATTATTTGGAATATTGGGAAGGCTTTATTCGTTGTTCACCGCGTCTGCTAATCATTGGCAAATATTAACCGATCATGTCAAATAATTGACATTAAAAAGAATTAGCGATACTCGTTGGGAAGCAACAATTTCTAGTGTTAAGGCTGTTCGTTACCAAATTGGAGATGTTCAAGATGCACTTGTCAAACATGGTGAGAAGGAAGAAAAGCACGATACAGAAATAGCACACACAGCGTTCAGTTTAGCTCGTCAATTAAAGGACTTTAATTTTCTTGTATCGTTGATCATTTGTTATGACGTTTTGTTTCAAATAAATATTGTCAGTAAATCTATGCAGATTACAAACAAACCGGTTTGGAGGAAGTTATTTTAGCCGCCAAAGAACTTTCCGGACTCCTCGATGCTGAAACTGACTTTCAATCAACAAAACGAATAAGATATGTAAAACGGCAATTTAATTATGAGGGTAGAGATGAGCCCATTTTAACGCCTAAAAAACAATTTGAAATAGAATTTTTCAAAATATTGCTTGATAACGGAATGATGTCGGTTCTAGAAAGATTTGAACTAATTAAATAGCATGCAGAAATCTGGGGACTTCTTTACGACCTAAAAACTCTGCCAACACGAGAAGAACTTGAAAAGCACAGTTTTAACAGTTGGTGAGACTTCCGATTTTGAATGGGCTAGCCCTATAACGTTATATCATGTGATGAACTCATCAGTATTAAAAAATCTATCGAGCTCCTTGATGATTCGTCCCCAATCAATATTCTTAATTTCATTAGAAAAAATCAAATTGAAGATTTATATCCTAATGTATGGGTTAGTTTAAGAATCTTATTAACTGCACCTGTTTCGGTTGCAAGTGGTGAAAGAAGCTTTTCAAAATTTAAATTAATTAAAACATATTTGAGGTCAACAATGTCGCAAGAAAAGTTGAGTTCATTAGCAGTTCTTTCAATTGAAAATGATGTAGCCCAAAGTATCGATTTATCCGAAGTACCAAAATCTTTCGCAAGCAAGTAAGCGCGAAAAATAGATGTTTAAAAGACAACTGTGTTTAATGACTATCATTATTAATTTAATATTTACAAAATATATTATTGATGCAAAAACCTGTACCTATCAATACAATAAAATATATTAATATGAATAAATACAATTAATTCCTTACAAATATTTGTATTAAATAAAATATTTATGAAATACGTACTATAATATTTGATTTTTATTATTATTAACTAAAAGCAACGAAATAAAATTATAGTGTCTACTATTAATCTCAAATTTATTTAACCTCCTTCTAACCAATTCCCTACTTTAACATCCTTACATTAGGTACTCCTTCTTTCGAGCCTATGCAGTTTTAAAACTACATATTTCCAATAAAATGTCGGATTGCAACTTGCTCTAAATTTGATTTCTTAATTTCTTAAAAAAACAATTCTCGAAGAGGGCGCTCAAATATCTGGAGCCGGCGCTGGTGAGAGGCTTTAAAATAATAGTACGCCACTAGGAGGTGGCGCAGGTTTAGGAGAGCTGGAAGATATATAAAATGAAATGCTATATGACAAGGAGGTGGGATTCGGTAACAAATGATAATTAACATTAATTCTGATTATATTGTTTGTGTTTTATTATTTTGTATTTTCGAATGGTCCACAGCGATGCTCCGTCGTGACTGAAGCACTGAATAAAGAATTATATCGGCCAATTCTCCCGTTGCTCACATAATATTGTAAATATAATAAATAATAAATTTTTAAACATTATGGATACTATCTGAATGGAGTAAATTAAATTCTTAAGGACTTTCTACGGTATACTAGAGATTTATAATTGAATTTATAATTGATAAAGGTCGAAGATGAAAAATAGCGAATACGACTTTGATTGCTGCTCAACACGTGTCAGTTCTAAATAATCTTGCATTAGTTGTGAGTGTGTGTTTTGGTTTTGGCGGTATGAGAGTAGAAATTTTAAATTGCCGTGATCAATTGTGATATTCGAGAAGAGGTCTCCAAATGCCAAGAAAAGCCGTGACATATTATAAAAGCTCTAAATAACGCCTGCCCAAATAACGGAAAATATTTGTAAAATATAAATGGTGGGTTTTGTGATCTTTAACGGATGCTTTCTGGGAAAAGTATCGTCCGAGAGTCGGATAGACCCAATTTTCTATATTAATGTTGTTTCTAAAACATATAATGAAGTTCCTAATTTTCATCTTGTGCTATCAGTTTGCCTTTTTTGTGCCCACATTTACTAAGGAAGAGGTAAAACAAATAATTTGTAAACTTAACGGTAATGCAACGAATGGTCCACGATAACTTTCCTAAAACATTTTAAAAATATTTTTGTGATGATTTCCTCGATGTTTTAATGAAAGAAAGCGCTTACCCAATTTTTGTTTGAAGGTCAGGAACGGTTTATTAGTATTAAAGAATTTACCCGGTTTTAGACACCTAAGTAGTCAATAATCAGTATTTTTTGTGGAATCTCCTTTAGTATCAAGAGAAATTATCTTTTATAAACTAAAACATAATTCACTTCCATATACAACAATTTTTATTTTAATATCAATAACCCACGAGCCTAGTACAACGGCGTATGTTCGTCTGACTTGTTTATATTACATTGCATAAGAAATGCTCTCTCTCTCTCTCTCTCTCTTTTCTTGCCGTACCTCTCAAATCAGTTACGTTTTATTCGTTGTTTCGAATATCATTTATTATGCAAAAACATCAGAGCTGGACCGATAATTAAAAGATAGTGTTGATCATTGATCAGTCGATCCTACATATTCGGTCCTCCTGCGTATGCTTTCGCTTCGAATAGCAATATCTTTAATTCTTGTTGCAAATTAGGTCATCATTATGTTATTAAGCTGCACCTCGGCTTTTGTTACTATATTGTTCGTCCTTATCCGCTTGGTAACATGCGTCTTGAATTATTCCGTCATTAGTTTTCGTCTTTAATTATTTGTCTTTATCGTCTTGAATTGATTATCGTCTTCTTTTGGTCAATTTCGTCTTGTTTTGTAGTTGAATGAGTTAAAATCAGCGTTTATTGGTCGTTACTTTCTTTATCGGACTCGTCGCTCGTAATGTTTGGATCGATTCGATGCCAGATTTTCATCATGTCCGCGCTGGTGGAGGTTTCGTTGGGTGCAGTAAATTCTTCTACCTTCTCTATAGATACCTTTCATTGCTTTTGACTTGAGTAACCTTGAGTAAGCCTCATGCTCCTCTGCAAAGCTCCATTCAAAAATCTTTGGAGGTTACCAACGTGTTTATACCAGTCTTCAGGTTTGGAAATTGTCAGCTTTGTAAGCGCAGATATAGTGATGCTGTTTATTCGCTCTACCTGCACATTGCTTCTGTGTACCCTGTAATGATGGTTATATGTTGAATTTGGGTTTGTTGGCAGTACTCCGCAAATGAGAAGTAGATGTTCCCGTATCCGATATAATTCGTCATGGATAACCAAATGCTACTTTTTGTATTTCTAACTTCAGCTTATGTTGTTGACTAGACGAGATACAACCAAGTAAACTTACTAATAACGTCCACTACAGCAAACTCGTATTTATAACTCTTTGCGGTGCTATAGTTAAAAGACCTATATGTTCGATATGGTAAGTACAAAGTGGATGTTCATCTTTTGGAATCGAGTGTATATATCCTTCCTGTTTCCCATTCTCTATTTGCCAGGATACAAGAGACACAATATTGGTAAATAATGTCATATCCCGTTCAGTTTTGGAATGTAGTAATGCCTTTCGATTAACTGCATCATCTTTCTGCTAACAAAACAACCCTTCTCGTGGTCTGCCTTTATGATATTGTAACAAAATCCCCAAAGGGATTTTGTTATTAGAATCAAAGGAATAGCGGTCTGGTGCGGTCTGGTGCGGTCTAGTAGCTGGCTAGAGCTCACGGTGCGGCGTGGGGTGTACCAGACATATTCCCATGCTTGGACAAAAGAATTAAACTACCTTGCCACGACCACAGTAGCTAATGAAATTATAAGCCGGGTGCATTCGACCAGGGATGATAGCTCAACCCTCGACGATCTCCACCATGACTGCCTACAGTGCCCCCTTATCGTCGGGCCGCGTACCGGGATGCTATTTCCCAATCTCGGCGATGACCGACGCCAATAAGGGATGGAAGGGCGCCCTATAGAAAGATCTGATTAAGACCTCCAGGAGCGGAAACCATCATCCCTAGCCGAATAACACATGCCGCGTACCGCTCCCCAGCGCAGCCTGCCCTGGGGATAAACCGACCCGCAGCAAAATCCCACTTCACATCACGCGATCACAGGACAAATTATTCACGCATAACGAGTGAATAATTACAAAGAAAAACGCACGATTGGCATGAACCGTATTGAACATAAAATAAGGTGACCTTGTGCAGGTCACTACGGTACACCCCAAACTTACCACAAATTCAAGACAATAATACGTGAGATTAATTCTAACGAAACTGTAATTTATTAAGAGTAGAAAGCAAAAAATTTTACTCGAAATCAAGAAAAGTAATCGAACCAAATGCAAAAGAAAAGTTAAAGAAATCACTGAATTTTACCCAAAGAAACGAAATGTGAATTAACTTGGCCGTACTTTGGTACGCAACCCGAAATATGAAAAAACCCCGTTTAAATTTATTTAATTAATATAATAATAAAACAATCGTCAAACCCGACCGTCAAGGTTGGCTCACAAGATCAAAAAAATAAGAATTAAAAAAACCACGCGGTGTTAACGGTATTTTTATTTATTTTTTACCGCAACACCTTACCTGCCCGCTGCTTAACAAAGCCCGTCCGACCTAACCACAACTAGCGCCGTCGCAGGAACAAGTCGGAGGATCCTCTCTAACACGAACCCCGCTCCTTTAGGAGGAGTTGCTGCCACAATCCCAATTCATTTACAGTACCGACATTCGACAGTAATCTACAACAATGTCACCGTAATCCGCACAGCGGTACCCGGTATCTTCACGTTATTGCACAAGCAACACAAGACACAACCCAAAATCAAGGTTGCCCACCCACACTTCAATTAATCAATTACATCCACACCCACTGTATATTCACATAATTCTTATTTGTTAATTTTTGAATCAAAATATTAGTTTTTTTTTCACTCAAAAGGAAGAAACAGCTCAACGGAATTTTTAATTTACCCAGGTTTGGTGTAACAAAACAACAAAAAAACTTGGTGAATAACCACAGAAAAATTGTATATAGATAGATTTTTTTTCAACTTTATTTATTATTTAGTTCAAGTTCACATAATTCAATTATTCTATCATATAAGCTTCACGCTTTAAACATATTCAACAAAATCAATAGTCATAAGGCCTTAATATTAGTATACAACAAATATAATCAATGAATACATGAAGCCACTCGGCATTTATTTGTTGTTGTTTTTTAGATATGGAAATTTCAAAAGCACTAAATTTCAATTTCAGAACTCAATATTGATATCTCGATAAACTATATCGAGCATTCAATCCCAAACTTTACAATATACTTATAATTTTATATGCAACAAAAAAAAAATACACCAAAAGGCCACAATATTAATTTTAGAAAAACAAAAGAAATCACTTTCTTGGACTAATGTCCGAACTTGACCTTTATTATTTTAATTTCGAAACCAGACTATCTAAAAATTCAAATAAACCGACACGTATAATAGTATTCGCAACGATTCCCCTTAAAAAAACAAAAAAACAAACCGAAAATTAAAACTTCGGGTAGCGTCTAGCGTCATCAACAACATTGCGCAGCCACACCATACATTCAACCAAATACACCCGAAGTCAAAATATTAAATTTAAGAAATGCACACACATATCTCTCACACAGAAAGTACAAAAAAAATGTTTACATAAAAATCAAATAGAATACACCAACAGAGTATATTAAGGGGAAAGTATATTTGTTAAAGAAAAATATCATGCAGCCGTTAACCCATAGGCGTCGATTACTTTACTTCATTTCAGAATTTCTTGCAAAACAAAAAAAATTTGTTGATATTACAAAAGTTTACGACAATCAAGGACGGTCGTAACAACATCATATTGCATAGTTTTCGGTAGGCACAAGACCCTTCTGCCATCGGATTGATCTTTATACAGCACAGGACTCCTCTTCTGATCAGCATATAGTTGTCGTGTGGCCCATGTTTTAGAAGTCGAGTGATCACTTGTATCTTATCGTCCTTCTCTTGCACATTTCTTATTTTGTGTAGACTTGTCTTGAATTACAATTGTCATCGGGTTTCTGCCAAGTGCATCGACGTGTTTCATATTTGAGCCACTTCAATATTCAATTTGGTAGTCGAACTCCTCTAAGGTTAGCACCCATCCGCAATTCTCGATGCAATCACTTTTTTGGCCATGGTCACTTTAAACGCAGCGCAATCTATAATTATTCTAAAAGGTATAGAAATTACTCTTAACTTTTCTAAAGCTTACACTATTTCGAGGACTTCCAACTCGTAGCTACAGTATATACTCTGGGTTAAAGTTGTCTTCTTACTGTGATAATAGACAGGATGGAACTTCCCGTCGACCCCATCTTTCTGCAACAAAATGTCTCCATAGCCATCTTTTGAAGCATCGGTGTAGTTCTGTTTCAGCGGATGGATTGTAGATATTCAAAACAGGGTTTCTAATCAGTTGCTGCTTAAGTTTTTCAAAAGCGCCGATTTGCTCAGGTTGAAATTCGAGTTAACACATTTCTTCAACAAATTCGTCAAGGGCACTGCTGTAATGAAATAGTTTGGAATAAATCATCGAAAATAGCCAGTTAAGCCCAAAAAATATTGACGCATCTTGATGTTTCTGGGGATTAGAAATTTCGGCACGGCATCAGTCTTTTGTCGTGATGATTGGATTTTTCCTTCGGATAAAATGTAGCCAAGATAATCTATCTGATGGTATAGAAACCTACATTTTTTCCATTTAAACTGCAGTCCAAACTCGCTCACCACCTGGAAAACTTATCTCATTTTTTGCAAATTTGCTTCTTCATTTTTGCCGGAATAATTAAATCGTCCATGTACACCTGTAACACTCCTTGAGCAATCAAGTCATCCACCAGATCCTCTATTAATGGTAGTTTATACCTATCACAATTTTGTTATTATACGCTGTCGATAATCTACACATATTCGTTTTTCTCCACTTTTTTTATTTGGCAACACTATGGACCTTGCAAACTCAGAAATGCTGGGTCGTAAAAATCCCTTTGTCAACCAATCATTTAATTGTCTCCTTCCAGCTTTTCGACTTAAGCCAACTATCTCGGGGGTTGCCAGACTGGAATTTCGTCCTTAAAAGTTAGTTTTAGTTTAACCGGTGAATCCCTCTTCTTATTTGGAATATATTCGGCTACTAACTGATTTATTATATCTAGGTATTTCGAACTCCCTACTTCTAGTGTTTTATTCGCTATTGATAACACTGCACGACGGTAAATTTTCTTCGGCTCTGATTTTTTGAATGCTAATGCCCACTTCCGAAACTGTTATATTCGTTTCAATTCAATTATCGCCAGTGCCTTTGATTCGAATTTTCATATTATTTAATAATAGTGAGGTCATCGATCAACGCGTATATCTTTTGTTGATTAACCTCAATAAGCTTGTGAGTATGCCTTATTGGTGGACATTCTGTTTCGCCTACTTTTACTTCGGGTCGAATGCGCCCAACGAATACTCAGGCGAACATAAAAAACATTTAGGGCCTTCATCACGCTTCCTGCAATGTTTAAATAAATGTCCTTGCTTTCCACAATTGAAACAGGGTTCTAATTTTCTTGATGACTTTGAGTTGCTAATGTCATTAATGTCCTTGAATGTTCAGAATTTCACACACTAGTTCAACTTGTTTCTAAATCCCGCCATATCTGAAGCGCTTTATACTATATTTTACTATACCGATACATCCACGACCTTTCCTAGTTTCCCGATTTCCCGTATTGCGAAAACATAATCTCGAAAACGTCCCCTTGTCGCTTCTGTTTAGAAAACTCATCAACCAGAAATGAAATAATTTCCTATCTATCCCACGTGTTCAATTTGCTACTGGTTGCTAAGCTCTTTTTGGCCGACCCCGTAAGTGCCTTCTTTGCATACAGTAATTTTTACAAGGAGTTAAGTTTAAACAATCTGGCCATCGCTTCAAACTCATCAAGCCAGTCTTCCACAGCCTGTGGTCCGTTACCTTCAAATAATCGTAAAATTTCATTATAGTGAATACCGCTTGGCTCAGGAAACTTATTGTCATTATCTTTCTCGTCATTATTGGGTTTGGCACTAAAAACTGCATATCCGCTGGATGCCTGATTCTAAAAGCTGTGGCAGTATATGGATCTATATGTGAATGAAAGGATGTGAAGTTATCTCAGGATTTTATCCCAGAAAATAAAAAATGTTAAACAAGCAGTACTAATAAAATTATGCCACATATATTCATGTGTGAAATTATCCCAGCCCAGGATTTTATTATGTCCGGAAAGTACTTACTTATTTTCTTACTAAAATATTTAGCAGAAAATTTCGCAAAAATTTCACGTTTCGGTTGGAATTCGGTTGGCAACCAGGAGAAAGTTTGTTTTTCGGTCCTAATTTAAACGAAATTTAATATTCCTTTTTTGTAAAATATTCAGCAATGTTTGAACATTAAACCAAAATTGACAATCCACCAAAATTTTATTTGGAATGTGAACAAATTTTAGGACACTTTAGTACTCATATGACGAAAATTTGTTAGTTAAATTCACGAAGTCGATTTTATTTATAAGCAATTGATGGTCAACCTTTCCAAGGCTTTTTGAAAATAACTACCTATACACACAATCTACTTGACCAATCTTCTCAAACTGGTTCAAAAGGAAACTTGAAAACTTTGACAAATTGCTAGCCGTTGATTTATCAGGTACAAATCCATGTTGAGATATATTAAATAAGTGTCGTATTTCACTATAATTAGAATAATTAAAATTCTACTTTATAACATATTCCTTCCTCGATATTTGGATCCAAAACCTTTTCGGATTTTAAACTCTAAACTATTTAAATTGGCTAACCATTGTTTTATAACGCATATAGCCAAGAAAATTGTTTTCCTACGCATAATTAATAAGAAAAAAAAAAAATAAGCATTAATGAGTAAGAACAGTAATAAAATTAATTAAAATTATTTACAATAGAATTTAAAAAATGAATTTTCCATAAAAAAGCTCTGTACTATCCTGAAATAACTTTCAGATCGAAAAACAGTAATCTGTGATTTTTTGGATATACATAATAAAAAACGCAAAAAAAATTATCGGGTTGATCCGAGAAAATATCAACGCAAAAGGTTTTTTTATATCTCTCTGATCTCTCCGATGTAATAAAAAAAAACATGCTATAGTGTTAAAAGCTCTTCATTTTGCTAGCAGTTTGGATTTTGTCTTAATCAATCTTCTCGAAGGAACAGAATACCACGTCGGAAATTTGGAATTACTTTTATTCGAGATGAGCGCATTTTATGTACATATAGGGCATGATTCAATAAAACCAAGGTTAGCTCGATATATGTAAACAAATGGCCATCTTTTTTTTTTTGACGTCACTCAATTCTCAATACGTATATAAATTACAACAACAAATAAAAAAACGAAAAGTAAAAAAGAATTGCATGACGTCACGAACACGTGTTTTGAAAAATCGAGCTAACCTGGGATTTATAGAATCATGCATATAGGGTATGTTTTTTTTTATGTCGAAGTAACCAGAGAAATAATTTAGCTGTCAAAATACAGATATGCGTTTTTTTTTAGTATCCGAGAAAAAATATATTTCTCTGTGTCGTTTTTTTTCACGCTCGGATAATTTTCGAATACAATCTTTTTTCTCTGAAAAAAAGTTCGGATTGTTGTTTAACATCACGACTGTTGTCTATTTAGGTAAAACATAACATTTTTTTAACAAATAAAACGACATTTTTACGATACTAAAAAAACTGTCATTTATTTTTTATCGGATACATCAGAGAAAATATTTATCGGATTTCTTCGATATAATATCTATTTGTTCTCTCTTATTTCTCCGACATTAAAAAAAAAAACACGCCCATAATAGAATGTCAAAAACCTTATTGTAACAAATTCTACTCACGAATCAACTGCAATGTTATCAAACAAATCGACCCAATCTATTAAATCCTGATCTTTACGAATCATATTATATTTAATTAAATGGATATACCACTTGATGTTTGCGGAACCAAACGACTATCTGATACATACTGTTTTATGGAGGTGAGGCCAATAACCAGAATACCGTTGGTATTTTAAATAAATTAAGAAAATTAATATTATGATGGCACAGTTCTCAGGTGAGGAGTACATTGATATCCATTTTGTTTACGGATTTTCCGATGGTAATGCATCAACGCAGATTTCCAATGCGTCGCGTTCTGACGCAAGAGTATTTACAAATATTCATAGAAAACTGCGAGATATCGTAACAAGATCAAATACCCAGGCGGATCCCCTTTCAGTCCCACTAAATCATTTGGATGTCGACGAAGAATAATTCCTCATGCAACAGCAAATTGAGAAAAACTCAATTTTATAAAAAAAAATATTTTTTTTTACTTTAAATTATCATAGCTCTCATCATAGTATGCAAATGCAAGATAACAACTTAAATCTTAATATACAATTACCAGTCAAATAGGACTAATTTGGTTGCTCTCCGATAAATATTTTGGAAGTTACAGTTTAATATTTAAGTGTACTGTTTTTCGGAACCAAATTTTCTAAATTCCCTGTATCTCGGATCCTGACAGTAAAAATTTCCATTGGTACTTAAAGTTTCCAGAATAACTTATTTCCATGGATAAGGGGTAGTTTACGGGCTCGATAGACGGAGTAGTAGGCTCGCTACTACGCATACCGTCAGGAAGTGAATTCAAATCTCTGGCAAAGACTGCCAAGGTCCGTTTATCAGTTTCAGTTAAAATTTCAATTGGTACATAAAGTTTCCAGAATCAATTATTCCCCTGAATAGGGGGTAGTTTTTGGGCTGAATAGGTCGAGTAGTTTGTCAGTTACTACGTGTGCTATCGAAAAGTGAATTCAAATCTCGTAGTAGCTGACATACTACTCCGCCTATCGCGCCCAAAACTACCCCCTATCCAGGGGAATAATTGATTCTGGAAACTTTATGTACCAATTGAAATTTTAACTGAAACTGATAAATGGGCCTTGGCACTCTTTGCCAGAGATTTGAATTCACTTTTCGATAGTACACGTAGTAGCTGACAAACTACTCCGCCTATCGATCGATTATGTGTACTGTGGATTTTGCCTATCACTTTAATATATTCTTTAAATCTTTCTTTCAGAGAACGTCTTTCCGTTATAAAACCTGTATTCAAAACGATACGATTTCTGACTTTCACTCCATTTTCCAATTTAAACTGCATTTTGTGAGCTAAACTAAAACCGAAATTTTGAACAACTTTTTCAACTTTCTGACTTGTGTGTCTCCAATCCATTTTTTTTTTCGCTGGCGCTATATCCCATGGAGGGATTTGGCCGCTTCATTTTGAAGTTTCGTAATCATTTTTGTTAACGGATAATGAGTGATTAATTCATTGATCCTACCCTTAACCAGCCGTGATTTTTTCATCACCCGCCGGGAATCGAACCCGGGACCTCCGGAGCGTAAAGCAAGTATGCTAACCACTGTGCCACCGGGGCGGCTCACATAAGGGTTTTAAGTAGTGTTTAGTCCCAAAAATGTCTAGAGCCTAGAAAAATGCACCAAATTGAGTATTTTTTTTTTTTAAATACTCTTTATGAGATTCTTAAAAGATCCCTCATGAGTATTTTGTCTGAAAATTTGTTTAAAAACATCACTTTTTTTCTTAAAAAAATCACATTCATCTATTAGAAACTTCAAATTTATTCTCATTTTTATGTTTGTTGGGTCTCTGATTTCAAATCTGAAGTCGGTTTTTCGATATTTACACTTGACAGCTGTCAATTAGCAGTCAAATCACTTTCACTTGTTATAAATCTTGAATTTATTCTCATTTAGTACGTTTCATGGGTCTCTGATTTCAAATCTGAAGTCGGATTTTCGATAACAAATATCTGAGTATGTACTGATTTCTACGCATACAAAAATTTTTCAGACAAAATACTCATGAGGGATCTTTTAAGAATCTCATAAAGAGTATTTTAAAAAAAAAATACTCAATTTGGTGCATTTTTCTAGGCTCTAGACATTTTTGGGACTAAACACTACTTAAAACTCCTATGTGCGGCTGTGTGTCTCCAATCCATACTTCTGTATTTATTTTTTAAATTATCATCAAAATTTAGTGTGGTACACATATGATATTCCATTTGCCTTTTGTAACCTGTGTTCATCGCATCTATTAATATCGTTTGATAGGTTTGTGTGACTTTTTTGAAAATTTGGAATACCCGTCTGATTTTTAAATTTTTAAAGAAGATCTAAAAAATATCTTTTTGTCGTTTTCGAGTTCTAAAGTAAATTTTAATTTTGAATGATTTAATTATGAAACGAGTCGTAAATAAAGTAAAGTATGTCATCCACATACCGAAATCAATATTATATTTTATCATAAAACGAGCCGGAGTTATCCTCGCCCGCTCGGACAAAGCCAGCCAGCTCCTATGAAATGTGAATTAAAAAATTAGGACCCATTCACAATTAATGTTACCTTATTTAGAATTGAGACGTGTTGAACAGCTTCGCAATTTTCATCTTCAATCTTTAAGAACTAGCTCCAGTTATACATCTCTAGTATACTGAAAAACCATAAGAATTTAAATTACTCTATTCAGGGAGCACAATTAATGTTACCTTATTTAGAATTGAGACGTGTTGAACAGCTTCGCAATTTTCATCTTCAATCTTTAAGAACTAGCTCCAGTTATACATCTCTAGTATACTGAAAAACCATAAGAATTTAAATTACTCTATTCAGGGAGCATCCACAATGTTCAAAGTTTATTTTCTAAAAATTCGTGCCGTTTGTTAAGATCACAACAATATGTAGCTGATATAATGTTTTGATAGCAGTGATTCGGTCTGAACGGATCATTGCTATATTATAAAAACGTAAAAGTCAAGCAATACAAATTCTATGTTCTGATTTTGTATTGTTTATGTTTTAATTTTTTCTACATATTCTCAATTATCTTTTGGTCCGATATCCCACCTCCTTGTCACATAGCATTTCATTTTCTGTAATACCCACAGCCTCTCTCCTCAACTTCCTCTGACCTAATAACGTGATATTATTTTAAGGGCTCTCCTTAGTAATTTGTTATTCAGATTTATATAAGACCAAATACCAAGAAAGTTGATTACTCAGAAATACCTTTAAAGGCGATTTTATTAAAGTATTTTACAAATAATGTATCGATAATAAGTCGTCGAAATTTCAATCAATAGAATGTCATAAAATATTAATAAAACGCCACAGCAAGAATTTATATCTAAAAACTTACTAGATGATATTACTTGCCACCAGCAAAGTATATTAGGTAAATTTAGAAATTCAAATTCTATATACACACGGTAACCTGTTCATTTCGCCTTTAAGACACCTAAGGAATAATTGTTGGAATTTGCAAGATGTATTAACCTAACCGTAGAAAATTTTTTCTTCGAAAACTTCGACATATCTCGGAAATCTTTTCAACAAATTTGTTTCACAGTTTTTTGTTAACATATGGCTCCCACACAATGCTTCAATTTTACGTCTCGTTTTTGAGAAAATCTGTTTGGCAGTTTGCTCTTTCATTGCAATCCCTTCTATTCTAGATTCGAATTGACCCAAAAATGAACACAAACTGCTTATTGCTAAAATCTATCTTTCTACAAAATTTCAACCAAAACTATCAATATCTGTGCGAATGCGAAAGGCAAAACAAAAGTAATAAAAATGCGTGACTGGAAGGACGGAAGGATTGAAGGACAGATACGACAATTGTATAATCGATGTTTTGGAGTCCTGGTAACATAATTCGTCGAGAAATGTGAAACTCCGGAACAAAATTGTTCTCGCGATTACAATACTTACCCAATAAAACTTCGTTATAAATAGTAGGAAAAGTAAAAATGAACCTATAAATACAGAAATTATAAAACTAATGGCCAAGTATGATGGAACTTGCCCATTTCTCAACCGATTACGATGAAATTCAACATTTGTATTGGAAATGGGATTCTAAAATGTTTTTTGGATGAAGTTCTGGGATTTTAAAACGATTTCTGGATGAGGTTCTGGAATATGGCCAAGTATGATGGAACTTGGCTATTTCTCAACCAATTATGATGAAATTCGACATGCGTAATGGAAATGGGATTCTAAAATGAGTTTTGTATCAGGTTCTGGAATACGGCTAAGTATGATGGAACTTGCCCATTTCTCAACCGATTATAATGAAATTTGACATGCGTATTGGAAATGGGGTTCTAAAATGATTATAAAGTTCTAGAATACGATTTTTCGTTTTAAATTGGATGCCTGTACCCATGTTACTGAAGCTTTTGACCTATTTGGCTGTTGTTGTATAAGTAAATATGTATATGTTGGTTAAATTAGAAATCAATAATGTCAAAACTGTCACACCAACTTTATGACATTATTGAAGATACCAAAGACCGAAGTTCTGATCACCTCGTGAGGTTTCAGCCCTTTATATTTGGTTTCATCTGTTCGGGTTTATTTTAGAATAACTAGAAGTTTTTGCTGAGGATGGGTTTAATATTATTCGAAAATATAGAATTGATCCGCATGCAAGACATACCGGGGTGTAGCACTTTAATTACGTAAAACACAATTAAATGTAAGGCAGTTATGAAAAATGCACGTGAGTCAAATTTTAAATGACTGTTCTGAGAAATTACTAATAGTCTAAACATAACGTTTTTAGTGGAGATTGTTTATAGTCCACCTGGGGTTAAATTTCTAAATTAAATTTACAAAAGAAAACCTTTGAGTGACCTGGCTAGCAGGTATAAAATAATTATCCTTGGCGATTTAAAATTGAATGATATTTCAAACAAACCTAATATCAACAAATTCCTTCGAATTTTACTAACACTGCCACTTTTTGCTGGGATTTATTGCTACTCAATAATTGCTTCAATCTATTTGTTTTTACTTAAATTTCCATTCCGGGACTGTATACCACATTACAAGAGTAATCATATGATTTATGGTTCCTATAATTTCGATTTGAATATTTCTAACATTGACAAAAGACATTGGTTGCAGAAGCTAACCAGCTTGATTAAAACTGCTAGCCTCTTATCTTACAGATCGATACCAAACAACCTAATTGAATGAAAATTCTCTGAACCTGTTCGACTCATCTCTAGCGTTCCACATGGATATATTTTAGACTCTATATTAAACTCTAAGAATCATTGAAACCTAAAGCCACATTAAAGTCTGTTACGTAGTCTTTCGTCTTTTACCATAATGATCAGTATCTAGGTTTAATCGTAAATTGCCAGTTCAATTGGGATGATCATAATAATTATATTTGCACGAAGATGAACTCTTAAAACTACACTCCCGGTGATGCTAAACTAAATTTAATACAATCCCTATAGTTGGCGCACAGTTAGTATATTATGCAGCTATTTATCAAGGTTGTTCTAAAACTTCCTTCGATAAAAAGAAATATGTTTCTATTTCTACGTATTGTAGGCCGATCTTTAATTTATTTGAAAAAAGTTTAAATACTATAGGAGCAAAATCAATTATAAAGCTTTTTATTTAAGCAGATATTTTTACGCGCAGTCTCACCCTGTCGTGTTGTGTTGCTGCCGCGGTTTCAAACACCGATGAGATCTTCGATTTAAAATATCTTGCAGCTTTTATAACAATCGATGCATCAATTTTATTTTCATAATTCTATATAACTATACAATGTATGAATTTTACCAATTAGCACATAAATTTAACATATACTCCAATTGACATCAACAACAAAACCGCATTTGACGAAATATTAAAATTTTCCGGGTTTATTTCCAATATTTGCAAATAAAATTAGAAATTGTTGATTATTAATCAATCATGTTACTTATATGGAGTGGATGATGCAGCTTTATATTCTCAACAGCACAATCAATTTTTATATAGGAAACATTTATGTTGTAGGTATATATCAAGATTTAATTGTGTGAATGTAAATCACGTTTTAGATAACTAAAAATAAACAGCCGCTGCCTTTAAAAAGATGTCCATCCAATTGAACGGCTGCATAAGATAAATTGTTATCAAACAAAACCGGGCTGATTAAAAATGCGATACACAACAAATCGAAATAATAAGGTTATAAATTTTAAAACAATATACCACTAATCTTAATGTTAATATTGTATTGCCGTCATAAAATAGGAGGAGAAGGCACGTGACAATAAAAACTCAAAATTCAAGTTGATTTGCATTCAAAAGTTAATGGTTGAAAAACTCGCAACAAATTTCTAGTTCAATAAATTCTTTGTTTCGATTGGACACATCGACATTATTTTGTATAAATGAAATGCATAATGTAAAATAACCTCTCGAGACATATACTTTTCACGTGACCACTTCAGTAATACCTTTATCGCACAGTTTTTAAAGTGTTATTACAAATTATTTATCGTTTACGAGTTATCAGGCTGACTGGTATAATTAATATTTACATATTTTAGTATTTATGTGGACGTCATAATAAGTCACCTCAAATACTTTTGACAACATATAAAGTTCGCAAATTTTATAAAGACGATGATTCGAAAAATATGTACGTACATACATTACACGAACAACAATAAATCATATCGATATTCTGGTCGCACAGTAAACGGAATGAAAATTCGAGATATATCGACACATGTTATAAATTGTCGTTATCGTAATCATCATAATAATTGATACTGGACAAAAGTGACAATACTGGTATATGATAAGGAAATTTTCTGTACATACGTACATATTATATATAGGTATACAAAAAATGATTACCTTGTAATTACCTATACTAATATGTATTAGTGATTAATGATACTGGATTGTTGTACGTTTATACAATCTTATCAATAAATTATTGTGCTATTCGCCAATTTGATTATTTACTTCGGCTAATTCAAAATTTTGTTAGTGAATTGCTTCATGTTTTTTTTAAAGGTATAATCCCGTTGCATTTTACTATGAAACATAACCCCTTGACATATTTAGACGAAATATATTACTTTTAAAAGCTCTGCTGCCCAAATTGCCACAATTCTCGACTAATTATAGGTTACCAGGACTCCAAAATAATTTAAACAAATGTCGTGTCTCAGTCCTTCTCTCATTCTCACATATATTTCGACCGAAATTTCCTGGTGACGTAGTTCTTTACTTACTTTCGGAAATAGTACAAGTTTGAGACATTTATAAAAGCGTCACAAAAAATTACTTTTCCAGAATGGCCAATGAATGTGGAAATTAGAAGATAACACATTTTGAAAAATATCCTGCTTAAGGTTTTGAGAGAATATGAAGTCTTCAGTATGGTTGTGACAACTAATATGTAGTTGGACCTTTATTCCACCAAATTTAATTTGTCTAGAATACTGTTGTGTCCTGATCTGATAGTTTTAATTAGGTTTGTTACTTTAAAGCTTTCGACCCTTGAGTGGTGAGAGCCCCAAAAGTGTTTCTAGACTAGCATTGGTGCGAGTCTTCATCGCTTCCGTTGTGCTGAAACAAATTAGCCTTTCAGTTTTATCCAATATAGAGCAGGCATCGATTTGCTTTGTCACTGGCTACCACACAAACGCCAAATAGATTAGCTTTGGTCTTATAGTCAACAGATAAACCCAAAGTTAAGCTAAGTGAGCATTGGTCTTACAATGAACAGGTAAAACCAAAGTATAATTTGAGGATTCAGATCGCACTTTTTACCACTCATTCGCTGGCATTAAAATATGCTTTGTTTGTCTTGCTTGGGTTATGTTTTAAAAGGGGTTCCATACCAGGTTTTGGTTACGTAACCTACTCTCAGATATTTAACTTCCGTTGCTGTTTGGAGGGTTTATGAATTTTAATAACCAGTTTGGGGGAGGTGGGTTAGGCCTTAGGAAATAATTGAAATGTAACACTTTGTGACAAGTGGGGCTCATTGAAGTAGACCTGATTTTTATTGGCAAATTAGAATTTCTTTAGCTCTGATTCTTCGCGAATGATGGCGCTCTACCCTTTTCGTTTTCTTTCATGGCCATTAAAATTGTTTGTGATATTGTGGCAGTAAGTTCCAATCCTTGTTAGTCTTAATTTTGGCCTTTTCAGTATTAACTTCGGTCCAAATGGACCAAAGGAATTGCGCAAAAACCACGCAGTGATGTTATCACGTTGACCAATTTTGTATACATGGTTTGAGGATTGAGTTAGGCTTTGAGTTTGCGATTTAAAGTTGGGTTTCATTTGCGGGTTGAATTGGGGCTGATTTGAAGTTGAGTTGGGGTTGGATTAAGGTTTAGTGAATTGTTCAGAAACTTTTTATATGTATATGCTAGTTTAAGGACCTGGTTAAGAGTTGGGCTCCATTTGCGGGTTGAATTAGGGTTGAGTTGGAGTTTGTTGGGGTTGCGTTATGGTTTAATGACCAGTTCAGCTAGGTATTTATTTGAGTGTTGAATTGATGGTTGAATTAGAGTTAGCTTGAGTTGAGTTCATGTACGCATTTAGTTTTTAAGACCATATTGATTTGGGAGTTAAGTTGGACGTGAGTTTGGGGTTGATTGAGGGTTGAGTTGGATTTCAACTTCAGTTGTTTTGAGATGAGTTCATGTCCCTTGTAGTTTTTCCAATCGCGTTAATTTCAGGATTTAGTTGAATATTGAGTTTGCGGTTAAGTTGGCGTTGAGTTACAGGTCGAGTTAGAGGTTGGGTTAGGTTCAAGGTGAGTTCACAGACATATGCAGTTTTCGAAACTTATACAAGTTAGGGTTTATTGAGGGGTTCAGTTGCCGGATTTATTTGGGGAGAGTTGTGGGTTTAGTTAGAAGTTAGCTTGTGTTCAGTTCATGTACGCATGTAGTTGACTTTAGGAGTGAGTTAAGGGTTCAGTTGGGAATCATTCGGCCGTTCAGTTGAAGATTAATTTGGGGGTTGAGAGTTGAGTTAACAGTTACCTTGATTTGTTGCGAGTTGGGTTCGTGTACGCTGGGATTTATTGGGAGTTGAGTTAGGCATTTAGTTGAGGGTTACGTTGAGCGTTGAATCGTACTCGAGTATTGTATTGAGTTGAGGTTGAGTGATGGGGTTGAGTTGAGGATTTATTTGGGTATTGAGTCGGGGGTTGAACTGAGAAGTTGAATTGGAGTGAAGTTATATGGTTGGGCTTAGAGTAGTTGAGTTGGATTTGAGTGAGGGGTTCGGTTGGGGATTAATTTGGGATTTAGTTGGATGTTAGAATGAGATGTTTTAAGTTGAGTGCATCATGCATGTTGCTTTCATATCGATTTGATCTCGGATAGAATTTTTTAGAGGGTTGAGAATTAGTTTGCGCTAAGTCAGGTTGGATTTGAGTTAGATCACTTTAGGATTGAGTAAAAGGTTCGGCTGAGGAATTATTTGTAGGTTGATTCGTGGGTTGTGTTAAGCACTATTATTATTATTACTGTGAATTGGCCATTGAGTTGAGAGTTAGGTTGGCGGTTAATTTGGTGACTGCGTTTGGGTTTTCGTTGCGATTTATGTCTAGGTTGAGCTGTCAATTGAGTTTGAGGTTGAGGTGAAAATTAAGTTAAGAAATTCAGTTGGGGATTGATTTAAGAGTTAAGTTAATTTTCAGGACCAAAGTTCTGATCACCTCGTGAGGATTCAGCCCTCTATATTTTGTTAAGATTTTTTCGGAACCCATTTTAGAAAAACTTGAGACAGAACCAAAAAGAGTCGATGATGCATGGATTAATTTGAACCTTGCTTGGTATGACTGATTAATGCTAAAAACTTTAATTTAGATAGCTGCAGTCAATCAACTCGTAGAAATAAAAAAATATGTATACCTATAAAGCAGAGCGGCTAAGAAATACCCTGAAATTGGGAAAGTTTTAATTTCTGATAATTGCTTATTTGATTCTCCGTAAGACGATGAACTCAGAACTGCTATTTATTATTTTAATATGGTGTATTAACAAATTAGCACCGTACAATGCCATACAAACAAACAATAATTTCAAATCTGCTTTCGTTTCCTCTTATGATTATTTAATTGATGCACCAAACACCAACAGTAAATACAAATATGGAAATATGGAAATAATTTTCTATTAATATGAGGGATTCTCCAAAAACTTGGAATATTTATTTGCGCTTCATGAACCAACATAATTTTATTAATGTGTACGCAAGTGATAATATTATCAAAACGTATGTTTTTGTATTAATTGGTGTATTACTTATTTAAATTATTGTTTGGTCTAAAATGAGGTGCCCCTAATAATTTAAAAAATTAAATATTTAGAAAATAGTTGGATTAGTTTTTATTTTAAAATTGTTACTTAATACTTAGTTCTAGAAATTTAATATTTTGTATGACTACCGTTTGCCCTAATCACTGCTGCACATCTCTTATTCATTGAACCAATCAAATTTCCAATGACATCATCGTTAATAGTGTTTCAAGCCAGCTGAATTTGCTCCTTTAATTTATCTAGTGTTCCTGGATTATTTCGTCGAACTTGCTTCTTCATAATAGCCGAAATATTTTCAATAAGGTTCATATGGGCTATACGGGTGCCATTGCATTGTGTAAATGATGTTGTTATTTAAACACCAAATCACCTATAAAATAAATTATACCTAAGTTAGCAATGTTTGTCAATATTTAAAGGCGCATTGTCCTGCAGAAATGCGAAACCCTCAGTTTCAGCAAACAGCTGCATACATAACTGATGGCTTTCAAGAATATTCATGTACACTTCTTTATTGACATTTGCATCAACAAATGCTAGTTCTCCCAAGCCACCATTACTGAAAGCAGCCCCAAACCAATAATCCTTCAGATTTGTTGGGAACTTTTTGAATGCAAACATTGCTAGGGCGTTCTTCTGGTTTTCTGCACATAATTAGCCTCCCGTCTCTGACATGGAGCTTCAATTTGCTTTCGTCCGAAAATATAATGCTATTGCACATTTATCTGCACCAAGTAGCATGTTCTTCTGCCCACCGTAGCCGAGTAATTTTTGACGAAGCACTAAAAGTGTCTTTTGCAGTGATCGATGTTCTCTCAAATTAACCTTCTCCGCACAATAGAGGCCGAGATTTATGTTCCAGTTCCTTCTTCCACGTCCACTTGTAATTTTGTGGACGTTCTGAATCAGCTTCGCTCGACCGAAGAAAGAACCAGAAATTTTTCATCCACTATTGTGGTCTTCCGCTTTTTTTTCCAGAATATCCCTTTTTATATATCGGGATAACAACACTTTTTCAGTCAGACTTAGCTGAAACATATTTTTCACTTTTTAGAAGTTTATCTTCATTTTTTACTTATACCATCGTTATTACATATTACAATAATCACATTGCTTTAGCGAATTATATAAAGCCAAGGTAAAATGTTACTATTATAATTAATTAAGTTTGGATTCTATACACGTATATTGTGCCTATATTAAAAAATTCTAAAAATTCAAACTGTCCAGATTTCATTACACATCACTGTATAGCTGGTATCTATTGAATCATTTCAAGCCTCTTCGAGTCTTCGATAAGCCTGAGAAACCCAAGCCCTTAGTATTTAAATAACATTATATTTTTGGTCTAAAAAGACAATAAGTTGATCTATTTTGGGAAAAAAGTATGTGGGATTCCCCATATTATAATAATATTTAATTTAATCAAATTAATTGTACATATGGAGGCGCTTGTGAGAGTCTGTCCCAAACTGGAATTTTTTCCGATGCCTTGAAAATTTCTGTCGTTCGACCGATTTTCAAATCAGGTAAAAGATGTGATATTAACAAATACCGTGCGATTGCTGTCCTATCTGCCATACCAAAGCTTTTCGAAGCCATGGTACACAGAATTCTGCTTTTCCACTTAAAAACTTTCATGTAACCTGTGCAACATGGATTTAATCCATGGTTTCCATTTTTACAACACTGCATAGTACTATTGAAGTTAAATAACAACTGGATGTATAGGGTATACAGATTTCGCAGAGGCCTTCGACAAAATTAATAATTCAATTTTGATTAATAAGTTGGCAAACTATAAAATTCGAATTCATTCCTTTTGGTTGTCCAATGGCTGCATTCTTACCTTTCCGATTGCTGGCAATATGTCAAGATAAAGGATTCATCTGCACGTGTATTACCTCGGGTGTCCTACAAGAGAGTCATCCTGGACCACTATTATTTTCTTTATTTATTAATGATGTATTGCTGCCTTGCCTCTTAGTTCCAGACGATATGAAAATCTTTGCACCTATTGCTAGCGTGTCTTACAGTATGAGGTTGTAATGTGACTTGAATAGATTTTATAAGTGATAAATACAGAACAAAGTAATGTTATATGTGAACAAAAGCGCTCATCATTAATTCAGCAATATTTTCTTTGCGATACAGTTGTTGATAGACTCATGATGAGCAAACCAGCTTGCAGGATTTAATTTGTTTTCTCCAGGGCGTGTTTTGCATCTCGGCTCACGAAACATCGCATCCACTAACTACCCTAACTACCGACTTTATGAACCAGTCCTGAGAATGTTGCAACGTTTTATTCGATTTTAATATACCGAGAAATTCATTTAGGCCTGAGTTACTGAAATTTTACTCCAATCAATTTTAATAATTTTATATTTAATTTTTATTATATACAGGGTGAGCCATTTTAATAGACAGATCCAAATATCTCCTAAAACACGCTAGCTACAAAAAAAGTGTTAAAAAAATTTGTATGGGGGAATTTTTCTGTACTAATGCTCTTAACCTTCAGCTTCAGGTCAATTTTTAACCCCCTTTGAAGGACAAGGTCATTTTTTAAAATGGAAAGCCCTATTTTTGACACCGGATTCGAAAAGAGTAGGAAATTTTACGTTCGAAATGATATTTCAAAGTTTGTTATTGTGACCTTGAGAAAGTCAAATCAAGGTTAAATGTTTCAAAAGCACTCAGAGGCTGTTGATTCGAATTTGAGGGGTTGCCTGGCCATAATAAACATTTGAAGTATCCTTAACAGGTAGGTAGGATGCAAAAGTGCTAATGACCTTGACTTTAAAGTCAATTTTCAAAGTCATTTAAAAGTCAAGGTGATATTTTAAACGGAAAGCGCTATTTCGCCACGGGATCTGAAAAGAGCAGAAATTTTCACGTTAAATGTTTAAAAAATACTTAGATACTGTTCATTTAGATTTATGTGCTGTTTACGCACGATAAGTGTTTGGTGGCACTTCGAATAGTAAAGAAGCTGCAAATAGAAGATCCTTAGAGTAAGTTTTTTCCTGGTATATTTAAAGGACAATTTGTAGGTATTACTAGCAGGATGTAAATTTAAAACCTTTTGTTAATATCACTGTTAAAATGCACAAAAGTCGTCCATTTTGTCATGTTATTAATTTGAATAAACTTGATTATTGTCTCAGATTCCTGGAAATAACAATTAAAGAATGTATTATTAATCACGATTAAAGAATGTTAAGTGAAATATTTACAAGATTTATTACTCAGAATGTAAACGTTTCAAATTAAATAAACAAAAGTATATTTTGCTTGCAGAATTTTAATTAGTTGCTTCTTCCTTAAACAATATTTTTATTTGGAATTTTAAATCATCCATGTACTCGTTAATATGTAAATAAACATAATAAACGTCACATTATTTATATCATATTTGATTTATGTTTAATGTTGAGTACTCCTCTTCGATTACTCATATTTATCAGAAAATAAAATAATTAGTCAGCATATTTTCAGCAAATTAAACTAACAAACAGTGTTTGTTAGTTTAATTTGACTGAATATACAAACTGCATGAAAACACAATATTTACATTGAACATATTGTACTTACGTTCGTGCCCATTAACTAATATTTGCGTAAAAATAACAACAAGAGAAACCACTGTTGAAAATTTGTATGGCCTTCATCTTTTGCAAATACTGTGGCTTCTATTACAAACCAAGCACTATTCTTGAGATTCATATAATATAAGAGATGATTAACTTTTTACGTTTTAGCCAACTTTTTCTAAATAAAAGCTGTATCCAACAATGATTCTTAGGAATTTAATTTACTTAACGAAATACTCGTATGTATTGATTGGTGTTGTTGAAAAATTATGACATTTCGAAACAGAACTCACTCTGAGTTGACAGTAAGGTTGCGTTTGATTTACCACAATTACTAGGAGCATTGTGGTACTATAATTAAGTACGGGTGGTTGATCAAGGCAATATCCGGATTTTGATACGCTGTTGAAACATTCCATGCTGCTGAAACCCCGTTGAATCTCCAACTCAAAACTTATACGCTAACCATTGCACCCCAACCCTACCCCCACAAATGTCAAATACCATTTGGCGGTCCCACTTCAGCACCCAACCCTGTAACCACCAAACAAAACACAATCCAACCCATCTCCCTACCAACACGGACACCCACCTAGCATCACGATTAAGTCCAGTACTAACTGCGACTAAATTCGAAAATTCACCAAATCCGCCTCATCAAATTACTGTGGATCAATTGCTGTGCTAATATCAAACAAAAGAAACCATAAAAACTAACAAGATGAAACCAACATCGATAGCAACGACGAAAACAATGCTGTGAATACAGACTAAAACATTTTTGTGTTGTATTGTCACATTTTAAACCACAACAACGATTTCCGTTTTGTGATAAGATTCTTATGTAAATGTGTCATACATAACCAAAAAATGATGAAACATTGACAAGGTTCGAAATATAAATTTTTCACATCATCCAAACAGTTCACATTACAACTATATCTAAACCATTCCTTTAGCATTACACTATACAATATTTTATCACAACTTCATCTATAAAATTCTTCTCTCGTTTGTTTAGTTTAGATAAGCAAATTCACCAAATTAAGTAAGGTCGAGCCCCATGAAGAGATTTTTATTTTAACGTGTGCAAACCTTAAGGTGGAAATGGACCACTATCTTTACCAAACTAAGTTACAGCCGTACACAATGCGAAAATTTAAAAAAGGAGTGAAATGTAACACTGGCATACTCACTATATCAAATCGACTTCGTTCGTATTTCCGATGATAAAACTAATGGAAAATACTCCTCATTGAAACCAGCATTTTGCTGCAAGTAGAGGACTCAGAAAGAGTACGTGAGTTAGCAATATTATTCGGCCATCCGATCGATATTCGAAGCAAACGGCACAAATTTTCAGAAAATAAATTTTGAACTGGATCTAATTGTTAAAGGTCGAAGATGAAAACACGGATCAGTTCTAAGTAATCTAACAAGGGAACCTTTTGAACTGTCAAATCCGTATCCGAAAATGAATATTTCCGATAATTTTTCATTTGATATTTTTAATTAATGGCACTTAGGAACATTGAGTGCCTGTAAATGTCTCGTATAATTTAGACTCGACATAATGTCGTGTAAACATTTGAAGCCCAGCCGTATGTTGAGATTTTTGTCACCACCTTTTATAACCTCTAAAAACGCTTTTTGCGATATATCTCGACTTCTACTCCACTTTTTCTGATAGTAGTTATTCCTCCTCATGAAAAGTACAACTAATCCATAGAAAATTAGATTATAAGGGTTGAATTTCTATTTTTTTAGGGAATGAAATTACCTTTTCTTCGCAAATTAAGGGGTGGTTTTAACGCCAAAAAAGGGCTTGGTTGCCGATAAAAAAATGATTTCGTTATTGTCTCACAAAGTGGGTCAACTTAGAATAGTTTTAATAATTTTTTGAATTTGACAGTACAAAAGGTTCCCTTGTAAGATTATTTGTAAGTCTGTGATTTGGCGGCATGAGAGTAGAAGATTTATATTGTCGTGCCCAATTGTGATATTGGGGAAGAAAATGCCTGCCCAAAATAACAGAAAATGTTTGTAAAATATAAATGTTGGTTTGGTGATCTTTATGGGAAAAGTGTTGGGAAAAGTAAACGAACGCTTTGTGGGAAAAGTGCTGTCCGTGCCGGAAACCCAATTTTTTATTTTCATTTTGGCATCCCTTTATTTATGAAGTTGACTTCGAAAGGGTTTAAAGAAAAATAGAAGTATAGAGCACACAAATCTGTTAGTCGCTGTCCCGAAATTATTGAGACTCTAACAATTTTTTTAACCTGAAAGACCGAAATTGTGAAATAAAATGGGATTTTACGATTTCGACAGAAACAAAGTTTACAAAATTCTAAACTTTATTTTACGGAGTATCGAAATATGTTATATGTTCTACAAAAAATCAACTTGAAATCGATGTCTCGAGTAAAATTAAGTTTAGAACCGCAGTTAATATTCGATAATTTCAGACACATTTGAGAAAATACCGATTGATGACGCTAAGGTAAAATTAGTTAAACTTTAAGTCGAATTTCAAGCTCAAATTGAGAAGAGTAACCTGCAATGTACTTCAATCAAAACTTTTTGAAACCAGAAACGGGTCAGAAATTCTTAATACTGACAAGTGTCAAAAAATTTAGTTTTGTTAGGTATAGGTATAAGATTTTGTTGGATATATGGATATGCTGTTTTAAATTAACTTTGCTTTATTGCCTAGGTCATCTATAAGATTAAAATACTAATGCTAAATTAATTAAGGTAGTTGTTTGGCAATTTTTGAAATTACTGGCGGGAAACCAGTTTTTTATTTATCATAATCGAAATACCACACATTGGATTTTTACAATTACTATTAGAACAATTACCTAAGAATAGCACACACCAATTTGTCGTAAAATGAAACTTGAGAGTTGTATTTTCTTACACGTGCTAGATGTGTCACAGTAAATTGTATTTTTATTTAGTTTTATTTTAAAACTATTTTCAAACTGTCAAGTCTCATTTTACGACTAAAATCCTTGTTCAGAATAATATTAGACAAAGGAGGAAAAGAGAAGAAGGTGTATAAGATCATACTTATCCGCCTTTTTATAAGCAAATTACCTAACGTGATTTCTACGTTTGTCCTACAAAATAGTTTGACGGTCGCTCCTCCTAACTTAATATTTACATAATATGTATTCAGTTTCCAAAGTTATAACCCAGTTTTAAATTGTGCTCTGTCGATGTATCCAATTAACAAAAAAAAAATCGACTTTGAAATTACAAATCTTTCATTAGGCTGGTATTTTTCAATTGTCATCATTGGAGTGATTGCTTGGGTTATATGCGCATTACTAAGTACATATAACATTTAGATTTGCGCGATGGGTGTTTATTTTACTAAGGATAATGAGTATTGAATTCAATTTCTCCATGATTATTGTTCATAATTATATTTCAGATTATGAAAATATTGCGTCAATATTATATCTTCATCTGGTGAAATGTTAAAACCGAAAGTTTATTCTATTCGTCGCTAGGATCACCATATTACGCATTTACACCCCTCCTAGGATTTACAAAATATATTTCATTTTCTTCTATTCCTCCCACCAATCCAACAACACTTCGCATTTACACTGGGGTTTTCCAACAGTTGTATTATAAAAGCGATCCGTTGCTAAAAAATATTTGTCCGATTTTGCCAATAGCGCTAAACGTGTTATATTCGGCAGCGGGAATTTGTGTGAACTTCATCAATATTTGGGAAAGTAATGACAAAAATTTTAAACATTAACTGATCAATGTCCCGCATTCCACCAAAATAGAAAAATGTTCTGTTACCCTGAAAACTGTTACGGATAAATTGATTTATTGAATTCAACGTAGCATTTCTTAAGATTGCTAAACTTTGATTTTACAATGAAACATATGTATGACTCTTGAGCATAGGTATAGTTATAAAATTAAATCTAGCTAAATATTTCGATTGGACACACTTACACAACGCAAGTGGAGCGGAAGATAACAAGATCGCTAAAAAATGTTAAAAACTGGTTTTCACAATTGAACCGTAAATTTGAAATTCTAATCTGAAGTTACTTTGTCGAATTTTTCTAATTTAAAACCCAATTTTACTTAATTAATTTTTTCTAAATTCCCGAAATATGAAAACATTGTGTTTACTTCCCGTACAAACTTCAGAACGAAATTTGGCGAAAATAATTTTTTTTTTCAACTATGTTTCAATAATTTTCGATGTAATCAACCAACTTTGGAAAGTCAAATTTCAGCAATGTTTGCCGAACTGAATTAAATAAACTTTAAAAATCACAAAATACCTAAACTTTCAAAAGCCAATTCTAAAATTTTCTTATTCCTAAATTCCTAAACATTTATTTTAAATTTTAGATTTTTAAATTTCGAATTACTTTGATATTTCGAAGAGAATTGAATTTTGGTTTTAGAAAATTCACAAAATCGAGAGAACTTTAAATTTACATCACGAAATGCTTATAATTTGAATTTTAATAATTGTTTTAATGAAATTTGATTTATAAATTTTAAATTTTGCAGTAATCCTCGAATTTAAAAATTGTGTTATTCATTTAAATTTTAAAAAGACACCAAACAAATGGTTCAAATTGAAAAATGAAAATCATGTTTCTTCGAACCAACACATAATTGAAATTTGAATCCAATTGTTGCTCCAATTCCAAGTCTATCACAGTTTATTTAAAGTTTTAAATCTAATGATGGCCACTAACTGTCTTCACATTACGTACCCCATGCCAGTCTCGTATTTTAACCTTTATTGGTCCGTAGAGTAGGGGTTGGGATATGAGGTTCCTGTATCTAAGTAAAAGAAGCAAAATATTTGTCTTAATCATTGATTCAACACCTGACATTTCGTATTTTAAAGGTGAATATTATTTGAATAGAGTGCTGATTATTCTAACGCTATACAATTTTCTCTGCATTTTTATTTGCGCAGGTAAATGAGAAGCTAAATTTTGACATTTCATTATATTATGAGTTTCTTGTCCCATTTGTATTTTAAATTTATTATAAATATTAAATTTATTTATTTATTATTTAAATCTGGAAATTAAAGTTATCTGATCTAAAAATTTACGAAATTCGACAAAATATATTTATATGTATCACCGTGACCAGTAAAAATTCTCTACTCTTATTGCAATTAAGGACATATATAGAAGAGAGTTTAAGGATTCAACCTCCTCCCCCTCGACCTCACCTTAGGGTTGAAAACCGTGGTAAACATTACGCTTTAAGTATAAATAATTAAATTCAGATAAATTGAATGAAAATTTCAATTTTAGTGTTTTGTATTCGTAAAAGACTCGGTTCAAGATGATTGATCGATTTCAAACTTCCACCCAACATACGGACCACATGTGTCCAACCAGCATCTGCATGACGCAATAGCAAATTTTACAGTCAATAAAACCAAATCAAACTAAATTGAAACGTGTAATCATTTTAAAGAAATATGTTAGAAGTAAAAATTATGTGGAAGATTTTGAAAAATTAATTTGGAAATGCAATTGGAATTACAATTAGTTAGGAAGAGAGTTTAAAAATAATTAAAGATATTTAGAAAATTCGGTAATTTTAAAGTTACAAGCAAATTTTAGGAATACCATATATTTCAATATAAAATTTTGAGAATTCAGAAATTTTATTAAAATGCGAGAGGAAATTAATTTTAAAATTAAGCGAATTTAAAGACCATTTAAAACCTTGATAAGTTTTACAACTTTTAGGAGCAATTCCCAAATAATGTTATTACAAGTTTGAACTAAAGACAACTAATGAATTATTTCGTGAAACATTTTCAGAGAATTTCAAAAATCGAATAGTGTCCCAACTCCCAAAATAGATCTGTTTGGTGAATTGGTGATAAACCAAAATACATTTGAACAACTTTTTCTATTCGATCCAATTAGCGGAAGTTAAGTTTTAGAATTTATGAAAATTATTTAAATTTAAAAGAAAATTCTAAGATTTTACTTTTCTCCTCAAAACTTGTTTTACTAATTCGAGTGTTAATAAAAATCAACCAACTTCTTTGAAATTACAAAGAGTTATAGTACGCGCCGAATACCTCATAATTTCAGAAGTTCGAAAAAATAGTGAAATATTATGGAAAATGTGTTCTCCAAATTAAAGAATTTGTTGTTGGTTTTCAAGGAAAAAACAATTCAAGAAATATCAGAGTTGATGTGAGCATAATGTAAAAAATTAAAATAAAAACTTTGAATCTATTTTTTTAGTGATATGATGGATTCATCCGACGAAGAATTTTTAGCTTCGTCAAATGTGTTAAATAAATTTTTTATTAAAGAAAAACAATTTGGAACACGCCCAATTAAATTAAGACGACAGGCGTTTGGAGAATTTCATCATATATACGATGATTTAAGAGAACATCCTGAGGAGTTTCTTGAGTAAGTATTTAGCGTTATAAGTATAAATATATTTGATTAAATTTATAAGAAAATTGAATTTCAACTATGTCGATGGTTTCAACTAAATCATTGACTTTTCTAAATTGTTGACTAGTTCATGCCAGTTATTCAAAGATGACAGAAGGATCAATAAGACCAGCCGTATGTTGAGATTTTTACTACAGACCCATATGTATATAGCCGAAAATGAATATTTCTTTTAATTTAATTGCATCATTCGGAGCTTCAGAGATCATTGAGTCAATAGACTTTAAACCAAAGAGTAGGGCTTTTAAGGATGATTTTATATGTGGTGGGGCATCACACAAAAAACCTTACAGATCGACAAACAGCTTGAGCAAAAAATAAATATATAAATTGAAAAAAGAAATTAAAATCGTTTGAGCCCAAATAGAACCCTACTTTTTAGTTTTTCTACATAATTATGTAATGTCTAAAATGACCTTATGTAAATTACACTCTTTTTTCACGTAAAAAACTGTGTAAATTACATAGTATTGTTTACTCGTCCAACTGTGCTTTCGGCAACCTATTTACTGGCCTCTTTTGGAACATTTGTGGTCTAGCGGATATAGTGTCTGTCTGAAAAATTCGCGCAAAAACAGTATACCGAAATTCTTATCCACTTCGTTTGAAAAATCAAATGGAAAAGGAGAAACCAGAAACGCGGTTTTTGCAAATCCATAGCAATAAATGAAACTAGCTTCAACCAGTTTTGGGACACATTCAAATTCCAACCCGTTTCTCTCAATCAAAAATCTCGTAGCTCGAATTCAGAAGATAAATCTCCAAATACTATTGTCACTATTATGGTGAGAAGCCAAAGCGACCGGTCAGCCATACCCCATCAGGCAATCCGAAGTGTAAAGTTAAAGAGAATTCTGTAGAAACCACAATCCGATCCGATGGAATTAACCACTTAGTTATTCCCATAGCGATTGATCGATGTATATTTATTTATCCAGAAAATAACAAATCGGTTCGGTATCCCAAAAAGATAATTTCCACCGTATTAGACTCCAAAGACATTGTCTTTCGGGTTCAAATCAAAAAAACCATTAAAAAAGTTTCGGGGACAATTCGGGTCAATTCGACGAAAAACTAAAAACAATCATTTTATAAAATCGCCAATTCGATTCATTCACTGACCCGTGCAGCTAAATAAATATAAAAGAGTTAAATAGTTACAAATCACACAAATTAACAAGCAATTAAGTGTAAATAAAAAAAAAATGTCTTGGACACAAAAATTCTCACGCAGAATTTTTTTACTCAAAGTACTAAATTTGACGCAAACAACCACCTGCAAATATCACCGAAAAAACTGATACTCATGATAACACGAATAAAAATCCAATTGTGAAAAAGCAATGTGAGTACACGAAAATTAATTTTTTTTTTACGATCGCATATTTTATGGCTTACCTACCTGGCCAAGTATATTTGTATAGTGCACTTAAAGCTTCGTACTCGTGTGTATATATAAATAAAAATAAAAAAATCTAAGGGTAAGCTTTTAATTTCTTTCTAAGTATGTTTAATTAATATACAATAATTAAATTTATGATATAATTTACAATGTTTTGTATTTGATATGACTTACATATCATTGCAAAAAAAAAAATTTTATCGATTAGTTTGTCTTACAACATTCTACAACGAAACCAATTTTTTTTTGCTTTATTTTTTTATCTTAATAAATAAGAAATAAAATTGAAAAAAAAAAAACAAAATAAAAATAAAATTCTTGATCTTAACTAAATAAAAGTTCATTCAACAATACATAGTTCTTCTGTAACGATCGTGCAAAGTGTTTTTCGGTCTTTTTTATGTTTTTTATTGAAATATTAAAAGAAAGGTCGCGTTTTTTATTTTTTTTTTTATTTTTTTACAAACAAGTGATTTTTTATTATTATTATTTATTTATTTAATTTTAATTGACTTTTAAATATTTATTATAATATGTAATTAATTAAATTAAATTTATTAATTAACTTTATACAAACGAATTTGGATAATATTTTTTTTGTGTGTTATTGAAGTGAAAAATAAATTAAAAAGTAAAACAAAAAAAAAATTAAAATTATTTATTATTGCTAATAGCAAAGTGTTTCTTTTTTTTATGTGGTAAAATAAATAAACCAAACAAAATTTAATTATTGAGATAGAAAATTGAAATTATGTTTCGTACAGTGTCCTCATCCCAAGTGGAACGAATTATGGATTATAATACCGCTAACAATAATGAGAAATGGTAAATTACGAGATTGGTTTTTAATTTTAACTATTTTAATTGTTTATTTTGTTAAAAAAGGTGATCCAACTTAAAATGTTACTTTTCAAAGAATTCTAGTGAATTTTTATTTTGTGCTTAATTTCATTACTTGCATAGTTATTTTAACCCGCCGGCATTTTAATTTTATTAGACCACACTGTAATTTTAATTATGAAATCTTACTCATAGATTTTATTCTACGAATTGTTTTTTATTTATTATCATTTTGCGATTAAATCATCTATTTTAAGTTCTGAAAATATTAATGTCACGTGACTGTAGGTCTATGTTATTAAAAAAGTAAAGGTTTCTATTTATTTAATAATGTCAACATATCAAAAAGAAATTACCAGAGTCGAAAAAGATGCAACCCGTATATAAATTAAGAAATTCTATGTAAGGAAACATTTTTAACTTGAGAACATATATCACACAAAATGAATTCACAACTGTCAACTTATGTATTGCGGTTTAATAGCAGATTGACTATGGAGTGACTAGGAAGCTGAATATTAGCAAGCGTGTTAATTTGGAGAAAGAAAAATTGAATTGTTCATAGAATTAAAAAAAAATAAAAATTAAATTTTTAGGGATTAATAAAGGGTTTAAGTTATGTATGTAATACTAGTAAATGGAAGTTAATTTTATACCTAAAATTGTTTAATTAAATACTAAAATATGTATTAAAAATAATATAAAAATGATTTGTGTTATATTAAATTGTAACAAACCCAATGGGGAAATATGACAAATGTTATTCAAAACGAGAATGGTTTTTGACATTATTTAGTATACAAGTCTATATTCAAGATGTTTACGCAATGCGCCAGTAAAAATGTTAAAGCAACATTCTTTATGGTTTCATAATAATACAAATACGGTGTTGTAGCTAGTAGCTTTTAGCGTTAAATTTGGTATAATTCGTCACTATTTATGAATACTAAAATGATAAAATTGATATGGTATAAACCATCTTTGGCTTTAATTTAAGTCAGTTTCTTTAAACTTTCTTAAATCTATAGGTTTTAAAACGATACCAAAAAGTATAAAAATAAACCATGTTTACAGATACAATTCAATTTTGTGAACAACAGAACTGTCGTTTTAAAAAATTTTATTTCAGAAATAAATCATAATGCAGTAATAATTATATCTTAAAATTAAGTATGTTCAACACATGTTTTAAAAAATATAAACAGTTGATTTGTTTTTGATAGAACGGATTCGAAAGAACATTTAACGGGCAAATCGTTTAAATTCACAACTTTAGATTTACGGGTATTGCAGACCGCATACGAACAGATAAGATGAGCGTATGAACTTCCATACATTTCAACTTCAGAGTTCACCTTACCGTTGCATATATAAACAAATTATAAATTCATTCGCAGAATGATAATAGAAAAAATTATTTTCATATTTCACGTAGCACGTAAAGTGCATAAAATGGCTCTAAAATTCATTCAAAACAGAGGAGAACATTCGCTACATGAGATAACCACAAAATCTAAAAAAATAATAAAACAAAATTATTGGTCGTATACATATGTATGTAATATTTTTATATCTGTCAGCCGTTTTCATTAATACCTACATATGTGGAGCATCAATAAAAATTATAAAAATAACATGTTGATGATACATTTTCTCAAAAAATATTTGATCAAACACGGAAATGTTTTGAGAACTCCAAATATTTCCACGTTTGAATATCAATGTCTATGAAATGGAAAGGCCTACGCGGCGGTCTTATACACCGATTAAAATATAATTCCAATCCCAAAACGTATGCTCTTGAAAGCTAATATAGCGTTGGAGAGAGAGTGTTGGTACTGCCTCAAGCAAATTTTCTTTAAATCTCTGTATCTCAGTGGATACTGGAGATAGACTTCCTGGCAGAAACATTTTTTGCTCAAAATTAATCAACGAATCACCCCTTCAAGTATTAGCATTCAAGTACAAGACACCCTGTATAGAGCTACTGATAATTCTACAATTTCTGGTATAGGAGTATCTGGGAATTTATTTTTGTTTAGGTTAAATATTTACTGTACTGTACTACTTATTGTACTGTATGGGCTCTTTCAACATTCCCATTCGACTCTGATGAAGATGCGTATTCTATTCTGATGTTTAGTTTACTCAGGAATTCTTGAAATTGGATTGATTTGAAGGAGGTGAAATATTTTGCTATAGCATGCTTAACAGAAATATTGCGTCTTGTCGCACTTCGTTGATGACGTTTTCTATTATTTTAGTTACGAAGACAAAATGGCCTTTCTGAGAGAAATTCTCTCTGAACGATTCCTGGGGAACCTACCTCATTATCGAAAAAACAATATCGCAACAAAAATGTGGAAGTACTTTTGGCTTAATCTAATAATATATCTATCAAAAATATCGCAGCATAAAAATTTCACAGATAAAAATATTTTCACTCGTAATACAATTAGTGCTCAATTATTATCGATAATTTTTTACGAGTTAAAACCGCGCTGAAAATTCAACGAGTGCGCAGCACGAGTTGAATTATCTTCGTCGGTTTTAACGAGTAAAAAATTATAGATCATTAATTGCAGCACGTGTTGTATTTAGTAAGAGAATACAACTTTCCCGTCAGCGATTGAATCACAATTCATCCATTTGTGTCATGTTGTATACAAATTATTTGACAAGCTTTTGTTTGCATGGCTTTTCCTTTGATGTGTGTATAAAAAATTCAATCATAATAAAAAAAATTGAAATACAATTACAAATTTAGAGATAATTGTTTAGGATTTTCTTGTTGCTATGGTAAAATTTGTAAAATTATCGCATTGCTATGGTGAAAATTGTAAAACTATCGCGTTGCTATGGTGAAAATTGTAAAACTACCGCTATAATAACGTGTTGTGGTACGTATTTTGCATGGCAATCTAAATACTATTGTTGTAATAATCGCTTTTTCGTAAAATTTCCCATGGCATATTTTGTGAAAGTTGTATTCTCGATGAAATATCATCGCTAACAAAAATTCTCTTTGCAAAAAATATCGCATACAAATATTTCGCCACAAATTTAATCGCTTTACGTTGTGAGATTTGACTTGTAATTGGGATACAACAGGAAGAATTGTATAAATTCTGGAAAAGCGTTGGTTTGGGGCGGTAGCCCCCTCCTCTAAGGTATACAACGAATTAAAATTACTAAAAAATGATTATATTCACAAAAGTTGCGTTTTTATCATTTGTGGTACTATCAGAAGAAGCGATAAGGGCGAAAAAATCTCTTTGATCTGTGTCTGCAAGGTTGACGAAGCAATTATTATTAATTAATACACAATCTTAACGATACATTACATCTCTCATTTACAATATTTTTGATTTCTGATATTTGTGGTTGCGATATTTTTGCCTTGCAATGCGTATGTACGCAACATTTTTTTTTGCTATAATAATCTTTGCGATTTAATTTTCATTCGAAGAAAATGCTTTCGAGATTTCTGTCAAGCGTTTATTTTGTTTGCTACATTTTTACTGCGTCGTTGCCGATTCCTAAATCTTCTGAAAAAGGTTTTCTGGTGCAAAGATTGCTGTTTGTTTACCATTGTGAAAATGTTTGATAGAATTAGTAATTTCTTCTTCGGTTATGATAGTATCGAGCTTAGATACTTTGAAAATCAATTGACTATTGTAGTTTATTTGGTTTTTGATTATTTGGAATAGTTTATTGGGCGATCAGCAAAGTGTAAATAATAATCGTGTGGAAGTATCGGCGGAGTGGATTGTTCCTGAATCGCTTGGAGTTTGTCTTAAATTTGAATCGTTTTCTAATTAATTTGCTTCATGTGAATTTATTTCTTTAAATTCATTATTTGGCATTCTGCTGAAAACATCTGCCACATTAGTTTTACCTTGCTTATAAACAAAATCATAATCGAAGTTTTCGAGTTCTAAACGGCAACGTAGGATTTTAAAATTTGTGTCCGACGTTTTAATAAAAGTAAGGGGTTTATGATCTGTGCGAAGCGTGAATTTTGTACTTATGGCTCTTTCATTTGTCGCATACTTGGTTTCAGTCATGTTTAGCGTTCTGGGCGCTAGGGCGATTTTGGTCTTTCAACCTTATCGTTGACATTAATAACTGTGCCTTTCTTTAGGAATTTTGTCATTGGTTTAGTTATCTGAGAATAGTTCTGAATGAAACGACGATAGCATAATAGCCTAATAAACCAAGAAATTGCTTAATTTGTGTTTGGGTGGTTGGTAATGGAAATAAAAGTATTTTGTCGATCTTATCCGGGTTTGGTTTTACTCCTTCTTGAGTAATAATATTCCCAAGAAATTCCGTTTCCTTCTTTAGGAATTTGCATTTTTCTGGTTGTATTTTTAAATTGAAGTGTGATAACCGTTAAAGTACCTCACATAGATTTGCTATGTAGTACTCCAAATTATAACCTACGATAATAATGTCATCGAGGTATACGTAACAAATTGTCCCGATCAAGCCATGCAGAACATTATTCATAGCTCGCTGAAATGTAGGTGAACCGTTTTTGAGTCCGAACGCGAACGGCATTCGAGTAAATTCGAAATTACCTTTTTCAGTCGAAAATTCATTGGAATCTGGTGAAACCCTGACTTCAAGTCTAGCTAATGTGGTAAAATAAGTAAACTTGCCTAAACTATCCAGGATTTCGTCAATTTGAGGTATTTGAAATTTATCATTTACGGTTTTATCATTCAATTTCCGGTAATCGATCACCACTCTGATCTTGCGGAGACCTGAAGCGTCAGGTTTTTTAGGTACTACACAAATTGGTGATGAATATTAGGGACTGCTGGAGTTTTTAATGATTCCACTATTCAACATCTCTTGTATGTGTTCCTCCACGTCATTTTTAAAATGATGGGGTTATCTATACATTTTAGTGTAAACGGGAGTTTCGTCGTTTGTAATTATTTTATGTTTAATCACCGATGTCGCAGAGAGTTTCTCATTCTGCTTCAACAATACAGTTTGGTGATTATAAGTTGTACTTATGAGAATTTTTTTTTCATTCTCGCATAAGTGGTTTGCCCTGATAAGGCTTTCAATTGTTTGGTTTCCATAAGCTTCAAATTATTTATTTTGAACTCTAATTTTGGTAAGATTTTTGGCGGATCTCGATCATTTGTTAGGTCTTTTATGGTAGATTGAAGGTTTTTGGATTTGTACAATCCTGGTTGTATAACAATTAATTTTTTATACTCTGTTGTTACCCAGTCACTATTATTTACAGTATTGAAGGTCACTGTGTGGTTATAAAAATGACCATTTGGGTAATATCTATAAAATTTAAGAAGGTTATTGTTCAAAGAAATTGTACCAGATTTGAAATCAATTTTGGCATTCATTTGAGCCATTGATTGTGATCCTAATTTTAATTCATAGTATGGTATTGAGGATAAATTATTACCAAAAATTTTATTTTTCTTACTTTAGTTACTTTTTGGGTTTCTAATAGGTTTTCTACGGATGAATCTTTTGAAATTACAACGAGTTTAGGGATTACATTATCATATATTAGATTTGAAAATGTTTTTCTTCGCGCCAATGTCAATGAGAATTTTAATGATTTGGTTTGTCATTTTTTTATGACATTTTAGGAAAGGTAGGAAATTTAATCCTCTGAATCTAAATTTTGATCCTCCCAAAAATTTTCTGTATTGACGTTATCTACAGTTATCTTTACTCCTGTATCCGGTTCTTTACCCACATTACTTGGGATTTCAATATTCTGGACTATATTTTTATTGAAAGCATTGATGGATCGATTTCCATCGGAGTTTTCCGTATATTTGGTTGTTCCTGATATCCTGTTTGAAAATTGGACTTTGATTGTTCCTGATATCTAGGTTGAGAATTAAGTTTTGATTAAATCTGAATTTTCTTGGAATTATTTTATATGAGTTCATTGCTCGTGAACTTACATAGTAAAGCGCTTGGGCATATCCAAAATAGGATTTACTCAAACCACTATACAGTTGATTTTGTCTAGCTAGTGACTTAATATTTAGTAAGATTTCTTTTGTTTTTTTGGTAAACGAGGTGAATTGACATATTTTCGTTTTGTTTATTGGCCCATAATTGGGACTTATAGAAGGGTAGTTCTTGTTTATCCCCTAAAGCTTCTAGTAGAATTCCCTTTACTTCTTGGAAATTTTCGTCCAGATAGGTTTAAGTACCATTTTATATAGTAAAACCTTACACTCTAGGTTTAAGTTGGAAGGTTTCCCTGTTAAACAGATCATTTTAACATACCTTAACTTGATTTGTTGACGTTTAGCTTCGATATGCTTTCTCCATGTAAGCCTTCTATCTAAACGTAGGCCGAGATATTTAACGTTTTGGTGTTATGGTAAGTAAGTTTGAGGAGTGTGAATATAATGTGCGCCGATTTACGCTCGTTAACAGTATTTCTCCATTTAGTTAGCCATTTTTCTATTTCGTCTAAATGATCTTATTGATTTCTTGATGCTATCGTGGGGTTTTGATGTGTTTGATTTGTTCTCTCTAATCATTCAGTAAATTAGTTATTTTATGACTATGAGTATTTATTTTTTGAAAATTCTGAAAGTAGAAATTTTGTAAAAATTGAACAAAAAACATTTTATAAACAATTTAGTTTGAATAAATTTCAAAATAAAATATAATCCAAAAGAATTAAAATCACATTCAACTTTTTCTCCAGAAACTGAGTTATTTACATATCTAGAATTCGAGAATAAGAAGAAATAAAAAATAATAATTTTCATAGACAATTCTGCGGAAGTTGAATGACGTTTGAGGTCAGCAACATTTCATATTTAAATTTTCTTTAAATCCGACTTATAATAATGCGGGTGAAATCGAGGCCATACAATTGCAATAAAATTGAAATACTCAGAAATAAAATAATATTTGAATCGACTTTGAAAGTATTTGTATTTTGAATATATGTAATACTTGCTTTACAATTAAGTTTTTATTTAATGGTAGGTAGTTACTTAGTTAGGAAGTCTAAAATAATTAACTAATTGTTGTAAAACACTAAGATTAAATATTACATTCAATCCGAGCTAACAGTAGAGATTGACTCGTCTTGATTAGGACTTTAAATTAGTTCAAATTTATTACAAATTTGTGATAGAAGTTAAAAATAGTTTGAATAAAAACCGAGCCTTGAAAGAAGTTTAAAAAAATAAAATGTGAAATAATTTTCCGAAAAGTGGGGATTAGTGGTTAGAGATTGCGATTTCCCGAAAAATTTCATTTCTTAAGAAACCGAGAATTTTGTTTCCCGACTCCTAAAGGAAAACTCCTATGTAAACATAGAAACGGTTCTACGCACGTGAGCAGACCATTTAATAGTTCAGTTTTATTACCGAGCTTACCGAGTTGCAATTACTGCGATCAAAAATCTGTTTAGTAAAGTGTCTATATGTCTTCACAATTGGTTTCAAAATGGATGAGTCCATTTATCTTATCATTGATTTTTATCCCAAAAAATAAATGCACTCCAGACCTCTTGACGGAGAAGGTTGGTGTTATGAAATAAATACTGGTGAACTTCAGTTTTTCATTATAGTATATAGACTTTGATTTGAATAATTGTAATTTTCGGCCAAGTATCGACAGAACATGAATTTAAAAGAAAAAATATTCGTTAATCCAATGATGTTAGATCATGATTGAATCAAATTTTTATCTGTTTAAATTTTAGTAAAAAATGCAATTTTGTTACTTTACTATATCATCCCTACAATATAATAAAGTCAGTGCCGAATACATCAAAACGGCTAGACCACAAGTCAGACTGGTCCAGCCGTTGAACATTAAACGCCTGTCAAAAAAGACAAAGAGAATTTTTATTGTGGTTGTAATGATTTTTTAACTTCTTATTATGCCAAGCCCATCTATGGTTTCAAGAAAATAAAATGGAGATTGGTCGCTAAATTATTTATTTTCTTCAGATTTACCAAATTTTTACCAAAATAAACCTTGCAGAGGGACCTTACAACTCACTTGCTTGACTCAGGTGCATTCTTGGGTTTTTCTGGTTTTGAATCTACTCTGTAATCGGATTACGAAGCTTCTCTTTCATAGTAGGTGTTATCTCTGATTCTTACACATATTTAAGATGGTTTTTATCATCACTGAATCGCCCACTGTTTTGATTATAAACTTTTCTATAGTTAGTTTAGATGTCTGATTAAAAATTGTGTATAGTTCTCAAAACCATTCGTAGGTACTTGTTTATCTAAATTAAGGAGAAATTGTAGGACATCAGAATATTATGTTCATCGTTCTTGAATCCGATCATTAGTGCCTTCTCTTTTTCAAGTTGTTAAATAATATGTCGCAAAGTTCATCATTTTTTGAGGAAGATTTTGAACATATTGACAACATTTCTAATTTTGCTTATTAATGTATTAATATAACGAGTGAAATAATCATTTAAAAATTAATGAATTACTGCATCTGGGTCCGTTTCATTTTCAATTTCGAAGTATTCATCAATATCAATGTCGTCGTCATATTCAGAACGATAACACTCACTTAATTCTGCTGCTACGCTCTGCTCATCAATAAAATAAAACCGGTATTGAATAAATCAAAAACCGGTAATACCGAAATATATATTTCGAACTAAAAATTGGTATTACCTGTTTGGATATTACTGATATTGCAATCCGTACTCTTTATGTTATATGTAACAGGGTGTTCGGTGAGGCCCGGTTATCTTCGAAAAGGCGTGCTTATATTTAGCTTAGTCGAACTCATAATCACACATTTTGCTAATAAGAGCTAGTAAGAATGCTATTTCGCAATATATGATATTATATCGATGGTCAAATACATCCCAACAAGTTTTAATTTCATTGAAGCAGTGGATGTCTTATTTAAGTTACATTTTGTATTTAACGACAAACATTCCATAAGCCTTTACCCATTTTGGACATTTTTACAAGAGTACATCTACCAAATTCCCGGAACTAAGGTAACTAACTGAGTTTAAGAAACGTATTTGAAATTCAAATTTTGTATGGAAGTTAAACCATTAGTTTAGTATTTACAGTATTTTTAAACCACCCTATACGCTTTTATTTTAATATAATTTTTATTTAGTGATTTTATTGCAATGCCAAATTATATTTTCTTTGTGATAAATACTTCTTTCATTACCTGCAATATATATTAGATTGTATTTCCCATTTACGTTTGGAAGATCTTTTATATGATAATGGGGAGAATGATATTAAATGTTTAATTAATAAAAACTGTGAAAAAATTTTCAAGTCTTTTAGCGGACTACGAAGGCACGCACGTCTGCAAGTTATAAATTAGAAATGAAAATAGTTTGTCGAGTAGAAACTGACATCTAAATTAGTTAATGAATTAAAAAAACGATGTTTCTAATTTTGCTTTTCAATTGAATTCAATCACTTAACACAGACATAATGAGGGTTTTCCTTGAGTTTTTAGATTTGGTGAATATAATTCGCTAAATCATTACGTTCTTACCTTCATACGGAAAAGGTGGCAATTGAATTTTTATAGTTTGGTTGTAGCTTCCTGATGAGTAGACCAACTTTTTGTAAGTAAGAAACCAAACTAACATGAGCTTAAGGAAAGTTCTCATTTTTTGAAAGGGTACAATACATCCTATAACCCTTAGGGAAATTGCGGGGAGGGTAAACTTCTACTTTTTTTGTTATCATCATTCAGATTATGAGTAGATAATTCATATTGTGGAATTTATTTAAATTTTAAAATTGCCGCCAAAAAAACGGCACTTCCAATAAATTTTAATTTCACCTTTTCCGAGCTCAGGACACTCCCTTCAACAAGGTTTACTATGTTTTTTTAGTGACAGAATTTTTCATTAAAACTGATTTCCAGCGCACCGTGTGTCGATGAGCATGCGACTTATTACAAGAATCACAATAATAACAAAGACAATCATTCTGTAGAGAGACGACAATAATTCATTCTGTATTGGGCCCATTCAAAGAAAAATAGGATTTCACTGCCATAAGAAAATTATAAAGACAAATGATGGATTTTCTCATTTGGATTGACTTATTCTTTAAAAGTTTTATTATGTTCCTATTATTGAAACCATTAAAGAATTGATTTTAGATAATTTTGAAGTAACAAAATTGGCGCTATATATTTTACTCTAAGAAATCTTTCAATCAAATACTTGTCTTGTTTTATAGCAATGAAAAAATAGAAACTGAAGGGATACAATTTGATCACACCCTGTTAAAAGGTACTTTATTGGGGATAAATTAAGATAATCTAGGAGCAAATAGTATGAGAGATGAAAAATTCCAAATTTTCCAGAATTTCGTGTAACAAAAGGTATAGCTAGACCTCTTGTAATGACCGAAATTTGTTACGGTTTATCTTCTGATCACTCACCAGTAATAATAATATTGAACATGCAATTTCTAAAACTATCGCCGCACCTAGATTCCTGGCTAATCAACATACTAATTGGGACCAATTCAAGTCTACGTTAAACAAAGTATTTTCTTTAAACATACCGCTAAAAACAAAACACGAAATTGATGCAGCAACACAAAGCATAACGGATGTATTATGTGTACCGAATGAAATTTGTGATTTGTACATGAAGAATTAAAACTAAACGGCAATATATAATCATTATTTTTCTGTATTTGTTCTATTGCACATATTGTACAGTTTTTAAATAATCGTATTCATTCAAACTTTTTGTTCATTTTACGGCGAACATTCACCTTTTCATAATCCCATTTATTATGTATGGATGTGATCTTAAGCCGCATTGGCAAACTGCTTGCCAAACCATATGTTTTTTTGCCAAATTTTTCAACAGCTATGGTAGTAATTGCTCCGTCCAGTTCTTTACCTTTCTTTTTGATGTAATATTGGGGACCTGGAAGTGTCGAGAAATCCATTTTGACGTAGGTCTCGTCGTTCATTACGAAACAAGAATCTTTTCTTTCGTTCAACCATTTGTTTTGTTTCTTTGCTCGATCGATCCCTCTATTAAATAGTTCAACACTTCTTTTGGGGATTTTTGACTTCTTGTATGTCCGTAGATTATTTCTGGTTTTAGCTCGTTCCACAATCGATTTGGTTGTTTTGGTTTTTCTGGCCAAATCTCGCACAGACATCGAGGGATGTTTCGAAATGACTCTTACAATTTTCTGATCCAACATTTTATTTGAAGCACCTGATTTTTCTCCGGATCCGGGCTTGCGTGATACAGAAAGATTGATTTGACATTTTTTTTTACATTTGTTACCGTATTATTGGAAACAACGGCCAATTTACCAATTTTTTTATTGGTATACTCGGGATGATCATTGCACAATCTAATTATTAAATCACATTTTTCTCCTTATGATGCGTCCATTTCGAAACAAATAAAACAAATGCCCAATTTGACGTTTATTCGTTTTTTTAAATTGTTTTTCTACAAAATAACGGTACCAGTTTTTTTCTTTTGCGTAGTAACCTATGAGATAATATAAATTTGGGAATCACAAATTTCATTCGGTACACATAATATTATAACAAGCTGCAACGGATGCGACACCATACAACTCAGTTTACTTAAAGTTGAATATTCAGCAGCTATTAGATAAAACGCTCAATAGCAGGCAATGGCAACTATAAACGCTCAATAGCAGGATCAAAGATCGAGATTTATTAAAAGAAAGTGAAGAAGGAGTTCAACATTATCTCATTGAACTCACAGCGATCGAAGCAACAGATTACTCTCTGTTGAAAGCCACACGTCATCTGAAGCGACCAACACTTTCATGTCCTCCTTTCGTCTCCCTGATGGAAACTGGACTGGAAGTGATGCAGATAAAGCAAACATATTTGCTCAACGTATTAGTAAGGTATTTATACCCAACGAACAAATTTTCCCCGAATGTAATTACGCTGTGTTGATACTTCTATAAATAGGTTTTCTGAGGTAGCATCATTGTACCAAATTGCACTTAGATATCTCGAGTATTTCTATATAGTTTATTGAAAATCAAAGGCAAGATACATTTTTTCTTGTAGTTGTAGACGCAAGTCGACCTAAAGAAAAAAATTGTATAGTCGAGTTATCTCAGCTCTTGCACTAATTCGCCCGTCCAAAAACAATAAACAACAAAATAATAAAAGCAAAATGTAAAGCAATCCGCAATTTTCATTTACGATTTGGTTGTTGAAGTATCTTTAAAAATTTGTAAATAAACGTAAAAGCGTCATATATATCAAATACGGTTTCAATGTTTGAGCTCGACTCTGTAGTTTATACATATAAACGCTCTAAAAGATAACTCTGAGGTAGATGCTCGAAAGTCTAGCAAGCAAGGAATTTTTATATGACAAAGACGAAAAAAAAAATCAAAAACTAAAAATAAATTTGTGAGGTAGATTAATCGAGCAATCATATTTTTGATTAGCAAGTGGTTTGCTTGCTAGCCGATCGGGAAGTTACCCATCTGAGAAAATCCGATTTATAACCTCTTTGTCGACTCGATGCGGAGCGAGTACAATAAAAATGATAACAGTTTCGTTTTAATACGTAATTAAGAAATGCCCAACCACAAACAGTCAAAAATTCTGGAAACAAACGAACTGTATTTTATAATTTAGACAAATAGAAATAGTGCTTAGTTGAAACGTTTATGTTCAAATTCAAAGTGATTAACATTCGTTTCTTTGTAACCAAACAAAATATACATTGCTTTGTTTTAACAACACAGTTACTTTAAATTGTAAATATATCGCGAATTCTTTGATGAAGATTAGGTTTACGTTACCATATACATACATACAATTATTCCGCCAAAACGTAATCTAGCTCAAACATGTAAGTTGTGCCGTGTAAGCAAACAGAGTTACAACCGTATAAACAAACACGTCCATTCATACATTTTATGACCGTCTTATCTAAGAAATATCTAAAAATAACAACAATTAAAATTAAAAAAACTAAAATGACTCTTTAAGTCTGAATTTTTTGTTTTATTCATGCTATAATCAAATATTAGATTGAATACAGGTGATTCATTGCGCGTATATAATAAACGAGTACTGAATAAAGACTTAATTAGAAATAACTCATAAATCATGAATAATAATAAAAATCCACTTTACTTTATGCTTCTCAGAAACTTAAAGAATTTCTAATGTGAAATTTGATTTTGCGTTTGTATCACGTGAATTTTTTATTTTTTTTTTTTTTGAGTACCGCTTACTACTTAAAACAGTTTGTTTACGTTTGTTGAGGTATTATGACGAAACGAAATATCACTTGTAAGAATAGAAATAAGTAACAACATATCATTATAATATAAATTATGTATATAGATCCGATGACCGCGACAACCATACGAATTAATCATTAATACAAATATGTATATTAGCAACAAATTTATCAATTCATCTCGTTTTTGTGCTAATTATGTTTAAATTAAAAATTAGCGTATTGTAAATTAATATTACTTATAAATAAAACGATTTATCCTATATCAGTTGTGATGTAATAATTGTCAACAGACAGTCTAAGAAGATGATCATTGATCACATTTTATACTCCTTCAATCATCCAAAATCGTTTTCTATTAATATTTCAACCACGTGCTGATTTATCTACATAGCTACTTATATAAGATTATTTAAGTGTATAACAAGTAGCTAAGTACACAAATCAAATTGCATGGCAATTAATTTATATTTTAACACCCATTGCAAGTCAATTAAATACTTTCCTGATAATAAATTAATAAAATGTTGGTAGAGATCAAATAATTCCCCTTTTCCAAATTAACAAATATAATAATTGTAAAAACCTTTATTATGATAATAAAATAATATTGTTTAATTTATAACAACAATTATAGTTTGACATTGGCAACAAAAAAGTAAAAAAAATAGAACCATTCTATCTAAAAATTCATTATTTCGCAAAATGTTGCGTGTATATGCACAAGCGTGCATTGCAAATACTATTTTTGCGAAGAACAAAAATTGAACAAAGACATGAAATCAGAAATTAATTGCCATTCAAATTGAGAACAGTCTCTAAGTGATCATGATCATGATTTTCAATGACATTTTATAGAAAGTCTGTACATTTTAAAAGATTTATTTAATTTTATGTCACATTGTGATGGAATAATTTAGAGGTGTATTACTGCTAATTATTGTACGTGTATCTATCTACATTGAAATTTAATGCATTTTGTGACAATTAGATTCAATGATCCTTTGAAACTTGCCTAGGAGAATCTAAGTTTTTAGAATAATTTTCCCTTTGATTTTCGAGTCAATTGCCCAAATTGATTATTCTCGTTAATTATTTTAAATTAAATTATTATTTTAAAATGAAAATTTTTAATGTATCATGTTGAAATATCTAACCAAAGGGACTTTGGGGCGGGAATAGAATGCTCTCGATTAATAGAAGCCAGCACGTTTAAGAGAATAATTTGATCACGATTTTTGGGGCCTGTTTAATTAAGTAAGAGAAGATGCAATGTAGTACCTATACTATCTTGAAATAGGAGAACTTGTGTTGTAAAACCTTGACATGTGGATTTCATTTTGTACTAATTATATTTTCCGTGCCACGCACTATATTGTGAATAAGCTCTACCTCAAAATGTAATTTGTTGGCTAAATGGGTTTAAGGCCCCTATTCACAAAATGCAAATTAGCTCTATAACCGTAAGATTTCCGATTAGTACTAAAATAGTTGCTTTCCAATAGTTCATAACTCGGCAGAGTAACCATTTTTCGTCATGATTTTTTCAGGAAGTACTACTCTCGATATCATCTATTTATCTGCAAGAATTCAAGATGATTTATTTTGTAGTTTTTGAGATTTGCACTAAAAGTTGTCTATTAGGATTTCTTTGTGTTTTTAACCAATCAATATAGTACGTATCCTTGATGGTGTCTGTAATTCTAATCAAAATAACTTTTTCTTCAAAATTTTGGTGAAGGCTTGTGGAACTGAAAATCAGTCCAAAAAAAATCATCTGAACTCATATAAGTACACATTTGAGAAAGTGTTCAGATTCTTGAGATTTCTTAGCCCCCATGACAATGGTCTATGAGACGCCATAATGCTAAGGAACGCCTTGCTACCGGCAATCCTCTACGCTCTCTACTAAAGTCAAAATAAATAATTTACACATGCCAACAAACTGAAAGTATAAAGTGATCACCCCATTTATCATATTTGAGCGTGAAATGTTAGGCTACCAGATTACAAAAGATCGCCGCAGAAATTTAAAAATAAATATACGCATGTATACATTATTTCTTTTACGACGCCGGGATTTAGTTCACGGAAAAGGCCACGTGGGATCCTATTCTGTGCAAAAATAGATTACTTACCTGTCTATCAGGTAACCTGCAAAAAATCTTATATGTACATTCTCATTCATTTGACTTTCAAGCCAGAATGATTTGTTATGATTCGTTTTTTGACATTTCGATTTGTCAAAGGCTACTATTTTTCTTACGGCGGCGAATTCAAATGTATTTATTTACAGTGGCGAAGTTCTTACAGTTTGTGAATACCAATTTTTAGTACTCTATAACTTTTGCTCTATAAACAATTTCCGTTAAGTTACAGCTATAGAATTTTTACATTTTAGGAATAGGGGCCTAAATGTATGTAAATAAATAATTAAGAAATAAATAATTATTAAGAAATTTCTTAATATATTAGGAGTAGTGTACTACGAAAGTAGTATGCTACTGTATAGGATCACTTAACATGACATACACAAGTCAAAAATAAAACATTACAGCCAAAATCAATCCAAAACAAAGTTATTTGGCTCAATATACAATAAAATAGCTTTCCCTTGGGTTAATTTTCGAGTTATTTGTGTGGGTTTAAGTTAGTGATACCACGGAAGCACTCCAAAATCTTGCATTACAAAATCTCGTACTACATAACCTCGCACTTTTTAAAAATATAGCATTACAAAATATTGCATTACGAAATCTCGCATTATAAAATCTCGCATTACAAAATATCGTATTACAAAATCTTGCATATACAATACAAAAATATTATTGAAAAATAACAATGAAAAACAAAAATAACAATTCAAAAATAACATTTAAAAATAACAGTGCCAGAAAATTAATTAATTAATTATTATATTATAGGCAATATTTTTTAGTAATTCTATTGGAGTGAGTGTAGCCTTTTTCTTTAATATTCTTTGTATTTTTTTATTCTTGTTAATTTGCTTTCGTTTTTTTTTGGGAAACTGGACACCGGATGTAAGTTGTTCAATTCTAAGCTTTACCAAAATCGCTTCCTTTGCTAGATTCTCTTTTATTTTATAAACACAAGCGTGTGGTTGGCCGACTACAATTTTTAAACGACGGTGCCAGGCTTCCACACTATTTTGTGTTGGAGGGAAGCATTCAGTAGCATTTCCTGAGGCTGTTATAGACGAGAATTCAGATTTATATCTTGCTGCTCGGTTGCCATTGCCCATGTAATTTCTCTTGAACCATGATCCAATACCTTTGACATCTGTGTATTAAATTCATTGGATAAACTGGCATAATACGCAGCAACTCCATAATCTGGCACAAAAGCTAGGTTTTTAATCATTCTAATTTTGCATTGAAAAAGATTCAATATTCCTATACTTGTGTTGTGTACCAACCAATTTGGCCGAAATGAAATAAACATCCCTTAAAAACGATTTCCGGAAAAAATATGATGCTGAAGATACTACTGTTTTCTCGAAATCGCAAATTAGTCTTGTCGGATTTAAATGAATTTCATTTTCCAAGCAATTTTTTTTTTAAATTGAAAAACAATTGGTCATATACTTTTCTACGTTTTTTGCTCATCAAGCAAAATACCAATGGTAATATTTCTCCATCAATACGTCCGTGTATTAAAAATAGCTGTCGTATTATGAATGGTACAACGTCGAAAGTACCATCCAAAATCCAACAACTGGGTTCAGCGAGGAGCTTTAGCGAAGAAATCGTTCCCAACAAAATAATTTTTCGCCATCGAACTTTTCGGTTAAAACAAATAATTCTCCTTCAACATATCGAATGTTGTCGGGAATGTTAATATCTGCAAACTTTTCAAAGATAAAATAACTATATAGACCTGTTAACTGATTTAATTGCTTTGTATTTGAATACAAATTGATAAAATAAATTTTCTATTGCGAGTTAATGTAGCCAACCCGAATACTAATTAATATAATAATTTTATTTATGTGAAAATTTTCGTATGTGAAAATTTAAGTGATTATAAAATCAATAAACAAATTGTACTTGGCTGTTACTTAGTTTTGCAAAATTTTACTTTGCATTAGTTATGATTAAAACCCCACAGTCTATTTATGATCCTAAACCTGTGCTTGCATTACAAAATTATCTCGCATAAACTTTTTCCCGTAAATATATGAAATCGCGCGATTTCATATATTTACGGGAAAAAGTTTATGCGAGATGATTTTGTAATACGAGATTTTGTATTGCAAGATTTTGTAATGCAAGGTTTTGGAATGCGAGATTTTGTAATGCGAGATTTTGTATGCGAGATTTTGTAATGCGAGATTTTGTAAAAAATATTTTGTAAAATAGATTTTGTATTGCGAGATGATGTGGTCAACCCAATACCACTCTACAACAGGTTACTTAAAAACAAATAACTTTTTAGCTATACGGATTTCTATACTCAACTCAATTTTATAGCTATATATTTTATATTTTCTGTCTGTAGGTATGTCTATCTGCACAATGGCATTGTCCCTTGTCACTTTTTAATTTCCTTTTTAATCTTCACTTTATCGCTTACCAAAAACAACTGTTTTAATTCGAATTCGTTCGCTCCTTATATACATACTCAAACCTAAAGTTCTCGAAATTTCATGATTCCATTTCGTAGGTGTCATCGTAACACTATAATACTGTTACGGTGACACCTAGGATAGAATATAATAAGTTAATTGATAGCGCAAAGTTCTACTGTACTAAAATGCAATTTTTCATGATAAAACTGTTCTAAATGTTTCTAAACTGTTCTTACCGGAACAATCATGATATTTCGAGAAGGTTTGGTTTGAGTGGGGCGAACGAGTTCGAATTGGAACATTAGTTTTTGGTAAGCGATAGTGTGAAGATTAAAAAGTAAATTAAATGTGTGAACAGTAAATTGTGTAAAAATTATAATAAGTGATTTTGTGAATTTTTATTAATAAATTGTGTTGTATTAATTTTTGTGCTTAATAAATAAATTCGTTGGTGATTCGAACCTTGATTAACAAGGCAAAAACGTAACAATACCATTATATGAAAATTGGTTTATTACAGGAGTTTTTTTTTTTGGACCCGATTATAAATCTAGGGTTGCTATAAAAAGCAAATATCCATAAAAATTTCTTATTCAAGCAACTCAGTTCGAAAGTAGGAACCAAAAGCAAGGGTAATTGGTTCAAGTAACAAACCAATTAGTCAAGTTACTTAAATTCAAGTACTAGCTACTTAACCGATATAAATGTGTTATTTTACTTGAATTCAAGTTTCAAGTAAAATAGAGGATCTTTCAACTTTTGTATTTCAACTTAAATACAAGAATGTGCTTAAGCTGTTATTAATATTATTACTGCAGGGTTCAAGCCATCTCGCACTGCAATCTAGAAGATCTTTTGTTCTTAGACCCTGCTCTATTAATCGTCTAGTTGATATTCAGGCTCTTAGTAAACCAATACTACCAGCCGGTACATGGTACATACTATATCTAGGCTCATTTTTCTCTCTCCTAGATGTTGCAGTCTTGGGTGGAATATTGCTGGGCATTGGCACAGAACATGCTCTTCTGAATCCGCTTCCAACTGATACCTTAAGGGAACGTGACCTGTGAGGAAGGCAGTTAGTAACCTCAACTCAGGTTTCCTAAGTTCAAGACCCTTCTTTACCCTGACTGGCGAAGGTGATATATTCTGCGCCAGTAGAAGGACTTTTGCACACCCTTCCAGCATTTTACCGCTGCCCTAAGGTACCCCTTAGTCACGCCGAAGAAGGGTGCTGGTCCAATGAATGGAGAGGTAGAACTCTCGGAAGTACTTGAATTCAAGTAACTTAACTAATGAGAACCTGATTCCGATTGTCTCTTAGATCCGAATCCATCAATAGCACTTTCAAGTTAAATGCAGGCATATTAGGAAGGAACTATTTCTTAACCGATTTCGATAAAATTCAACATGCACGATGGGATTCTAAAATGAGTTTTAGATAAAGTTCTTAAACCTACATAGCTACTGCGGAATGAACTTGGTTATTTATTAAACGATTTTGATGAAATTCGATTTGTGCGGTGGAAATAGGATTCTAAAATGATATTCAGAAGAAGTTCTGGAAAATGGCCAATTAGGAAGGAACTTGGTGATTTTTTACCGATTATGATGAAATTCTGCATGTAGGTACGACGGAAATGGGATTCTAAAATGATTAGATGAAGTTCTTAAATATGGCCAATTAGGAAGGAACTTGGCCGTTTCTTAACCGATTAACGCTAATACTCAACATTAACTGTCACGGACGAAGATTTCTCGTAGGAACGTAAAATGAATATAAGTCAAGCAATACCGGACAATCAATCTTAGCACAAATTACGTCACGAGCAAATACTGCATGAATCACCTCCCTTCTGAATTCAAGACTACGAAGGTTCAAAAGTGTACAACGACCAACATAAGGAGGTAAACTAAATCCGGCATTTGACCCCGTTCAATACGATCGCTAAAAATTTGATAACTTAAACTCCAGATAACTACAGCGTATTCCAAAATAGGCCTAACAAAAGAAATACAATATATAATGTCTTGAGAGTGTATGGGTTAAATCAATAAACTGAGTAACTCTATCAATTTCCACAACTTGTAAACTAAACGGAGCTATAATTAAATCCTTGATTTTTGCAAATGACATAGGTTTACATTTGGAGATATTGAGAGTTAAACGATTTTCGACAGTCCAATCTTCAAGGTGCTGTTGTACCAATAAAACGTCAGCACCATTTCAGATATTAGCGTAAATTTTTAGGTCATCTGCATATAACAAACACTTACAAAACCTGAAACATGAAACAATATTATTAACAAACAGAATAAATAATAATGACTACCCTGAGGAACACCAGATGAGACTGTGAACTTCTCAGAATAATTTTGACCAATACGTACCAGTTGAGTCCTTTGCAACAAATAAGATAATATCCATTTTATAGGAATAAAATTAGAATTCACCTTAATCAATTTATCAATTAATATCTTGCGATTAATTTTGTCAAATGCCTTGCTGAAATTAGTATAGATAATGCAACTTGGGTACCTTTTTCTAAACAAGATATCGTATCATGGATACGAATTAGGAAGGAATTCGGTTGTTTCTATACCGATTTCATGTCGTATTTATCGAATTTCATCACAATCGGTTTACAAAAACCGAGTTTCTTCCTAATTGGCCTTATTCCAGAATATTTTCTAAATATCAGTTTAGAATCCCATTTCCATCGTACATACCGGGTTCCATCATAATCGGTGATTAAACAGTCAAGTTCCTTCCTAACTGACCATATTCCACAGCTCCTTCTAAATATCATTTAAAATCCCATTTCAATCGTACAAATTGAATTTTATCAAAATCGGTTAAGAAACAGCTAAGTTCCTTCCTAATTGGTCTGAATTTGACTTCAAAATGCTATATATGGATAAATTTGGGAACGAAATATTCAAATTTCGTACCATTCGAATCTAAACGAATGCCGGAAATAAGAGACAGGCCAATCCTCAATTAGTCTCTTAAACCAAGGTTTTTCTGTAATACATACATATAAATAGTAACCGTATAGGCGGTTAATGAGTTACACAGTATAAAATAAATAAATCAGAAACCGTAGGAATTCCCGGGATATTCCGGTCATACTTTTGAGACCAAGATCCCGCTTGACAAACCTTGGTTTCTCTACATACCGGCACTGTTTATAGTTGTTGTTGGTTGCACAAAAACCATAGAAACTTTCGTTTTATGAAAGCAAATTTTCTATTTTATATTCAAAACTTTAAGTCACTAACACTTTAATGGTCGCATGTCTACACAGTTAATCTTCGCCAGCGGGCGATAAATTTATATAAATTCACAAAATACGAACGAAATTCACGAATGCTGCCAACAATATAAAAATATTTGCAAAAGAGAAAGAAGAGGGAGAAGAAATGTATGGCTTTAGTAGTAAAGTTAGATCACAAGAAAAGGTTATACCTAAGCCGAATGTGAACTCAACTCTATGAATAATAAACAAATTGCTGAAATACAGGTGACCGCATCCGAATGTGTGTGTAGATGAACTGGCAATCTAGTTTATCCAGCTTATCGGTAAGAATTGAATTGTCAATTTTATTGAAAGCCTTATTGAAAAATCGGTGTATACTACATCTACTAGTTGCCTATGTTCTAGTCTACTTTCAAAATGTCCCTAAAAAGAGACTAGATTAATCAGTAGGCCTACCCGGACTTTTGCCTGAAAAAACAAGAATTTCTGTACCATGGATTCGAAAATTTTTGGTGTGACAGAAACAACAGCGACTCCGCGATAGTTGCTGACTACACTTATTTTGCCAGAATTAAAAATCGGAGGAATGTAAGATAATTTCCAGGTCAAGAAAAATGCCAGTAGGTACGCTATTATTAAAGGTTATAGTCGGTGGAGGGGCTAAATTCCTTGCACAATTCTTAATAAGGACAAATGGAAAGTCATCCAGTCCTGCCCCCTAATTAACTTCAAATTGAGATAAACCGTCATAAACTTCTGCTACAGTATACTTTAAAAAAAATAAAATCAGAGCAATCGCGGGTAACTAAAGGCTTTTTACGAAATACCGCAGATACTTCATAAACAGACTCAAAAACTTTGGCAAACTAATTATATATGTATATCCGAAGGTGAATGGCAAAAAAAAAATTTGAAAAGTCACTGGAGTAGGAAACCCAACAACTTTATTTTTACCATTTATGAAATTGCAAAATTCTTTAGATTGGAAGTCAATTTATTTTCGATTTGCAAAATATACATAGTTATTAGTGGCTTTCCAATCGACCTGTTCATGTCTTTGCTAAATTAACTAAAGTTAATGCAAACAATGTTGAAACTAGAATAAAACTCAACACCGTGTAACTTATATAAAGAATGTAACATATTACGGCATCTTTAAAGACGAAGTGGTTGTCCTAGTGGAAATTCTATTAAACAGATCTAAGTACTCTTTTATGTATTGGTAAACATTAAAGTATAAGAATTGTCCTACTAAATGTTCTGTAAATAATTGCAAAACTATCGATAAAAGTTATAAGCGCCTCTTTTACTCTAACGAAAACCATGCATGACTAAAGTTTATTAGTCCACATAAACTGTTCACTATATTTACTTCCCATTTTGTGTGCTACTGTGCTACTTGTATTTTAATTTAATTGATAACACAAACTATATTTAATACTCCAAAATAATAGACAATCCATCATAAATTTTGAAAACTCGAACTTGAAATACAATATCCTATATTAGCGTTATTCATTTAAAATGTTAGACGGTTCGAATCATTGATACCAGATAACAAAAAAAACATACAATCTTATCAAAGACACCTGATTTTATTGTAGTCGTCACGTTTCTAAACGTAGGCTTTTAATTCGTCAATATAATTTAGTCATTTATCAGTATAATCAATATAATTACCGTGTAAAGGTATTTTTATCGAACGCAAAATTAATATTTCGCATACGATATATTTCGTGAGATAGGAATCGCCTCATTTCAATAATTGAATTACCCGACTAATTGTTCGATGCGATTTAATTTTTTCGCACGTTTCGTTATTGTTTGATAACATAAATACGCCTTGTATAAATAAACACTTAACTATTTGAAATTAGAATTTTATCGCTATAACGTGTTAGCATAATGCGAATATATGGACGATAAGAAATTATCGTAGCTAATCATTGCGGCGCTGCGAAAAGGAAGATAATTTTTTCACCACAACTTAATTTAATGCGGACTAATCCATTAAATTTTATTTTTTTATTTCCAGTGATCTACTTGAAAATCCTCCAATTAGAATAGAAAATTCAGATTCATCCAATCAACTTAACCATAAAGCGCTAAATGAAATGCATCCATCACATTCAAGTCCAAAAAATCAATTGGTACCGCATCACACACACCATCACACTCAACCGAATAGCAATTATCAAATCAAACCATTTACAAATCCTGATGGATCACAAACACCGTTAATGAATCCAAAACATCAAGAATTAGCGTTACTACCACGAAGGCCATCTGCATTATTACAGGAAATATTAACGACTCGGCGGCCGTCTGCTATTATGGCTGCGTTTACAACACCTCGACCAAATAACCAACTAGCAACCCAATTAGGTAATGGACAATTACAACAACAGAGGCAACGGATACAAATGGGTTCATTGCACGAACAAGATATAACGTCGAGTGGAAGTTCGCGATCGTTTCAAGGTATCATCAATATGGATACTACTAATGACGATCACAAACATTTGGCAATAGAATCACGGCGGAAGAATCGGAGAATTGGAGAGTAAGTATACATAAAGCTAAATATTGTTTTTAAATCGATAAATTATAATATTTAACCGATTTACCGTTTCAGTGATGCACTAAGTACAGCACTATCGGCGTTATACTGTAAATTAGTCGTTATACTAGGAATTGCAATGCCAATAACCGAAATCCTGTCTTCAAAAATACCTACACATATTTATCAAGGATTTTACGCTTATTTGTACCTTGGCAGCATTATGTTTGTGGCATTTGTCTATCTATCACATTGCCGCACTAGAGCTGTGTTCTCGCTAATAAAATCATATCGTAAGTAGCTAGATATGAGGAATGTATTCAAGTTTGAAAAAAAATATTTATGTAGACACTTTTTTATTGCAGACGAGAAAAACGATGAGTTTGCGTTGAAAAAACGGGCAGCACATTTTGGAAGTTTTTATTTGCGTGTTGGTGCGATTGCGTTTGCAATCGGTAATATGGTTCATTCGGGACTCGAAATTGGACAATATATTGAGCTAAAAGGTACGCCCGGATGTACCGATATTTTTGTCGTTTTAACACCAGCTGCACGTATGGCCTTGGCCATTGTACAAATGCAATTTGTATTTTTGAATACAACCGAATTGGATATGGCCCGACATAAAGTTGTCGCCCGTTTTGGTTTAATGCATATGATTGCAACCAACTTATGTGAATGGCTTTACGTATTGATCGAAGAAACAAAACATGAAATATTCCATTTGACGCACGGCCATGATAGTCACTTCCCATCTAATGGTGAAACAACGACAAATGGTGTTCTAGCAGCGTTAACTACACCCGGAAATAATGATACGGAGAGCAGCTTATTTAATGTTACCGAAATTTTCAATGTAACCACACATGAAATAATTAAACGTTCGGCACATTTTAATGGTGAACACTCAGCCAAATACATAGATTGTCATCGGACCAATATTATGGGTAAATTGGTACAAAATGCATCACCATTTTTATTTCCCTGCACTATTGAGTATTCGTTGATTTGTGCGGTTATTTTGTATGAAATGTGGAAAAAAGTACGTAGCCTACCGGATATTGAAAGGTCTAGGCGTAATTCACAGAAACATCCGCGTAAGAGTGCTCATCATTTCTCGATAGATTGTGCTCGATCACATCGTGGCATGTTCGCCGGCATTATTCTAGTTGTATTAACAATCATTTCATTGATAATGTATTTTGTGTTGAATGATCACAAGGATTATGCTGCACTAGCTATTGAAGAGGTGACAATAGTTGAAATATTAATGTATGTTGTGTGTTCGGCCGGTGTAATTGCGGCAATGATAAAAATGCGCGATTTAAAGTTCCAGAAAACATCAAACGATCATCATTCAAGTTCGGTGAGTCTGGATTGCACTTTATTGGTGCTAGCACAAAGTGGTGTTTATGTGTATGCCATGTTCAGTATAATGGGATGTTATTTTGCTATGCAAGATCATATCGCGGGTGGACAAGAAGGACTTATTGCAGAAATATTGTGCCTAATTCAGACTTCAATTCAAACTCTGTTTGTATTGAATGCAAGCTGGCGCCGATGCAAAGGAAAGCAACAAAGTCGAAGTAAACCGGGTAGAGAGATTGTTACATTTTTACTGGTGGCGAATATGGCGCTATGGTTTATAAATACTCTGATCAAGGGGCAGGCAAGTTTTAGGCCAACACATTTAAAATTTTTTGGACTTTGGGCATGGACGGTAATAACACATGTGTCAATGCCTTTGGCCATTTTCTACCGTTTTCATTCAACAATTTGTTTGTTTGAAATTTGGAAATCAGCTTATAAAGTCAAAAGTGACCATTAGCCGTGTTAATGATGACCAGTATGGTAGTTTATTGTAGATTTAGATCTTAAGTATTGTTTTTTATGTGTATAGAGATTTTTTTTTATTTATTCTAGATATTATTAAATGTTTAATAAATCGTTATGTATTTGTTTTATAACTAAAAGAATTTTATTTTACAAGTGCGATACTACTGTTAATTTAGTTCAATTAGTGTACATTAAATTAACATCATCCCAAATAAAATTTCCATCATCTCGTTAGAACTTTGTACATGTAAGATTAAGTTAGTGCGGCTGCTTTGGTATAGTACAGTGAACCACAGTGAAGAATTGACAAGCTTCAGTTTATATTAACATAGAGTTGGAGTAATGTAATCGAGGTACGCTAGCTCCTTCTTTAGCGAACTACTCATCATCGAGTGACCTGCCTGAAGATATTCCCGCCGTCCTCAACGTCCCGTCAAGAGGTGGCCACTACTCGTGCACTCTACGGCGGTATAGAGTCAGTGTACCAGCTCCGGTTTCAGACTTCTTCTTTTACCTTATTATTATTAAATTATTTATTATCTCCTAAAACCATAGAAGGTGCGAAAGCACTTCATTGTTCCATCAATGTATCAATTTAAGTTTGTCAATCAATACTTATTTACTCGTTCCAAAATGTTGGCCTTCCAACTAATCTAATTATCCAAGAAAATGCCGAAGTATCTACTGTCAGTAAAAGCGGGTCTAGTGCCATATACCTACTACTTGAATTTTATATTTCTTATTAGTAAAGCGTACCAGGTCTCTCTTGAAGGGCTGATTCCCATTCCATATTTGAGGGACCATTTTTTTATTTATTAAGAACGCAATAAATCATCTGCGTTAGTGATTCCTTATTTGTTCTCTCTCTCTCGCGCTCTCTCTCTCTCTCTCTCTCTCTCTCTCTCTCTCTCTCTCTCTCTCTCTCTCTCTCTCTCTCTCTCTCTCTCTCTCTCTCTCTCTCTTTCTCTCTCAGCACAGAAAAAAATATTTTTCTTATTAACGGCAAGACGCATAACTGACTAGGAGTCAAAGTAATTAATTCTGCCTGAAAGACAGTGCAGTATGAACCCAGACACGAATCTCTCGATGGATAAACCACCGAGAATAAATTTTCGAAGTTGAATTCAGGCAATAACCTATCATTAACCATATCAATTTCTGGTATCAACGAGAAGAATTTTTTAATGATTAGTATATGCCCACTATTGCACCTAATACTCTCCATGCTCCAATACATCTCAAGCGATACGCCGCAGAGCTAGCAGTGCCTAGAATGAAGATGTTCAACTGGGGCAAACACAAAATAGACTGCATAGGCAGAAGTGGAGTAGAAGACATAGCTCCAGTAATGGCACTACAAGCAATAGCTTGCAATCCATTAAGTTTAAGCTTTTAATTCAAACACTGGCCACCAAACAATGGAAGCGTATGAGAGGATTGGTAAAACCAACGATTTGTAAACAAATAATAACATTTTGAGGCTCAGTCCCCACGGTTTCTCAAAAGCTCTTCTACACTGCCAGAAAATGGCAGTAGCTTTCTTAATTTTGTAACCAAGGTGGTAATTCCACGAGAGTTTACTATCCAAGAAGGCACCAAGATGAATTACATGGTCAGATCTAGTAATCGCTCTTCCAAAAAGAAAAGGAACAGAGAAAACTTTATAATTCTACGCCTAGTAAGCCCTTCTCAATACTCCATGAATCCACTATAAGCCGGGCCTGTTGCATTGAGTCGGCCAATACATTCAGATATTTGCCAGAAACTGTAACAATAATATCCTCAGCATAGCTTTGGACAATGAAGCCGGAATGCTGTAGTTTAACTAGTAAAAGCCAAAAGCCACAGCAGAGGGAAGAGCACTCCACCCTGTGGACAGCCTTTAGAAACCTTGGCAGAAACGATCCATACAACAATAGCACGATCAATAACAAAATTGGTACAAGGCTTTAGTAATCGTAGCAAACGAAATATTATCAAAAGCTCCCGCAATATCCAGAAAAGCACCCATAAGAAACTCTATTGCGGGATTCTTCATCCTTAGTGACAAATTCGTGTAGAGCAGTCTCACAGGACTTACACTGAGAGAAAAGTATGCTCATATTAAGCGGTAACGGTATGACTCATGCAAATCGAGGCCCCCCTAAAAATTATTTTTTTACGTCAAGGCCCCCCCCCCTTGTCAATAGAAAAATTATTTTTTTACGTCAAGGCCCCCCCCCCTTGTCAATAGAAAAATTATTTTTTTACGTCAAGGCCCCTCCCTTGTCAATAGAAAAATTATTTTTTTATGTCAAGGCCCTCCCCTTGTCAATAGAAAAATTATTTTTGTACGTCAAGGCCCCCCCCTTGTCAATAGAAAAATTATTTTTTTACGTCAAGGCCCTCCCCTTGTCAATAGAAAAATTATTTTTTTACGTCAAGGCCCCCCCTTGTCAATAGAAAAATTATTTTTTACGTCAAGGCCCCCCCCTTGTCAATAGAAAAATTATTTTTTTACATCAAGGCCCCCCCCCTTGTCAATAGAAAAATTATTTTTGTACGTCAAGGCCCCCCCCTTGTCAATAGAAAAATTATTTTTTTACGTCAAGGCCCCCCCCTTGTCAATAGAAAAATTATTTTTTTACATCAAGGCCCCCCCCCTTGTCAATAGAAAAATTATTTTTTTACGTCAAGGCCCCCCCCTTGTCAATAGAAAAATTATTTTTTTACGTCAAGGCCCCCCCTTGTCAATTGAAAAATTATTTTTTTACGTCAAGGCCCCCCTTGTCAATAGAAAAATTATTTTTTTACGTCAAGGCCCCCCCCTTGTCAGTAGAAAAATTATTTTTTTACGTCAAGGCCCCCCCAACCTTGTCAATAGAAAAATTATTTTTTTACGTCAAGGCCCCCCCCCCTTGTCAATAGAAAAATTATTTTTTTACGTCAAGGCCCCCCCCTTGTCAATAGAAAAATTATTTTTTTACGTCAAGGCCCCCCCTTGTCAATAGAAAAATTATTTTTTTACGTCAAGGCCCCCCCCTTGTCAATAGAAAAATTATTTTTTTACGTCAAGGCCCCCCCTTGTCAATTGAAAAATTATTTTTTTACGTCAAGGCCCCCCTTGTCAATAGAAAAATTATTTTTTTACGTCAAGGCCCCCCCCCTTGTCAGTAGAAAAATTATTTTAAAATTATTTTTTTACGTCAAGGCCCCCCCCCTTGTCAGTAGAAAAATTATTTTTTTACGTCAAGGCCCCCCCCCCCTTGTCAATAGAAAAATTATTTTTTTACGTCAAGGCCCCCCCTTGTCAATAGAAAAATTATTTTTTTACGTCAAGGCCCCCCCTTGTCAATTGAAAAATTATTTTTTTACGTCAAGGCCCCCCTTGTCAATTGAAAAATTATTTTTTTACGTCAAGGCCCCCCCCCCTTGTCAGTAGAAAAATTATTTTTTACGTCAAGGCCCCCCCCCCCTTGTCAATAGAAAAATTATTTTTTTACGTCAAGGCCCCCCCCCCCCCCCTTGTCAATAGAAAAATTATTTTTTTACGTCAAGGCCCCCCCCTTGTCAATAGAAAAATTATTTTTTTACGTCAAGGCCCCCCCCCCCTTGTCAATAGAAAAATTATTTTTTTACGTCAAGGCCCCCCCCCCTTGTCAATAGAAAAATTATTTTTTTACGTCAAGGCCCCTCCCTTGTCAATAGAAAAATTATTTTTTTATGTCAAGGCCCTCCCCTTGTCAATAGAAAAATTATTTTTGTACGTCAAGGCCCCCCCCTTGTCAATAGAAAAATTATTTTTGTACGTCAAGGCCCCCCCCTTGTCAATAGAAAAATTATTTTTTTACGTCAAGGCCCTCCCCTTGTCAATAGAAAAATTATTTTTTTACGTCAAGGCCCCCCCTTGTCAATAGAAAAATTATTTTTTACGTCAAGGCCCCCCCTTGTCAATAGAAAAATTATTTTTTTATGTCAAGGCCCTCCCCTTGTCAATAGAAAAATTATTTTTTTACGTCAAGGCCCCCCCTTGTCAATAGAAAAATTATTTTTTACGTCAAGGCCCCCCCCTTGTCAATAGAAAAATTATTTTTTTACATCAAGGCCCCCCCCCTTGTCAATAGAAAAATTATTTTTGTACGTCAAGGCCCCCCCCTTGTCAATAGAAAAATTATTTTTTTACGTCAAGGCCCCCCCCCTTGTCAATAGAAAAATTATTTTTTTACATCAAGGCCCCTCCCCCTTGTCAATAGAAAAATTATTTTTTTACGTCAAGGCCCCCCCCTTGTCAATAGAAAAATTATTTTTTTACGTCAAGGCCCCCCCTTGTCAATTGAAAAATTATTTTTTTACGTCAAGGCCCCCCTTGTCAATAGAAAAATTATTTTTTTACGTCAAGGCCCCCCCCTTGTCAATAGAAAAATTATTTTTTTACGTCAAGGCCCCCCCCCCCTTGTCAGTAGAAAAATTATTTTTTTACGTCAAGGCCCCCCCCCCCCTTGTCAATAGAAAAATTATTTTTTTACGTCAAGGCCCCCCCCTTGTCAATAGAAAAATTATTTTTTTACGTCAAGGCCCCCCCCTTGTCAATAGAAAAATTATTTTTTTACGTCAAGGCCCCCCCTTGTCAACAGAAAAATTATTTTTTTACGTCAAGGCCCCCCCCCCCCCCCCTTGTCAATAGAAAAATTATTTTTTTACGTCGAGGACTTACCTCCATGTTTTTTCTGCTACCGGGATCAATATTAAATTATGGTACCACATGATATGATACCCCGTTTCGTTTGACACAGTCCCCCCTACAGCGAATTTAGCAAAGCCCTCCCGCTTGGACACGCTGCCATCTTCAACATCAACAGGTTGACCAGCTTTACTCACGTCAACCTCATGCTCTTACAAATTGATTGAACTTTGATGCATTCACCGGAGCTGCTGTTGAAGAAACCCCACCCACCCGGTTCGGGTTACTCATCTTCGATGTTTTCGGCCTTTGGAGAGTGCCGGCCTCGCTCATGCAAACTTTGCACCCATTTGTTGCGTTCTTTTTGCTGCACTAGTTCAAGTATAATAGTTGTCTTACTCTTATTTAATGCTGTGCATAAAATGCAGGTTGGTTCGTAAGAGACCAACCAGTATGTTTTCGTTTAATGAAGGCCCATTTGATGGTTTGGCTGAACTATAAAAAACTATTCTAACATTGAAATCGTCAAAACTATTCTAATCTTGAAGTACTAGAACTTTTAAGAATTGCATGATGCGGCAGATAATAATAATGGCTATTTGTAAGGCCCCTATAGTGGGGACTATTTATGGGACCCCTATGAATGAGTATTTGTAATGCTCGTTTGTAAAGCAGATGCGTAAATGATTGCTAAATATCCGCAACCTTAAGATCAATGTCAACAAACAAAAAATGAATGCCACCAGAACAATAAAAACCACCACTAGGTATGTACCAAGATGTGAGATTTATGATCGGCATCAGCCGCGTTTGAGGGGTTTGATTATTAGCATGGAAAAGTATCGGATCGTACTAGGAAACTAAAGAATAAAGCAAAAAATACTAATCTTAAATGCGATTGGGATTGTTTCCTTATAGCTCAAACAGAGCATAAAAAAGCTTAAGATCCGCTCACAAAACCGAATGGACAAACTTCTGTGAGGAAATGAATAATCTCTCTGCGGTCGCTAGACTTAATAGAGCGTTGGCTAAAAATAATATCTGTAAACTAGATGCTCTTCGTCTATCGAATGGTAAGTCTACTTCTTCGAAAAAAGAAGCGAACGAGTTGCTTCTTTCTGTTCATTTTCCGGAGTGTGCACTCTCTAACCAATAGTAATTGCAATGAATCTTCCGACTATAGGAATTAGCGGATCGAATAGTTACTTTCAAAGTTCTGCGTTGGAGTATTGTCTCGTTTAACCCGTACAAATCAGTTGGTCCTGATGGGATTTTTTCGGCTGAATTACAGCATCGGTTTAATATTATTAAGCACCACCTGCTCCACCGCATTGTTTGGTGTTCCTCATGTTTGGTGCAAGACCAACATTGTTTTTTTTTTACCGAAAGCTGACAAATCAGATTACACTGATCCCAAAGCAGTTCGGCCTATCAGTCTGTCCTCAACATTTCTTAAAGCGTTAGAGAGGATTGTCGATAGATTTATTAGAGATAAATATTTATCTAACTCCCCACTCAGTAACATGCAACATGCTTTTAGAGTAGGTAAGTCTTGTGAAACGGCTCTACATGAACTTGTCACTAGGATCGAAAGATCCCTCAATAATAAAGAGTTTCTTATAGGTACTTTCCTGGACATTGCGGGAGCCTTTAATAGTACCTACATCGTTTTCGGTGATTGCTAACGCCTGTATCAATTTCGGTATTGATCCCACCGTTGTAAAATGGATTGATTATACATATGCTCAAATCTCGCATTGTTGAGGTTGACTTGGATAATGCTTCAATCTCGGTCAAAGTTGCCAAAGGTTGTCCTCAGGAAGGTGTGCTCTCACCCCTGTTATGGCTTTTGGTGATTAACGATCAGTAAATCACGCATAAACAAACGTCAAGCGTACAAAATTCTATGTGAAAAAGACAAAGACTAAAATAGTTTAGGGCGTTCCTATGATTTCACTTTTTCTCTTAATTGCAGTAGATTTTACTTTTATTTAATTTATATTCTGCCATTTAAACGGGCTAAAATAACGGGCTAAATCGCCTAAATCTAACAAGCAACGCAACGCATCAACTTAACTCTTCCAAGCATTTGAAATAGTTCGTTGGCAGCACAAATCACCAAAATTCTCTTCCATTTCATACGAAAAATCAATGTTAGTACACTGAACACTCGCAAAAATTTATAAACCAATTCATTTGTCATTCTACAAAATTTGTGTTTGACAAATTTGTGCAAATAATCAAAAATTTTCATTCCCCCATTTAATTTTAAATAAATTTTACACTTAACACATAATGGAAGTCGATGATGAGGATTACGAGCCACCAACTTCCAGCAGCAACAGTAATTGCAAGGATCAGAAAAAACGTTTTGAAGTTAAGAAAGTAAGTAGAATACACGTAAAATGAGACTATTGTTTGGGTTCCATTTCATAATGAAATCATTTCTTGTTAAAATAATGTGTTGGAATTCAATATTTCGTGATTAATTTATTTTAATAAATATTTTTAGTGGAATGCTGTTGCATTATGGGCATGGGGTAAGGAAAATTAATTAAAAAAAAAAAATCTTGATAGTGTAATCCTGAAGATAAAACATAACCTTACTTTTATTTTACAGACATTGTAGTCGATAACTGTGCTATTTGTCGTAATCACATTATGGATTTGTGTATAGAATGTCAAGCAAATCAAGCGTCAGCGACTAGTGAAGAATGCACTGTAGCCTGGGGAGTGTGTAATGTACGGGTTTATTGTAATACTGACCTTGAGCAAAATTTGATATCTACTTTTTTTACTATTCCAGCATGCATTCCACTTCCATTGTATCTCTAGGTGGTTAAAAACTCGGCAAGTTTGTCCGCTGGACAACAGAGAGTGGGAGTTCCAAAAGTATGGACATTAAATTATAAATTATTATTCAGTTCAACCAACATAAAAGCCGTTATTTGAATTAATCGCTTAAATACGTATTTTTTATTTTATTATTTTCTGTAAACACTAAATATGATAACTATTCAAAAAAATAAATAAATTTGGACAGCAAAACAAAATACTAAATCGAATTCTAAATTAATAAAATTTATTTAAAATTAAAAGTTGGCAGTATATTCTATTATTTCATGACTTTAATTTACAATTATGTTTTTTTTTTTTTAAATTAGTTATTCTAAAATGTATAATGTACAATTTTACATAATTTTGTATTTTATATAATAATAAAGAGCTTTAATAGGGCTATCTTTAAAAATTAATTTTCTTTTTTTTATATTTTTACAATCTGCAGTAAAATTTTAAATAAAAAAAGCGTGACCCAAAATGATAATTGCAACTATGTTCATTTTTATCTTTTGTTCGAGTCTCGGCTAAGTACTAAAACAATAATTTAAAAAATACATATATCAAAGATTCGAACATAATTAATACTTTTTTTATGACGTCAAAGTCTTGAGTTAGTTTTAAGTTTTTTAAATAAATTTAATTTAAAATATTTCTAAACATGTGAAATAAATTATTGTTTTAATTATATTTTTCCCAATTTTGGATTACGTTTACAAAAATAAATATAAAACACAAAAATTACACTGTTAAATAGGATTTTAATTTTTAAAACAAAATTATAACAAAAAACGATACTTTTTTATTTATTAAATTAAATTAAACTAATTTAATATAACTATTCCTAAATATATTTTGTTTTTTATATAAAAAAATGATAAACTATTTTACTGCAGGTTTTATTTTATTTTTAACTATAAAATAAATTATATATAAGTATATATAGCTATGTAATGTATGGAGAATTTTTTTTTTTTTTTCAACTTAAATATTTTTTTAGTACAAAAATATTGTATGTATTCCGTTCGTTATTTACGAACAATTTTTTTTTTTAACAGAATAATAACATGATAATTTATGAAGTCTTATGTATGTGTGGCCAAATTAACTAAGTTTTTTTTTTTTACAATTTTTAAATTATAAGTAAATATTTAATATTTATTTTAAATATAACAGTATTATATTTAGAACACTTAAAATTTGAATTTATATTTTAATTAAATCAGGGCATCGAACCAAGAAATTTCACATGCAATATTTTTAAATTACAGTGATTGGTTACCATTCCAAGGCTAATCTAACGGTTCTGAAATGTATTTTACACATAAAATAATTTATTGGAAAAATTTTGAATTATTTAAAATTTTTTTAATTTATTAACTTATTTAAGGTTGAATTACTTTATAATTCCAAATTACGGTCTGTTCTAAAATATTTACAACTAAGCCAATGAGATATTCTGAGAATGGAATAGAGTTTCGATCCCTGCCCTAATTTTAACTATAAATTAATCAATTGGCAACAACAGACGGTGTTACATGCTGAATTATCGGTTGACTGGCGGCGGTGGATGATGTGGTGGTGGTAGATGGTGTTGATGGAATGTTTATTGTACGCGATTCATTGCCAAATATAAGACGTAATCGTTTCATCGGTGGCGGTGGTGGTGCTTGTATTTGCTGATGTTCATCAGTTGCATTAAAATGGGTTATCAAATGTCTTCGATGATTATGATGATGATGGTGATGATGCTTTTCACGTCGATGTTTATGATCTTTTGATTTGTGCCGTTTTTTATGTTTCTGTGATAACGGTGAAGATGATGATGATTCCATATCCTCATAATTATCAAGTAAACCTTCGACACGAAGAATTTCATACTCCGGCTCATAATTACTACTGTCGTCACTTAAACTTGTTCCCGACTCTATAATATCATCTAAATTGGTCAAAATTGGGCTACGTTTCATACGCAACGTTAATTTTAATCGTCGCTCAGGTGTTTTCATTAACTGTTCTTGCTGCGGCTGCGCCGATTGAGACAATTGCGGATTTTGTTGAATTCGACTATCCAGATCAGGAATTTTATTTTCCCACGATGAACTACTTTCAGATGATTCACTTTTTGATATTTTTCTTTTACGTCTACTACTATCACTACTACCATTACCACAATTATCTTTCACAATTTCAGTTCGACTATTAATTCTCTTATTACTATCACTATCAACAGTAAATTTGTCTAATTCTTTTTCACTTATATGATCTAGCTTAACTGTTAAATTTTGTCGACAAAACATTTTGCTTTGCGCTTTTGTCGGTGGCATTATTGATAATTTACAATCACTAACCGCATTACGATGATCACCAGTATCAACGTGCTCACGATTTTTTGAGGACAAGTCAAAATAGTTATTTTTAACACTATTATTATTACTATTACTACTATTATTACTATGATTTATCACGACGGCAGTATCTGGTTTATCTTTTATGATTTTCTTATGATTTCGTAACAAAATACCATTATCTTTTGTATCTTGATTATTTATCACAACATCTGAGATTAAAGCACATTCTTGATTATCGTTAAATATAACATTTCGCGATGTCGCATCACTAGCATCATGATCACTGATAGTACTACTGCTGCCTGAACAACAGCTAGAAACGTCGTCTGAAATTGATATTATTGAATTGTTACTTTTTCTTTGTATTCCAATGAGCTTAGCTGCTTCACGTCGTTGTTGTCGACTTGCGCGCGATGAATTATTTGACGATGAATGATTTGTTCCATCACTAGTTACGCTACTAATTCGGGTATTTCTAGTACGGGCTGTTGTTGTTCCAGACGGTATCGATGGTGCAGTAGGAGAAGTAACACCATTTGGTGTACTACTATTACTAGAACCTCCCGATAAACTATTCTTCCTTGTATTATGATGATGATGGTGATTATTGCTGGGTGAATGTAGATGACCGTTCTGATGATTATGATTAATATTATTAATAACGTTTGTATTTGAATCACTTGTATTGCTAATATTATTTCCACCTAAAATAATGTTATTTACTAGATTATCGTCACTGCTGTCATTCTCCATAAATTTATTTTCACTGTGATAAATATTCGGATGCTGCTGTGCCATAATCATTTCGGCATCATATTTTGTCATACCCTTCTGTCGTAATTCTTTTAATGTGAGTGGAGCAATTATTGTATCTTCATTTAATCTAACATCAATAGTTTTACTCTTATTATTAATTAAATTATTATTAAGATTATTTTTTAGTTTAATACGGTTTATTCGATTATCCGTTTCTCGTAAGCGATAACCGCCTGAACTTTGTTCTTCTACAGATTTCTCTTTAGCAAATGCTCCAGTGCTTCGTCGCTCACATGTTTCACATTCACAATAACGATTACTATCACCAAAAAAGTCTTCCCCATAGAAGCACGTAATTTCTTCACCAATTTCGATATCACGTAATACTTTAACGCATGCAGTATCACGTCCTGTTGGTACAAATTTACAATTCGCTCGACAATCATGATTTATATATGCGGCAGGTCCAAGCCACAATTGTGCACAATTTTTACGGCAACTATACATAACACTAAAATCATTTTTCCCCGGATGTAACAATTGTTTTTCTTCCTCTTCGGTTAATTCAGCTATACAACCAACTAGGCATTCGATTTTTTCATTTTTATACCACTTTTTTGTTGATGAAATTTTAGCCCCTTTCTCTTCAAGTGAATATCGAAAGCATGGTTCGATTATGAATCCAGATTCTTTATCGAAAACTCGAAGATATCGGTATATCTGTTAAAAAAAAAATTAATTAGTAATTGCTAAAGATATATACGGTTAATATAAATTTAGTTACATGATCTTGAAGCCTTTTCTGAGCAATTTTACTTTTATTTAAAAATTGTCTTGGCATCCATTCCCCTTTCGACAACTTTCTGTATACATCGTCATAATTTTGTGAAACTATAAAAGCATTAATTATTGTTTTAAGCTCATCCTTATTAGCTTTCAGCGGACGATAGCGTAGATTCATTTTATGGGATACAAAACCGAGCCATGGATCCAAAACAAGCGATGTCGCCAAGTCATCATTTTCTGATAGTTCTTTGGGCGTCATACCAGTCGGTTGCATTTTGGATAACGTTTGTCGATTGCTTCCTGAATCAATAACCATTTCTTAAAACTATTTGCTTCTTATGTGTTCTTATGTGGATTAAATTAATAATAATCTGAAAACAAAATAAAAAAAATTTTGTTTATAAAATATAAACACCTGTCAAAAAGTTCAATGATTTGTTTTGATTAAGGCGCACCATCTGTGATAAGAAATGACTACTATCATTTTTTATGGGCGCCATCTTTTGTTGATCAAAGCAAAATACACTTGTCAAACTATTTGGTTGCCAACCAACAACTAAACCATTTTTCTAATTTAATTTCTAAAAACTATTATACATTTTTTTAACAATTCATGAATAAAACATAAATATTTTTTTAAATTAGCAAAACCAAATACCAGAAGAACATATGAAATTTACAAAACGGCAAAATTCAAGGGCACTCCCATACACATTTAATGCAAAAAATTTCATTTATAAACAGCAAAAAGCTACACAACCACATTTGCAAAATTACTTTATGATAAAAAAAAAAAATTCAAAACAAAATTTTAATTTTATTTATGCAATTTTAATGGAATTTAATTTTGTTTATTGCACATTTGCACTACTGGAACATGAAAATTTATTATTTTTAACATGCTAAACCAAAGTCAAAAACTTTTCTATGTAAATAAAAATCAATGGCTGTCTAGACAATTTTTTTTGTATAAATCCGAAAAAAAATTTATGGACTTTAATATTTTTCTCCTTATACAAATTATTATATTATTGTATACGTCATATTTTTTTTTAAATATTAAATATTTTATAACAAATGTACTTTAAAAACACACCGACCGCATTTAAAACTTTATCTTTTTTGTATTTTAAACAATAAAAAAAATACTTTTAATGTTTTTAAAAAATTTTACATTTTTTTTATTTGGGATTTCTGTCATTTGCCACACAAAAAAAAAAAAGTTAAAAAAATCATCTTATTTTTTGACAGAAAAAGAAAAAATTTCTAATTTTTTTTTTTTTAAATCACTATTTATAGACTTTATACAAAAAATCAATTTACCTTAAGATTTTATTTAAATTAAATTAAATGTTTATTATCTAATAATTAATCCTCACATTTTTAATTATACAAAATCGGATCAGATACATTTTAAAATTAACAATGAAAAAAAGAGCTAAATTTGTATTCAGAAAGCCTGGAGAATGACGCTTTTTACAAACATGGCGTCGTTTTTTTTTTACTTTTGATGTGTTATGAAAACTTGATTAAAATAAATTAAAAGTTTTATATTTAATAGAAACTGAATGAAAATCTATTTACAAATTTGAATTTAAATAATAATTAAATTAAAAGAAACTAATTATTATATTAAATCCCTGATTTAATTTAATTTTTTATTTGTATATTTTAAAGAACAATGTGGAATTACTTTAATCGATGTAGAAAAAAATAAATACAATTCAAAAATAAAATTGAATATTTTTACTTTAAATTTATAGATGGTTGTCTCGTGTTAGCCAATGGAGATTTTTGTTTTTTGTTTCATCTGCAGTGTTGTCTTTTTTTGGGTTTTAATGAAATTGAATGAGCTGTGAACCGAATGTGATTCAACAAAATTGAATGGACCTTTATCTTACACAATTATTTTGCTAAATTTATAATTTTAAACCAATTATTTATTGGTGTAGGGCTCTTTATTAGTTAATTACTTAACCTGTGAGCTTTTAATCCCAAATAATAATCAAATAATGCTTTTGGTAACGATTCCGAATTGGAATTGAAAGCTCAAGCGTTAATTATTAAGAACTAACTAAAATGAAGCCCTTCACCAATAAATAATTGTATGGATTGCAATAAATGACCATGCCTCCATGCCTTTGGCAACCGGCGTCGCCGGGCCCACCGTGTAACGTTTTCACGCTTAACATAGCGAAAGAAAGGAAAAGTATGACAGAATTATAGACTTGACCGGTTACAGGCACCTAAGTAGCCAATAGTTAGTATTATTTTATTAATGTTAAATATGATAAAGATAAGCACAAAACGGCACAGTTCTAAGAGCTACATATACTCTGGATGCTTGAAGATTGTGGAAAGCTGAAACAGGTTCCACGGGACTTCCTGAAAAGCTGCGTCTCAATAGGGTAGGAGTTGACCATCTATAGCCATGTATCTCTTGGTCTATATTCCAACGCTGCAACTATGTAGGAACCACCAAATGTGTCTAGTATACCTCCAAGTGTTAATACCCGGGCAACGATGTGAGTACGTCAGCTAAATACTAGATGCGAGTGCAGTGCACTATAAATTAGCAATGAGCGGAACAAATATATGGAAACTAATACCCCAAGTGGTACACAATCCACTCTCTTCTGAGGTCAGTCTCACGGATTCTGGGGGAGACCAGCCATTGCTATACTATAATTATTTTAACCAATCCCAAGATATGTTGGTGAATAAACAAGCTCAACTGAGCGAATCAGAAAATAATACTTCACAACCCTTCCAGAGGAGGAAGAAAGTATCGTATTCTCCTATAAGAGGCGGTAGTCCTTCTATTGGGGCCAGCAGCAAGAAGATTCGTTCTACAAATGAAGAAAAGCTTCAATATGAACTGTGTAAATCTAATAATGCATTAATTGAAGCCAACAATATTAACGAGCGTATGAAAACGCTTGAAAACGAAGTTAAAGCTCTTAAGCCAAAGGAGGCAATTTGTCCTACTACTAGCCAGACTACAACTGAAAAAGAGTACCATACGGATGAAGACGAACTAGCTCGAGAAACTGAGTGGATAATAGAGGTCACAGAAAAAAAGGAAACTGAAGTTTCAAATATTATCCAGAAAACACCAAAAAAGACCTCCACATGTTTGAAGACAAACAAACCAGACCAATAAAGGTTATGGCTAATAAAAATCTATACTCTTAATAATTTAGTATACCTACTCATGGAGAAAAAACCACATAATTCTTTTTGCTTCAATTAGAAGGAGAATTCTAAACGAAATATAATATTATTAAATAAAATTTAATCGAAAACAATTAGTTTTATTATTTCCAAGCTTAAATAAAATAATCTAAATTTCACTTTGTATTTCAAAATCATTTGAATCAATACTAAAAGTTTTCTTTTAAATTAGTGATTAATATTCATAAAACTTAGTAACACGTGCTACTTCCTCTTGCATTTTTCACGCATCTTACTCTCTATGGCATTTAATTTATCAAATTGGAGACATTATCTTGAGGAATTTGTTCACAAGCTTGCTTAACTTCGTTAATCAGTTCCTGTGGTGAAGAAAATACTACATTGAATTCATAAATTTGTCTACCGATTATGTCCCACATAAGCTCTATGGGACTAAGGTGTAGGATGTAAGCGGGCCAACGCATTACTAGAACATCCATAGCATCACTGCATTTGCGACATGTGGATGAGCATTATCATGAATAAACATGAAGTAATCTCAGATAGATAGGGCATATGGCAAATACTCGTTGATTATTCTTATCAGAAATCGGTACCAACTCTTTTCTTGCAGTAAATGATATTTCACACCAAACCACAATGGAACCTCCGCCAAAAGTACTTTTGAAATGAAACATAGCGGTGAAAAACACTCACCTGGCTGACGATAAACCCTCATCCGATGGTCTGATGATTCAAGGCAAAATTTATCGTCAACACTCCTCCTCATTCTAATTATTTGTTTAAATTCAATCCGTATCGCTTGAGTAGCATGATGTGCCCCTTTGCCGGCAATGGTTTTGTTAATAAATCGTTCAACATATCTACTGAACAGCAATATACGCATGATACGAATTTTCGTTACACGTAATCTCTTACAAAATGATATCGCGTGTCCACATGTTTTGTTCAATTTGACAATTTTTCCTCTTCGATGAGCTTCAAACAGCTTTGGTTGTCTTCGTAGATTGTTGTCGCTATTTCAACCGGCTGTTGTAAATCGTTCAGCGCAACCACCGCAACGCCTCTTGACATGCTTCGGACAATGCGATAAACTCTGCTTCTGTAGATGACAATGTGATGCTGTTGTGTTTTCGAGGTGGGTAAATGATAGGAATGATACACAACATATAATATTATTTATTTTATATTTATATTTAAAATACAAAAGTTAAACAAGACTGAATAACACGTCCATTCCAAGAACAACGCTCACTGAGAAAGAATCTATTTTTTATTCGTGGAAAGTTGCATTCGTTTGTATTGCAGGGGATGCCAACACCTCCCTTTTTAGTAGAGTTGGTAGTCCTTAAATCGACAAGGGACTATTCGTTACCTCGGATCTCTGGCGGCATTATTAGTTGATTGGACTGGACTGACTTCATTGTAACTTGGTTCTCGGTCTGGTGCAGTTGTGGTTGTTGATGATTTTTCTGATTCGGCAGTATCAGGATTTATTTCAGACATTGTATTATTAGCTGTTTCGTGTGCTAAGGAACTTCCAATATCTGGACTTGATGCTGGTTTGAAACTAAAAGCATCGAATAGTACATCCTGTGATGATTCCTCTTGTTCTGACGATCGCGGTTTGAGCTGGTTTATATGTGCTCGATGTACCTGCTTATCGTTTAGAAGAACCTTAATACATTACTTTAAAAATGCGCTCGATGACCTCTCCAGGACACCAATAGTAATGATTACGGCGATATACCTTAGCGTATACCCTGTCTCTGGAATCAAAGCTTCGTGAACGTGTTGAATGTTTTTTATTAAATTGTTCACTTTGTTTTTCCTTTTCAACAATCATATTCAATGGAGGTGGTGACGTGACTGACTGCTGTCTCATTAAGTCCATATGTATCCTCATCTTCCTCCCGAGCATGACTTCAGCTGGGGACTTACCTCCTGGTGCGCAACGGTTTACTGTTGCCCGGTAGCTCTGAAGGAACCTTTGTAATGCGATTTCTAGCTTTTCTCCCTCCGCAGACTTTTTCAATGTTCTTTTCAGTGTATCGACGAAACGTTCTGCCTGCCCGTTCGACTGCGGATGATAAGGAGCAAGCAGATCGAATATGTTGAATACCGTTTGACGAACAAAATTCTTGAAATAAGCTGGAAACAAACTGCGTGCCATTATCAGATACAATGATTTTCGGCAATCCAAATTGGGCGCATGACTTGTTAATCAAGTCGACCGAACTGGAAGCAGTTGTTGACTTTGTCCGGTAGACCTCTGGCCATTTAGAGTATGCGTTGACAATAACCAGGAAGTATTGATCTTCATATGGTCCAGCATAATCTATATGCAGGCGTTGCCATGGACCTTCTGGAATCGGCCATGATTCAAGTTCTGACTTGATTGGTGATTTTGCCACACTCATACATGCACTACATTCTGAAACAAGTTTTTTGATGTCATTATCAATGTTTGGCCAGTATACGTAGCTTCTAGCAATGGATTTCATTCTCTCCATTCCTTGATGACTCTGATGAAGCTGACGTAAATTTTTTTTGTGAAAAATTTGAGGTGCAACAATTATTTCACCGAACATGATACAATTGTTCACGACTGACAGATTCTGTTGTCTTGCATAAAATGCTCTAATATAAACAAATTTTATAACTTCCTGTAGAGTTCTACATTTTGCAGTTTCGCGTTGAATCATCAGAAATGTCAATGGTACCTTAGCAATGGACTCGGCGAGAGCATGGTTTACCTCTTCTTCCATTTGAATGGATGCAATAATGTAGTCTTCGTCTGGCTTGTCGTGTGAATCGATCAATCGTGATAGTATATCCGCATGTCCAAATTTAGTTGTAGGGATATAATTGAAATCGAAATCGTACAGCTACAAGGTCAATGCCCATCTCTGCAATCGGTTGGCTGTGTATACCGGTATTCCTTTTTTGGAACCAAAAATTGCAAGTAATGTCTTATGGTCAGTCTGCAACGTGAAACGCCGACCAAAAATTATGCGATGGAACCTATAGTTACTGCAAAGATTAACCCCAATGCTTCCTTCTCTATTTGGCTATATTTCTTCTCAGCCTTCGTGAGTGTGCGTGAAGCGTGACTGACGGCTTTCACTGTTCCGTCCGGAAATTTATGAAGAATACATGCGCCGATGCCAGTATTACAAGCATCTGCCACAACGATTATATCCAATTTGGGATTGTAATGTGTGAGCATTAAATCTGATTTAAGGATATCTTTGAATGAGTCGAATGAGTTTTGGCATTCTCGACTTCAATTGAATGAAGTGCCTTGGACAAGTAATGCATCCAATGGTTTCCGTAACTCATGCATATGCTTTATGAATTTTCCGTAGTAATTGATAGCGCCTAAGTATGATTGTAGAGTTGGTACATCTTTGGGCGCAGGCATATTGGAAATTGCATGAATTTTTGTTGGATCTGGTCGCAGCCCGTTTTTATCTGTGATGTGTCCTAGTTATTTTATTGACGTCATGTAAAAACTGTTTTCCTCGATTTTGAGATGGAATCCGAACTCTTGTACTCGTTCTAAAACCTTATACAAGTTCCGCTTATGTTCAACAATAGTTTTTCCTGAAACGATGATATCGTCCAGATATATCCTTATCTGCTCTTTTGATGTATGATGTTGAGCCGAACAGTTTTTATAACCTTCCTTGTGACCGGTTTTGCCGCACAGCTGACATTTGTGATTTTTGAACGGACAGTCAGCTGAGAAATGCATTACACCGCACTGCCAGCATGGATTTCTTGGTTTATTTGATGAATGCGGTTGTGCTTTCTGTGAAGGACTCTTTCGTTGGTTGTGGTGCACTTTATTGTTGGACTTCTGATGATTTGACAGACCAGATGATGTCTTTGATGTGAATTGGGTTTCTCGATCATGACAGTATCCTTTTTTAAATTGATAACCATCTGGCAATCATCTGCAAGGACCGACAGCATAACGTTGTCATCTGTTTCGACTTTTGATAAGAATCTTGTGCGAATGTCGAAATCACGGGATGAGCGCAAGCCAGATATAAAAAATAAACATTTGAACTGTTCCAATGTCAGTTTGGACAGTTGCGACTGTTCACACTGTTTATTTATCCTAGCAGCATATGACAAAAAATCTTCTGTTAGTCTTTTCCATTAGGAAGCATTCGAATCTCGTTCGAAAGAGAGACTTTTGTGGTCCAAAAAATTTCTTTAAATTGTTCACGGATTCTTCAAAAGTGAACTCGTACAGAATTAGCAGTGTATAACTTTTGTAGAAGAAGCCTCACCTTCGCCGCATCATCTAATGTTTTACCGTCCTGTTTTATGAGCTCGCTGTACCTGTTGTAAAATGCTTCAAAGTACACATTTGCGTCCGGATCAAAACAAAATTCGGACATCTGATTCGATATGGAGTTGTATACCGCGGACTTTGAGGTTATGTTTTTATCCCCGCTTTCCATCATCTTTTTGATGAGTAAATCCTGACTTTGAATCATCTTAGTCATTGCCTGTATGGCTGCTTTTAAGTCTTCACCCATTTTGTAAAGTTGATGAAGAGAACAATACAACTTTTTTTTCTTCAAAATGGCGCAGCGTCTTGTGTGAAATTTTTTTTTTTCTTTTGTTTGATTAAACTGTTTCTTTTTTTCCTCGTTGCCACAATATGTTTTGTTTTCGAGGTAGGTAAATGATAGGAATGATATACAACATACAATATTATTTATTTTATATTTATATTTAAAATACAAAAGTTAAACAAGACTGAATAACACGTCCATTCCAAGAATAACGCTCACTGAGAATGAATCTATTTTTTATTCGTGTGAAGTTGCATTCGTTTGTATTGCAGGGGATGCCAACAGATGCAATTCTGGATTAACAATAAAAACATAACCATATTGTTTGATTTTTGGTCCTTTTTATTTTCGGCCCAATTGGCGTCAGCATATCCATAGAAAAATTCGATCGCACGGTCATTTGGATTGATTTCAGTTGGCTTATCCATATGGATGCCGACTTGTACTTTATTCGTCATTCGCATAACTTGATGATAAATCTCGCTGATTTCATTCGCAGAATTTTCCGTAAAATGCACGTCTCGACTGATGACCAACTTATTTTTGACTGGATGTAACCATCTGAATCCCTTCAAATGTTCGTCATAACCAACGAAAATCATCGGTGCGCTGGTAATCTGGTATCATTCAATTTTCGTCGTTTGGTACATAAAAAACCATTTAGCACCAAAAATTGAAAAATGTTTAATACCTGGTTTCCGCTGATTCCACGCCTGATATGGTGCCTTTTCGATCGCTCTGCATGGCAAAGGATTTCGAACATAATTTGCCGTATTTACCGTTTCTACCCAAAACGTTTTCGGTAAATTTGCGTCCAACAGCATGCAACGCGCCATCTCGATGAGCGTACGAGTTTTTTTCTCAGTAACACCATTCTGCTGCGGCGTGTATGGTGTTGTGTACTGAATTTGAATACTAATTTGATTGTGTAATGTATTTATACTATGGTCTGTGTTAGAGGACTGCCACGATTATTAACAAAAAGTATCAAATTAAACTGAACTTTTTTCAAAAATTTTAAATTAACCTTGACAATGTCATAATAAAAGATGTCATTTAGCAAAACGAAAATGTTATTTAAATATAATCCACCCCTACGCCATTCATAATACCTACCAATTTTATCGCCATTCATATTGTGTACCAATTTTATATGATATGGACACGAGATCGACAATCATCATTGGGGTCATTATTAGTTCCGATATTATATAGCTATTTTACGTGAAACGTAATTTCGCGCACGAATCTCAAAAAATTGGCCACTTTACGGGGTGGATTTACGACAAAAACGTCCAAAAAAAAAAAAGTTGTCGTCGACACGACTCTGTGTTGCCTTTTCCTTTCTCGTATTTTTTTTATCAAATGGAAAAAAGAAAACGCAATACAGAGTTATGTCGACCGACTCGACAATCATAATAGGGGTGATATGCTAATATATTAACATAATAAAGTTTATAAAGTTAGAAAAATCCGTTTCATTGTTCTAATAAGTGGTAGCGTTCCTCCGTATTGTAAATAAAAAATATTTGTTATCGGTCGATATAATACTCGGTCATACTCATAATGTAAAGAAATACCAATCAAAATTCAAATTCGTTACCTCCCATCGTCAATGGAATGAAAACTCTGCCAAGCTCACTGGCTCATTTGATACGGACAGTCAATTTGGAAATTTCCTTTACAAACCTTTTTAATATGAAAGTATTTAACCAAATTCCATTATAATTTTAGGCTGATATAATTGTTAAAATCCTATTTTGACCCTACGTCTGCGTTTAACTGTAAATATTAAAACTTCGCTTTATATGAAACTGACCAATTTATTTAAAATTTAATATACACGACTGCCACTTGATCCCAGAAGATGCGATAACGGATAACAATTCCTTCCACCATACGTATTACATTTGTAAGCGCCAGATATCACTCCATTCATATGGAACACATATACGATAAACATTATCAACAGAAACAGAAAAATTTTTAGTAGGTAACGTTTTAATCTTTTCCTAAAATTCAATAAATTTTTATTTTTATTAGATAAATAACAAATTTGGTTAAATTTCCAAACCTTTTGTATAATTTTGTTGCATGTTCATCATCACCCTTGTGACTTTCTAAAATTGATTTCTGCTTTTTAATTAGTTTGTTAATCAAGCATTTCTCATGTTGAAATTTTTGTACAATTTCTTTTAAAGATCCTAATTCTAATGACATTCTTACAAAAAAACAAAAAAATAATAAATATTTTTCTGAAAACAAAATAATAAACTTTCAATTGCTTCGATTAGAAAAATAAAAATCCCAAGTTTTGGGAACAATTGGAATAATTCTACAGAGAGATTCTAGGCCTATTCCACTGGCACAATTCCACTAGACACAATTCCACTGCACACAATTCCACTGGCACAATTCCACTTGGCACAATTCCACTGGGCACAATTCCACTTGGCACAATTCAACTTGCACAATTTAACTTTTTGATAATCAAACGCATTTAGGGTGGTAAATCGTGCACGCGCTTTACTACCCTAAATGCGTTTGATTATCAAAAAGTTAAATTGTGCAAGTTAAATACGTTTAATTATACAACAAGTTAAAAAGTTACTTAAAGAAAGAACTACAAATGTTAAAGTAGTGGAATTGTTCCAGTGAACTTGTATGCAGTGGAATCGTGGCTAGTGGAATTGTGCTAATGGAATATCCCTAGAATCATAATAACCGCAGCAACGGAAATATTTTTTCCCATTGTTACCTTTTTTGGACAGGTATACCTTCGTTTTATTATACATTAGCTTCTTTGCCCATTTCAGTTTTTATTAATTTAAAATCCATAGTTATAATTATCTTCGTAACTAAGTTTCAATAATACCAATAAAATATTAAAGTACATACACATATATGTGTTTGCGTTTCCGTTTAACTGTACAAGTTACAACGCAAGTTAAATTGTGCAAGTTAAATTGTTCCCCAGTCGAATTGTGTCAAGTGGAATTGTCCCAGTGGAATTACGTCCAGTGGAATTGTGTCCAGTGGAATTGTGCTAGTGGAATCGCCCGGTTACCCTACAGAGATACATATACAGGTTTATTGAATAATCCTTAATTGTTATAAGAGGCTGAAGGCGCTCACGCTTTTCGTGTGTTTGTGTGTGGGTGTGTTTATACTACAGTAAAACTTCCACAGACCACCGCCCCTCGAAAAACACCACCTTCGGCAAAACCATTTTATTGTAAAACAACTTCTCTAAACAGTAAAATCGTCTCTCTTAAAAAATCACCTCCCGACCTAACCGCGACCATTATTAGTACATTGTACATGGTGAAGAAATACTGCCCTCTAAAACGACCGTATTAAAAAATTATTTATTTTACTCTCTTACAGGCATACATATGTACATATACGAAAACTTCCTATATCGCCTTTTAATGCGAAGTGGCTGACATCTGGCAGATTATGCAAGCACTAGAGCCAAAGGGGGCCAAACGTCAAAAAAAAATTCACATATAGCTCAGTGATTTTGTTTCTTTATTTGTGTTTTAAAATAAGGTTTTATTAAGGTTTAAAAATGAAATTTATCGAGTTTGAGCAACCGCAAAACTACAAAAAATGTATAGTGTATCAAAGTTCAGTACTTATTGTGACAAACTACGCACACATTAGCCGTCTTCCAATGGGCAAAATTTGCTACTTGGAAGTACTTGCGAGTAGTTACCCAATGGAACAAGAAATTTTGTTTGTTTGTTTGTTTGGTATTTCATTTACTAAGGTCGACTAGCACTTAAGGCTCTGTATATGACCCAGCTTATTTTTTCTATAAAACGGTTTATCCAAGTTTCTAGAAAGAAAACATGGAGGCCCCGAGTATGATTATTTTACTTTCACTGAATCGCACTTTGTGATACCACCGACCAGCACGGATATTATGGGCCTTAGACATTAAAAAATGCAGTACCCAGTACCACTATCTATTTTATTAAGCTGTTATTTGTGATATCCTCGCTTTTGTACACGATATAACGGGCCTTTTACGATACTACGCAGTACCCGGGACCACCAGCTCAATAAAGATGTTCACTCTTCAAGATCTATATTGCGACTCAACGAGAAATTGAATGGCACAAGTAAAACACAGCCTTCTGTTTAGTTGTTTTTTTTTGTCTTTTGTAAAGTTGTTTATTATAGTAATGGCGATATTTAAAATTAGATTCAAAATATGACAAAAATAAAGGGACATGTAATTTTTATTCCTTTTGGAAAGCATTGATATTTACCGCATTGATATTTAAACACATTTTTCTTAAAAATGTATCATCAACAACAAAATAATTTTGTATTAATTTTGACATTTTACATCATCAAAAAATAAAAAAACTCGAACGTAATAAAAAACTCTCGAAAAATATCGAAAAAGGTCTAAAAGCCATCTGTTGGAATTTTCGCAATTAAAATCCACTAGCGCAAATTTTATGCGTAACTACTTCTGTTTTCTACACCATCATATGAGCATGGGTAGTTGTGAGTAGATACAAGTACTTGCGAGTAGTTTGCACCTTTTCTTTTGAAAAAATTTAATTGATCTGAAATAAACAAAATTATATTATGTATTATAATATCCATTTGAACGTAAATAAAATAGGTTTTACGTATTAAATTATTGTAAAATAAAAATAGTTTGTCAATAATACCTACTTACATTTCACCATTTACCAAAGCATTTTGACATATGACCCCCTGTGGCTTAGAGCTATTGTAGCACTTCTTGCGGCGCTTTAAAGGCGAGATCACGCACATTTTTAACTTTTTTAACTATATATGTATTTGTTATGTTGCACTGCGGTCGCTCACCTATTTTCAATTTTCATGCGACAGGCTTCACAATTGAAAAGTGAAATAGAATAAATTTGGAAGCACTATCGAAATCGAATCGAAGGTGATGTTACAAGGTCCCACCCCAGGATTTTTTTGGGATTATATTTTTTTATTTTTTATTTAAAATAATTTTATTTATTTATTTTATGTAATTACAATCTAGTCTCCTGGTGAATGAGCACACGAATGAGCAATTTGTTTCTGACTTAATTTACTAACTTGTATTAACCTATATGGCTTCTTCCCATTGGCATTCCATATAGTGTCTGGTAAATTGAAGAAAACCACATCTTTGTAGTGGATTTTAGATCAGCACAATGCTGTTTAAGCTAACAATTACATCAGCTCAAAAGGTAAGGTTCTTTTAGGTCTGCATACTAAATTAGTGTTGCTTAGGAGCTAAGTTGCCTCAATGTTCACATGTTGCCAGAGCCTTTATTCATGCCTCCGCGCTTTTGCCTGTGTTTCATTAAGGATTCACTTTAAGGTTCCTATGGAGGTCTTTGTTCCTGACATACCAAGGTGCGTCAACGATATTCCTTAATACCATATTCTGAAATCTTTGGATGATACGTGTACGCCGTACGGTCAATTTTTTAAGACAGTGTATAGTGAAAAAGTAAAACTTTCAGTAGAAGCGGTACGATTGATAAAATTCCTTCCAATTAAAAACAAATTTTATCGTTACTTCAAAATTTAACTGTCACAATTAGAATAAAAAAAAACTTTAAAAAGAGAGTCTATATAAATAAAAATGAATGAGCGAGAATGAAACAATTTTCTTCAATTTGTTATTTCTTCTGTGAGTTAATTTTTGAAGTTCACCATAGACCTTTCCTTAGAAGTTTTTTTAAGATTTCTGCAGTAATAAAATAATTTTCTTAAATTGTTGCTGATTGATTCATCTTTCAATTCTTTAATTTCTCTTTTTAATTGTTGAGTGAGATTGTTCAAATTAATTTTATCTTGGGGGGTCCTTGTTTGTTGCGATATTTTTCTGGCTTTTCTTTTTTCTGCTAGGAGTTCTCTAATTTCGACAAGGTAGTTATTTCCCTTGATTTTCTTTCTAATTTCTGATTGATGTATTTTGTTTACAAATTTGTGCACTTCTTTGTCTAATTGCTCCTCGGCCTTTAATGGATTCATTAAGTTAATTTTTTCTTCTAGCGATAGTCTAAAGCATTCCCAATTAGGGTGATTATTTACTAGAAATGGGTTTCTTCCTTTCTGAATGATTTTTTTTACTAAACATTAGAAGTATCGGTGAATGATCAGAGTTTTAAGTTCTGTCCTTATGTATATGTACTTTGTTTGGATCAGTTCGCCAGTAGGTTAATTTTCCAGTTGAAAAGGCTTCACATCTGCATTTCCTGATAGCTTTTAGGAGTTCTTTACTCTGGTCGTTGTTAATCTGGAGCCCCAGTGGACATTTTTTGCATTAAAGTCTCCTCCAAGTACAAATCGATTTCCCAGTTTGCTGAGGAACTCGAGATAATCTTTATCTTTCAATGAGTTCTTCGGTGGGCAAATACCAGCAAAACAAATAGAACTTTTGATTTTGACATTAAAAGCAATTGCTTTATTTTAACTCTTCACAGTGGCGAATACTATTTCTAATTATAACAGCACTGCCTTCTTTAGCAGTGTTTTCAAGGTGAATAGTGTAGTAATATATTTGATAATTTCTAATTTTAATGATTGATTGTCTGGTGAAGTGCGTTTCCGTGATGAGGCATACATCAATTTTTTCTGTTTTCCTGTGATTTTTTCAGGACCACCTGCAATGCTTGTTGAAGTTGCATCAGCCCTTTGGCATTCCAACATAAGATTCTAAGATCATTGGAAATTTTTCTGTTTAGGGATGGCTCCCTTAGTGCTGTACTCTAGTTTCAGTAATCGCTCATCAAACGTATTGAGTCTGCTTAAAATTAATTTAAGTGTTTGACTTATATCGTCATTTTGACCAGTTTTTCCTGGATTTCATTACTTATCGTTACTTGAGCATAATTCATTTTACCCAATTGTCCATGAGTAGTTTCCGACACTCTACGATTTACTTCGGGTTGGTTCATCTTAACTGCTTGGTGCTTGCTTCCTGAATAAACTTAGATTCTTAATTCTTATTTTGAATGTTTTACAGTTCAATATCAACGTTTTAGCTTAATTTATGCTTCAGTAGCCTTAAATCATTTTGCTTTCAGACCATCAATATTTTTTTCTGGTTTACACCTACGTAGAGTGTAGGTTTTTAGCCATAACCTTTATTGGTCTGGCTTGTTTATCTTCAAACGTGTGCCAACCACGTCTTTCTTCGTTTAACATTTTTGTAATTTTTCGGTAAATTTCACAATCTTGTTTTTATCTTCTTATTTTCACTCCTGTGTCATTATCTTCAATATTTTTAAACGTGCACAATAATTTTAAGTGACATTAAAATGATTGTGCACGTATGGAGTAATGCCAAGACGTAATCGCTTTTGCAAGTTTTACTGTTTAAATAAATCTTAATTACCTAAATTTTATTTAAACAATGATACATATTGATCATAAACAAATAAGGAACAAAAATCATCTCTAATCGATACCCGCATGCATATTGTTGATATTTTTATGACAAATATGCGATAACGATAGAAATCAAAACCATGTTGATAGCAAATGCTATACTAGCTAGTTAACCACCATCGTTAAACCGAACAATATTTCAACCGCTTCCTTAGTTTGTTTATAAAACAATCTATGTCTATTCGCACCAGTCAACCTCTAATTTCATCTTTGCCTATAAACTGTTGGTAAAGAGGTAAGAAAAGCTAGGGAATGATTTGTTGCCCGGTGTAACGCTATATGCAAAATACAACATAGTGTTGACATTTATTTAATAGGCATACAACAGAAAAATGGCTAATTCAACAAGCAGCAACGCTAGAAACTACATATAAACAAAAAAAAAAAACAAATGTCGATGTTGGCGACAACATATTGATTACAGTTGCTGAGTCTGTCTGGAAAACCCCCATAAGGAAAAACCAGCTTGTGTTATTTCAGTTCATATTATTTATTTATTAACATAAATTTCACAATATAATGTAATAATAGTTGTGTGAAAAACAAAAGTATTTAATAATAAAACTAAAAAAAAGAGAATTAAATTTGGATTAAAAGCAAAACTGCGTTCTATAAATTAAGGATTTTTTTGTTAACAAATGACTTATTTTTCTTCACACCATTCATTTTCCTTTCGAACTTGCTCCTCCTCGGCCGGGCTAAAATCGTTCTTTATATTGAATGTTTTTCGAATCTCCTCTGGCGTTTTTCCTTTTATCATATTTGCTACAGTTTTACAAGTGACATCCAATAAACCTTTAATGTCCAAATAATTTGCAGCCAATATAAGTTCGAAAAGAGTTCCCTGATCAACTTTTAGGAAATCTGCATCCCACGAGGATATATCGTCTGTTCGCTTTTCTTTATTTTCATCATCTTCAGTTTGTACAGGATCATCTTTGTGATAATTTGCCCACTGCAACACTTTTCTCAAAATTGCGGAATTTACATTTGGTAGGGGGACAGTTTCATCTTCACCATCTTCCATTCCCAAATCTTCCAACATAGTTCGAATGGTTCCGGAACATTTGGCGACCTTTAAATCAGTGTCGAATATAAAGCCATCCTGTGACTGTAATTTAATAATTGTCATCTAAAATAAAACAAAAAAATAATAAATATATCAATTAAAATAAAATGCAAATTGCTTATAAAAAATGATGGAGGTTAGACATCAATTTCGTCAAAAAGAAAAATGGATGCCATTTTTTCCGTATACCAAAGTGGTCTGTCTACTACAGCCCCAAAACATTTTTAACAATTTAATCCTAATCCTTAATAAAAATTTGTTATCGACTTACTTTTAATATGATTGGTTTTAAAGAAACAAATTGAATAAATTTTTTAGCTGAAAATCACAACTTTAGACTTGTTTAAAGACAAAATATAGTTTATTATCGACGATTCTAATTTTTTGCGTTTTTGTTTCGATTTCGACCCAGTCAATTTTGTTTTTTCCTCGTATGTGTTATAATTTGGTTGCATCCACACTCCACAGATACGCATCCATCGGTTGCGTACAGTGAACCGATTTTTGAACCGGGTTCTGAACCGGTTATTTGTTGCGTTCCATAGATCGATAATTTGACAGCTAAAATATGTCAGATTTTTTGGAGTGTTTGGAGGAGCAAAACAAAGAGCAGTTTATATGAGATAAAATTTTTGAAAATAACTTAATTTTAATAAAAATGAACCACAGGAAAAACTCAAACGGCACAAGATTAAATCTAAAGATTACGAATTTGCCTTCTCCTTATGTTTTAATGTTTCACTCAATTTACACAAAAAACATTACCAGCTTAGCTTAAAATGACATAAAATGAATACATTTCAATTAAATTTTTATTAAAAAAATATTTAATAAATGTCTTTAATAATACAAACAAAATCGTATCTGTGCCACTTCATACAAAAGATATGAATTGTGACTTCCAATTTGTTTTCCTCAAAGGAAAAAAAAAAAATAAAAATTCAGTTATTTTCAAACATTTTATGTATAGTGAAAATAATATCTCAGCGAAACTCATTTTTTCATCGTTGTGCGCAGCCAACAGTGAAGTAGTTAAAAAAAATCAAAAATTGAGAGAAGGGTCGGCTGAGTAATAGTTTTAAAAACAACAAAAATTATAAATAAAGATATGTGAAATTTGATTCCATTACATAATGTAATTTATATTGGAAAATATTAAAAATTCTCATTATTTCATAGGTAAATTCTAAAATAACATGTAAAATTAAAAAATATAAAAAATATTAACAACACCACTGGATATGTAACGTTATACCCATTTAAGGTACGAACTAGGCATATGTAGAAAGAAATGTCATTTTTCGTGTTAAAGCCAAACAATAAAAAAACTCGATTTTAAATTTCGCAATTTGTTCAAGGCAAGCTAATGACATTAAAATTATCTTAAATGTTATCAAAAGTTCTAGTGCTAGTGTGTTATCTAAATTAAAATTACATTAATTATTGTGAATAAATTTGAGGAAAAACATAATTCAAAATAGACAAATTCTAACCTCAAAATGTAAACAAATTAGCCTAAATACATCGCTGTGTTAACGCCATTTGTTTTGATGCGCGAGAGCTGTCAGAATTTCGCTGAGATATAATTTTCACTATAGTTTCATATAAACTGCTGTTTGTTTTTCTTAGCACTAAAAAAATCTGACATATTTTAGCTGTCAAATTATCGATCGAATACCAGACAAATTTATTATAATTTTTTGTGCTAAGGCAAGGCTCCATGAAAGCTAACACGAACGATTTTTTTAGAACGTTTTTACAATTTTTACTTCTATTGTTATATTTTTAAATTGTGATTAATTAAAAATTTTAACGGAACATGTAAATTTTAATTTTCAAACTACAGTTAGTAGCAAATTATTTTATTTTAATTGAAACAAGTAATTTTTCCTTTTCGTCGTACGATATGGCGACTCCGAGAAAAAAAATTTAAAAAAAAAATCGTTCAACCGGAAAACGAACTCATATTCCAGATCCAGTACGACGATATGTTTTTCGTGGTAGCAACAAAAGTCAACACCTCATTTGAAAATTTTTATTTTTGTTTGTCGCGTACGCGTAGAATTTCGAAACGATTTTTTCGTCCATGTAGCCAGAATCACGAAAAACCGATTCGAATCGTACGTTTTGTGTTCATGGAGCCCTATCTTTAAGGAAAACAAATTGAACGTCTAATAAATGTATGAAAAATTTCAACTTCTAAATTCAATATAAAAAAAAATCAACATTATTTTGAACATAGGTTTATTTTAAAAAGTTGTATAGTTTATACCCTTTCCAACGGTATGCTACTCGTTCGAGGAATTATTTATAGTATGGTCAAAATAAGAGATAGAAGTTGTCAGGGTCAAGATAATTCTTTTTATCATTATTATGTTTTTATTAAATATGAGTTATAATATTTGTTCGAATTGTTCTCCTCTACTCCGTATGCATGCACGACACCTTTTCCTTATTTCAAATGTTGTTGTGCGAAGCGAAGTCGCATTTCTATTTTCATTATTTCAAATTCAGCTGTAATTCGCCCCATTAAAATTTCTCGTGAGGGCACCTCTGATACATAAACCATTTCCTTATGTTCAAAATAATGTTTATTTTCTTTTATATTGAATTTAGAAGTTGAAATTTTTCATACATTTACACATTTTCAAGACTTTCGAAGCTCATATAATTTATTTTCTTAAAGCCATTTGTACCAAATAATGATTTATTTAGGCTAAGGACGCGTCCGATTTCTGTGAGAAATAATTTTTCTGTGATAAATTAATGTTGAACTGTACGCAACCAAATTATCACAGCACCGGTGTGTAATAATTTTGACATGTCCGAAATAATTCTTGTTTCTGCGCCAGTGAAGAATGTTGATTTTAGTAACAAGATTTTTGTATTGATGAAATTAAATTTACGACCAATAAATTTATAATCATTCGTAAAAGTGATCATGCGTGCCCTTATTCTGTTCTTTTTAATCATTTTGTGAGCAATTTATTCGTTTTTGTGCTGTACCAAAATTTGTGTAATATTGTATCAATAGTATTATCTGCAAGCCCTAATGTTTCCTTAAAAGTATATAATTCCTAAATTCATTGCCATTACATCGTTAAATGATGGTTTTTAGATTATTAATAATATGTAAAAATTGTTAATCAACTAACAATTTTATTTGTTTAATAATGCTAAATTTTCATTTAGCGCGCCACAAATTTCATTAATTTTTATGGTGAATATGCCGGTGATCCGTAGATTTCTTTATTGGGGTTAAAATTTAAAAAAAAATGATCTAGGCGCTAGTTTAGTTAGTGTTATTGTACTATTCTCCAAGCATTATCTGTGAAATTTATTATGTCAAAATTATTTCAGTATTCGGACAGCAAATGAACTTATTTCAAATATGGAAGAGAAAATTATTTCACTAATGTCAAATTTATTACAGAAAAATTATTTCTCACAGAAATCGGACGCGTCCTAAAAATACATTGCAGAATACAATAAAAGTTATTTCGTGCTATTACAATCACAAAAAAAAAAAATATGACGATTAAATGCTGAGTTGGAACATAGGAACATTGGGAGTGTGACACGACCAACCAAATTATTTAAAATATCACAAGCCCCGCCTATTACTTCCATGCTCTAGTTGAAAAATTTCTTACTTTTGATCAAAGTAGGCTAGTAGGCGGGGCTGGTGGCATTTTAAATAATTTGGTTGGTCGTGTCACACTCCCTATCTTCCTATGTTCCTATGTCATAAACTCAGCATAAAGGCGAGATTTCAGGTAATTTAAACAAAAATCGAAAAAAATTCGTTACCGTGTCACTTATAGGACATAGGGTCGTATGAGTGAATACTACCAATCTCCCAAAATATTGTGTCAGTCCATGTGCCGAACACCCTGTATATTTTAACTTTTTTTATGTGCAATGTAATTTTAGTAAATTTTTTACCAACATAACAAAAATAAATTTTACTATTAGTACGTTTATATATACACAGAGTCGAGTCATCTTAGAGTTATCCTCATACTAATTTATTATTATGTTTTTTAGGTTCGTATGAATTAAATAGTGTAGAAATAATCATTTTCGATTATGTATGTTTCATGAAAAAGTATTCAAAATCTGTAATAATTAATAAGGGGAAAGGTAACCTAGGTTGAACCCTAAGTATAAACGTACTACATATATAAAGGACCCCGCACAAACCTTATGGGAATTGGCTCTCGGTCAAATTGGCTGAATTTTTGATATGTTGTATATTTTATCATCCTGAACAAAATTCTCCATGGGCACGAAGCTCCAAATTCAATATTTTGGCAGCTACGGAGCTCTAAAGCTCCACAGATTCGATACAAAACTATTAATTTTTAATACTATTTATAGATGTCAAAAGCATATTTTAATTATTTAAATATATAAGTTTATGTTTTTGAGGTCGCTGAATTCAAATCTGATGTCAGATTTGAAAAATTGACAGTTGCCAGCTGTCAGAATTCTGGCAGACGTCAACTGTCAATTTTTCAAATCTGACATCAGATTTGAATTCAGCGACCTCAAAAACATAAACTTATATATTTAAATAATTAAAATATGCTTTTGACATCTATAAATAGTATTACAAATTAATAGTTTTGTATCGGATCTGTGGAGCTTTGGAGCTCCGTAGCTGCCAAAATATTGAATTTGGAGCTTTGTGCCCATTGAGACTTCAGGATGCCGAAACGAATAACATATCCAAATTTCAGCCAATTTGACCGAGAGCCAATTCCCATAAGGTTTGTGCGGGGTCCTTTCAGCCAATTTGACCGACAGCCAATTCCCATTAGGTTTGTACGGGGTCCTTTACTATGGTCTCTTTTCGAATGTGCTAATGCTAATACGCTTTATTAATTTATGTAACTAAAATGGTGACACTAGTAATGTGAATGTGGATTAAATGTCAAAACAAAACTTTTTTCTAAGAAATAGGCGTGTAACATTTTATGGCCAAATTAATGGTTTTCTTATAATTTTATTTATCAAAAGTTTAATTCACAAGCTTTTTCGGCGAATGATTTTTAATAATTTGAAAGCTTAATCCACATTCACAGCGGTAGTGACATCTACTTATGCTTATCGCCATAAAACGTATTGAACATACGGTATGCTGATTGGGAGTATATGGTTTTTGTTGGGAGGGTTGTGAGTTGTTGTGACGTGTAGCGAACTTGACATTTCAAAAATTATGTAGTTGTGGTAAAGAAATATTTTACCTGGCACGTTTTAGTTTATTTATTGCAACAAAACCTTAAAATATATTATTTATTCATCATTGAGATTGAGCATTATAGTTAAAAAATAAAGAAAATGCCAACAGTGACAATTAATCGTGATTTACTGTTTAAAAGTTTAGGGAAAACATATTGTAAGTGAAAAGAACAGTGACAAAATTTTGTGAGGTTAGATCTTTGATTGAATCTTTTTAATTTTAGCCGATGCTGAATTTGAGTTGATGTGTTTCGAGTTTGGATTAGAACTAGATGAAGTAACATCAGAAAAAAAAATTATAACAAAAGAGCAAGGTGATGTTTTAGCAGCCCAAAATGCTTCAGATGATGTACTGTATAAAATTGATATACCAGCCAATCGATATGATCTACTTTGTCCGGAAGGGTTGGTTTCCGGATTAACAGTTTTCTTCAATAAGTATGTAACTATGATTTGATACCTTCATGCCTTATTATAGGATACGTTTTCCGTTTTAGGGTTAATCCACCTAAATTTAGAAAGGTAACTCCACAAGGAACAGCACAGAGAATGAAAATTACTGCACGGACAGCCCAAATTCGCCCACATGCCGTGGCCGCAATTTTGCGCAATATTACATTCACAAAAATATCTTATGATAACTTTATTGATCTTCAAGATAAGTTGCATCAAAATATTTGCAGAAAGAGAACACTTGTGGCAATTGGCACACACGATTTGGATACAATAAAAGGTCCATTTACGTATGATGCAAAACCGCCAAATGAAATTAAATTCGCTCCACTAAATCAAAATGAGGAAATGGATGGAAATCGTTTAATGGAATTTTATTCAGTGAGTTTTAATTTATGGTACTTATGAACTATTAATTTACAGAATTGTCTTTTCAGACACATGCTCAATTAAAAGCGTATCTTCCAATAATTCGAGATTCGCCAGTTTATCCAGTTATTTATGATGCCAATGGCGTTATACTGTCATTACCTCCTATTATTAACGGTGATCACTCCAAAATTACGTTAAATACCAAAAATGTGTTTATTGAATGTACAGCGGTTGATCTAACTAAAGCTAAGGTGGTGCTTGATACATTAGTGTGCATGTTTTCAACATATTGTGCAGATCCATTTACAGTAGAATGGTGCGAGGTAGAAACCCCAAATGGAGATATACTAAAATATCCTGAATTAGAATATAGAGTGGAGAAGATATCGCCAATTGCAGCAAACGCATATATTGGGATTGATGAGTCTCCTGAAAATTTAGTTACCTTGTTGACTAGAATGTATTTAACCACGGAATATGATAAACATTCTAAAGAGCTTCTGGTAGAAATCCCTCCGACAAGACATGATATTCTTCATGCTTGTGATATCTTTGAGGATGTTGCTATTGCCTATGGATACAATAAAATAAAAAAAACATTCCCGGGTACTTTACAGATTGGAAAACAATTTGCTTTGAACAAGCTTACCGAACAATTGAGAACACAAGTAGCTCAGGCAGGATTTACAGAAATTTTAACTTTCACTTTGGTGAGTCAAATGGCTGTAAAATTTAAAAAATGTATTTACATATTTTCTTAATTGTTTAGTGCTCCCGGGAAGACATATCGGTCAAACTGAACAAAAAGATTGAAGATGTTCCTGCGGTTCACATTACAAACCCTAAGACACTGGAATTTCAAGTGTGCCGTACCACACTTATTCCAGGCCTTTTGAAAACTTTGGCTTCAAATCGTAAAATGCCTTTGCCATTAAAACTGTTTGAAGTTTCAGATATTGTTACTATTGACGAAAACGCTGAAGTTGGCGCAAAAAATGAACGTCGACTTTGCGCCGTTAATTGTAACAAAACTGCTGGTTTTGAAATTGTTCATGGTTTACTCGATCGGGTTATGCAGCTTCTGGAAGTACCATGGAATAAAGAAAAGGGGTATTATTTAGTAGCTGAAGATGATCCAGGGTATTTCCCGGGGCGTTGTGCTGCAATCCAATTGAATGGCGTTAAAATAGGGAAAATTGGTGTACTTCATCCATCTGTCTTACACTCTTTCGAGCTGACCACACCATGTTCCGCTGTTGAATTCAGCATTGAACCGTTTTGGTAAATCTATAGAATTTTATATTGGGTCTACAATTTTAATTTAAGAATGATTTGTTTAAAATTCTTTGGTCAAATAAAATTCTTAAACCTAATAATAAGATTTTTCGTTTACTTCGTTGAAATTCCTTAACTGCATTCATATTTTTTGGCCAATTTAAAGAGCAAATTGCAGAATTTAAAAATATTACTCCTATTACATATTTTTAAAAAGTTTATCAGGGTATCTAATAAATTCTACAATCATAAGCGTGTTCGTTTCATGAAGAGTCTCAACTCTTCGCACTTCACAAAATTAAGTAACTCTTCACTTAATTGAGCAACTGAAGAGAAGTGCGTGTTCGTTTGGCAATCTTCACTTCAAACAAATGTCACATATAAAAAGTAAGAAAAGTGGCTGGTAAAAAATATATAGGTATACTTATGTACCTAATTTTTTTCATATTACATATTCATGTTATTTATGTATTTTAGACTCAGCTTTTACAAAAGGAAAGTTTAAGGAAATATAGGAAATTAGGAGGAAAATAATGTAAATTATACGTCTTCACAGAGTACATGATTACTATGAAAGCACAGTACAGGCGTATAACGACAATGAATTTAAGTCTAATTTTCGCTCTTTTATGAGTAAGTTGAATTAATCTTTAACTTGTTTTATAAAATCAAACCTAATTTTACATATTTAATTACAGTTTTCTTGGAGCCACTAATGATCAAGATAGCTTTCGAGTTTTCGACAGGTTGCCAATTTATTTGATATATCGAGAAGTACAGCCCATGCGATAATCAACCATATAATAGATTTAATATACAGACATTTTCCAAAATTCATTAAATGGCCGACACGAGAAGAAGCAATGGCTAACGAAAAACTGTTTTTCGATAAGGGAGGTTTGAAAAACGTGTTTGGCTGTATCGATGGCTCCCATATTACAATTTTAATTCTAGGCGCGGATTTCGACTACATTAATAGGAAAGGTTTTTCCAGTATTCTATTACAAGGAGTGGTCAATTATAAAATGGAGTTTATTAATATTCATTGCGGTGAGCCAGGGTCTATGCATGATATTCGCGCATGTTAAAAAAATCTGGTTTGTACAGAATATTCCAAGAAGACTCAGCAAAGATATACGGATATTGTCTCATAGGAAACTTGGCCTATATGACACAGGACTGGTTGGTGCCACCTTTTAAGGATACTGGAAATTTAAAAGCACAAGAACGTCGTTTCAACTATGTTCACTCATCTCTACGAGTACGCATTGAGAACACATTTGGAATGCTCAAAGGCAGGTTTCGGCGATTAAGAGAATTCCAAAATGTAAATAGGATTTTTATCATAAAAGCTACTATAAGTGCTATTGTACTCCACATAGCACAAAATGATGAAACAGACATGATTATTGATGCATGAAGGCAACCCCAATATTTTCAGCCTGAAGACATTTCTAACGATGGATAACAACAGAAGACAACAAGCATTTATACAATTATTTGAAAATTAATTTAAAATATTATAATCATAATTTAGTTTAATTCTTGTATTTTTATTTTAATAAATTTTTTGCATAAAATTCAGTCTGTGACTAATTACATCAGTTTCATTTAAAATATTAAACCCTCTCAGCTAACTTCCTCTTTTCTATTTTTAGGAATTCTTCGCGCTGCTCTCTTATTTCCAGTTTATCTATTTTTAATTTGTAAAATTGCTCCTTTGCACTTAACAGTTTTTTGTTTCTTTTCTTGAGTTGGCTACAATTAATGCTGAAACCTTTTGGATCAGTTGGATGCAAACATTCGTGAGCGAAGGTTTCGTTTACAGAAGAAAAAAAATATTTTTCGTTACAATGCATTTGTTCAAAAACACAGTTTTTTATTTTCCAGTAACATTTTCTTCTAATATTTCTTTCGATGCTGCTATTCGGGATTCCTTATCAATCGCATTGTACTCTGGTTGTCGGTGAATAATGGTGCAGCCTTCTTTTGTTCTTATTCAATAGCAATAGACGTAACCGAACTGCTTCGGTTGTATTCAGAGCCATGTTACAATCACGCTTATTCCATTTTTGTCGATGCTAAAATGTCAGCGACAGAAAATGGTAGAATCGATCGTCAAATGTTTATCGAAGTCGACATATGCAGCACAAATTTTTTACTACTTCGATTTGCCAAGGTCGACGCGACAATTGCAATAAGGGTGAATGCTTTGGTCAATAAAAAAAGCATATCTAGTTGTTGCGTTGTTGGTCGAAGATGTTCGGTATCTCTCCCGACAAACATTTTTTGATTTGCGTCCAAAGATGCGACTGCGATGCGTCAACATCGGTCCGTTTTAAAGAGTCAAACACATGCTGACAATTTTCAGTTAAAAACCTGAGCAAAAGCAGGAAAATACCGCCTCATGCGCCTTAGTTGATGCATTCTGAACGCAAGAGTGGTAAATTGGACGCATGAGGATTAAAAAAACTTTATGGACGCAAAATGTTTGTTGGGTCTGGCTTAGTCAGCATCAGTTTAACGGTTAGCTTCTCAATAAGAAAGCAGTTTCTTTCACGCAATTCTTTAATGTGAACCAGCTCATTTGTTCCTTTGATATTTTTTAACATGACCCTCCTATCGGCTAACATTGATAATGGCTTGGCATAAGTCTGGTTAAACTTCTCAATAAACTTGCTTTTGAAAGCCGATTGCTCAATACTAGTAGTTTTTACTTCATGACCTCGTTTGCTCTCTATAGTTGAACATAAAAATTAATACTGCCTTGTGTAATCCAAATGCATATTCCAACTCCTCATCAATGCATCCAGTAGGGCTATTCCGTTTTTGGGTCAAATCATGCCATCATCAACGTTGAGCCCATATAAACTTTTCTTTTGTCGACAAACTTTTCCAATGTTGGCTTCATTTATGCCCTCTGGCATCTCCATATATATTTCCTCTACGAGGTCACCATTAAGAAAGCCGTGCTGATGTCAAACTGCACCATCTTTATGTGTTTAGCTGCGGAAATCGTCAAAATTGTTCGCACTGAATCAATTCGGGCTGGAAAAAATAATTCACCATAATTCGTCAGCTTGTTGTGAGTAACTTGCTTTGTAGACTCATTTGCAACCAACAATATTATTATATTATACGAACATTTGACCAAATCAACGAGTTATTTTCTCAAGAGTTGCCAAATTCATCTGTATACATTTTCGCAGGAATATTTGTAGTTAATTTCAACGTCCTTACGTGTCGCCACAAAGTAAAGTATTTCAGGCAAGCATTTATTTGTTGTTTCCACGCAAATCTTGCAATAATCGATCAAGAGTCTCGATCGATTTTTTGTGTGCCATTGTGCATTCATACCAAACAATAAGTTTGCATTTCTGCAATAATTTTCTCATGCGGGATGCTTTGGAAATGTTGCAACGTGGGAGTTTCAATGAATTGCATGTTCAATGGCAATTGTAAAGCAAAATGAGCAGTTTTTTCACCTGGTAGCAATGTAGCAGCTATTCCGGACGACGCAAGAGTTAAGGCATGCCATTTTGGGAATGGTTTACTGCCAGAATTAATCTAATTAGGAATGTTTTACCAGTTCCTCCAGCCATTATTGGCAGTTTGCATTATTTATCGTAAATTCCTTTTTGCTCAAGCGTTAGCTTAAGAATATTTGAATGTACATATGTACGACAGAAGATCATCCGCGTTGATCGATTCGGTGATGGCATTCCCAATTGATTGAGAATTTTATCCGTGATTTTTAAGCACAAATCTTAAGTGATTATCAAAGCTTCTTTGTAGATTTCTGCTGTGAAATTTATGTTCATATTTGAATTTTCCTCGCGTATTCGACGGAAAATATCTTTAGCCATGTGCAATTAATATTTCTCCCATAACTCTAATGGAGATAAACGAGAGCAGGCGGTCATTATGATTGCAAACAATGCACGAATTTGATTTGGATATTCATGTTACACGCGTTATTAATGCATACATCCCAGTGTCGGTCGTTCTCCAATAAATTTAGAGCTTGACATGCGCTGCGGAAAATGGCATATGTGATGCCATTGACAATTTTCAATTGCTGGAAAGACGTTGGATCGAGCACATTTAGCAAAATCATGCGAAGAAAAAGCATTCATCTTGAATAGGTTGCACGGTATACAGTTAGTCTGCCTATCATTTCTTTGAATATGCCAGGTTGTCTGATGAAACCAACGTGAAGAAAGCAGTTGACGTTGTAGTCGGTAGACATTTGCAGCTGTGAAATAAACGCGTTGTTCATTTTCTAGATGAACTAACCAACAAAAAAAGCTAAGTGAATAACAGCTGAACTTCGTTCATGTATGGGAAATGAAAGAATTCGTCATATACAGCTTCATTGCTGCTTATGTATCTTCCAGCCTGATACTGTGCGATTTCATCGATATATATGACCGCATTCCTATCACGTCTTTCTGGTGGCATGCCAAAAACTGACACATCGCTGCCTTTATTCACGTACTTACAAATGTATGTGATCGATTTAATGAAATTACAGTATTCCATGTTTATGTGCGCTTTTTATGTTTTTGATAGCAAAGACGAATCTGGAATAAGAACAACCCACCGGTTGTCTACTTCAATAGAACCATCTTCTGCTGATCTTCTTCTGTATACAGGATATCCATCGTTTCATCAGCGATTTCAGCTTCTGTCTGAAAATATGTACTGTGATGTCATGCCTATCCATCGGCAATTGCCCAGGAAGTAAAAACTATTGTATACCGTCTCAAGCTGGATTGCATGTGAATGTAATGAATAGATCTGGACGCCTGTAGTACGAACATACGTAATTGCATCTTAAGCGTAATTATGCATATGACGTAGACTGCATAATGATGGCAAAATCGTTAGTCTTTCAACGTTAGTTGTATTACCGTCATTTACAACTGCACCTCACAAATTAACGTATTCTTCAGAGCGAAACTTGTTCTGATTCAAACGGAAGAATATCAAATATTCTGTTTCAATTTTTGCATACATATCTACGATGTATTAGTGAAACAATTGACGGCATTTCAAAAGGTGATTGTCTTCATTCTCCCGAATCATTAATCGGTATGAATAATAGTTCATTGTGCTGCATTTCTTATTTGTTTCTTCGCCACTGACTGGATTTATCATCTTAACGTTGAAGTGATATCCATCGGTAGTTTCTGGAACTTTTGCCAATTGATCGTTTCTCAGATGATCAATATCTCTAGGTTGGAATTGATCTCCGGCTATAACAATTGCCGCTTCATCTATAGTTGGAGCATTGAATCTTCGCACATGTTCTCCAGCAGGCGTTTTGTGAGCTTGAATAGCAATCTTGTGTGTATCAGATAGATGTCATCATGTCAATTGCTGTTTTGAACAAACGAACTAAATGTTTTTTTACGTGAAGAACTTGTTGTAGTTGGGAAACAATGGACCTTTTTATGCCTGTAGAAAGTCCGCAGCGTGCATTCAATTCATCAATGCCATTACCGACGAAATACATTTGTAGGAATTTATATTGACCATCATCTGGGGATGGATGCAGGGAACCGGCTTTATGACAAATTTGTCCTTTCACTTTGAAAGTTGGCATGAATTGACCTGTTACGATTTCTGCGCCGAACGACGTCATTTGAAAGCATGGGTTGTATTTCCTGATGTTAGATAGGAATGCTTTGATTCGGCGGTATATCCGGCAAGCAAAAATTTTAATGGCTCTGGCGGTTCTCCAAGTTGAGGCAGTTTAATTTTGCCAGCGGCGCAACACATTCCATTCGTTTCTCCATTCAATTACAGAGTCGTCGCGCTGCTGCTTTCTCAGCACGTATTTGAGCCATTCTTTGTCTGTGTCGCTCGTTCGCTGATGCCCGTTCTTCCTCAGTTTGATCTGCAATTACTCGTCGCAGTGCTTCCGCTCCTCGAGTACGACGTCCTATAAGCTTGATTTTCTGCGAGGCAGCAGAAGTAAGCATGTTTTACCTGTCACATGCGTGTTAGCGCGTATTCGAATACAACGTTGTGTCAAAATTTCAAAGCAATCTGTGAAGAACTTTCGGAGATTAAAGAGTTCGAACAAATGAACATTTGCATTTTTATTTATATAGATTTGGAAAAATGGCTCACAAAATCTCTTGTCGTGAACAAAATTGTCAACGACAATACAATGGCCGTTTTCGACAAAGACATCCACAATACGGCTAAATAAAATTGTTTGGCTTATAATAGTAAACAATTGCATACATCAAATAAATCAAAAATACCAAATTAAATAGTTGTTAGGCGTACAACACATTGAGCGCGAACTGCGAATTACGAATAAAATCCACAATGCGATATTCGTAAATAGACGCGCATAGAGCATGGCGCGAATTAAATAAACGTCAAATATAAAAAATCTTCCGAAACTTGACGTTTATTAAATTTGCGCCGCGCTCTATGTGCGTTTATTTACGAATATCGCACTGTGGAATTTATTCGCAATTCGCAGTTCGCGCTCGATGTGTTGTACGCCTAAATGTCACCATAAATTTCGATTTCGATATTCAGCCTGTTTACACTTGATATCATGAAATCGATTTTATTCCTCGCTTCTTTCCCTTTACCTACGAAACCGCTTTTGTCAAGGCTATTGAATCATGGTCAAGGCCATGTTTTGATTTCTTTTTTGACCAAAACTTTTTGTGGATATCATGATTTCATGTATCATCTCAAACAAAATTAAATCAAACAAATGTCAAGGACATATTAAAACGTTATAAACACAATGATTATTGATAAGTTTGATTCAGAAATCACATTACAAAAATAACCAAAAATATGTCAGCTAAAACTGCGACCAAATGGACGCAAGTATGAGCAGTATCTTAATGATATACACACAAACACAATGTGTTATTGTATAATGATATCGTGTACTTTCGTGTTATAAATTTATACCGTACAATCGGTAAAACTCTCTCATTTCTTATCAGAAAAAAAAAACGAGTACGCAGCCAAATTTTTAGTACGATCGTAAATTCCGTCTATATTAGTAAACAATTTTTAGTTATTAATAAAAAAAGTAGAAAGATGAGCACATATAACTTTGAGGTAAATATTGTTTATTTATAAAATAACAATTATGCTAATATTGTTGCATATTTTTAGTATTCTCAAAGAATTCTTCATTTAGAATGTTCTGATGGTGAAAATTTTCAGATAAGATACAAAGTAGTGCGATTTTCTAATACAATATTACAATTATTAGAAGGTATCGGAGGTATAATAACATATACTAATACACCTATTCCAATAAGTTTACAATCAGATATATTTAAAAAAGTAGTGGAATGGTTGGAAAAGCACGAAAATGATGTTGATTCAATGGATGACGGTGAAGATACACCATGGGACGATGTGTATATAGATCTAGAAAAGAAACATTTATTTGATATAATGATGGCAGCAAATTACCTCAATATCCCAAAGTTGCTTAATTTGGCTTGTAAACAAGTTGCCAATTTGATTAAAGGAAAAAATCCGGAAGAAATACGAGACCTTTTTAACTATGAGCCGTGATATTTGTACATATTTAAAAAATTGAATTTGTCCGGGAATCCCCCTTTTTGTGAAATAGTTTAATTTTAATTACTCTCTATAAAAATTAATTTCTCTTACCATAACAATACATAAAAATGTGTTAATATGTAAATATAAATTTATATAAAACTGTTAAATTCATCTCAGAAGTTCTACAATTGAAGTAATTAATTGATAACACAAATGTTCGTTTTATTTACTTCCTAGAGTGAAATTATTTTATTTTTAGTTTTCATAAGATCGTGATTTCCCATATGGGATCGTCGACTCGTCGTGTAGTTAGAATTCAGGAGGAAGTCAGGCGAGCTTTGACTAGGCACTCTATCGAACAAACTCTGAAGTCGTTGGTCAGCCCGACACAACTAGCTACCGGATTAATCGCATCGCTTGGTTTCACGTCGTGGGAACTCAGTTCGCACAGGGTAGAGTGACCAGTGAAACCACCAAATATCGCCGTTTGATTTGTTCGCTGAACAACAAGGTCAGAAAGGACATTGTTAGTGACATAATCATCGGGCCTCGGCGATTCTGGATAGATTGTGCTAGTCGAAACAAATGCAGATTCACCGCCTCAGTTGAAAGCCAGCGGTTGATCTGACGTCAACGATGAGTTCATCAAGACAATCTGGCTCAAACGCCTTCCGATATGGCTCAAGAAATTCTAGCACCCACAGCCGCTTCTAGCACCCACATTGCCGGCAGGACAGCTGGCAGACACAACCACATCGCCGACAGGACAGATGGCGGACACAACCACCACATCGCCGAAAGAACAGATGGCCTACAGCACAGATGATCCCCGGAAGCAAATTAGTTTTCTAAACACGTGGCAACTGCTTCAAGTATTAGAAGAGGGAGTGTACCTTTTAGCGGATTGTTTTTGAAATGCAAAAATACGATGAAATTTAACTTGAACTAGTACAGGAATAAGTTATACAAAAATGAATGCATTATGGATGCATGGAGTAATCATTCATCATGCCTATTTTGAAATGAATTGACTAAAGAATCAGGGCAGCTTTATGCTTTATGAGTACGATATATTCCAGCATATCGAAATATTTGTTTAATTAAAAACAGGGAAGTTACTATTCTTAGTATGCATTACAAAATATTTATTTAAATCAAACTACAGCTTATTACAGTAATTTCTGTGGCGATTGCATTTACAGTGTTTTCTTCAGGAAACATAATTTTTATTTGCCTGGAGTGCGGTCATGAACCCTACAATGTAACAATATTATAACCAAAAAGCGTTCATAAACTAACATTGTAATTTTCTACCCTGCTAAATACTGCCTTTCTGGCTGTGAACACACTCCTGATTACATAGCGAAACATGTTAAGAGTCATGGCATCGCGCACCATTTGCATTTTCAAATAATTTATTTAAGTACTTAAAAACGTAGAAAGAAGAGGATTCAGATTACTAACTAATCGTCATAAACATTAAATTTATTTACGAAATTTAAAATGGATGGTGAAGAACTTGAACATACCAAGTTCCGGATACAACCAAGAAATTAAGCTGAGCTAGTGTTTGATAAAGAATAATTTTCACATAAATTTGTTCTATAAGCAAAGCTCTATAATAAAACAATTACTCATTGACGTATTGTCAAGTTTATGTCACCCAGTACAAGTAAATTTTTAGCTTAAATACTTTGCAACAGCTTACCTAAGGCATTCAAAAAGACATTTTTTTGTGATCATATTCCTTTGACCTCTTTCGCAGGTTGCTTTTAACGTCCTAACTTACGCAATAAGTAACCAATTTAATTACTTACGGCTATAGGCCCGATTTGTGAAGACCACACCAGGCGGCTTTAAGCCAGCCTATAGTACGGCCATTAAAGGTGGATCGGCCCATGAATTCTGCACTCTCCTCCGGAGTCATAGTTGTGCTCAACATCATCACCGATCGTAATAAAATCCATGTTGAATCCCGCCCCTATCGGGATTCAAACCCGGTACCTTCCGATCCAGATTATTAGATTATAGATTCCAGGTTATAGGTGGTTTCGAAAACGAAAGATTAGTTTCACTGGTCTTTATTCTGCTGAATTCCAACTTATTTTGATTCCAACTTTCATTATTACTGATTATGAAAAGGCGGCCATAAATGCAGCAGCTACTAAGTTTGAAGGAGTGCAGATTAAAGGGTGTTTTTTTTTTCATTTTTGACAGTCCATGTGGCGAAAAATTCAATCTTTGGGTTTGTCAAGTAGGTATGGATCAGACGAAAAATTTAATTTAATAATAAGGCAAATAGGTGCACTTGCATTTCTGAATGCAACTGAATGATCTTAAAAATATTATTCCACAAAAAGCCAATGAAGTTGTAGAATGGTTCGAGCAAACCTACGTGTTAGGAAGAATACGACGGACTGCCAGGCAAGACCTTTAAACTCACGCACGTCACCACTTTTCCCGCCTAAGATATGGCCAGTTTTCGATAGCCATATAGCAGTTTTTAGTTGAATCTAATCATCCGGGTACCTTCAGCCTTATACGAACCTTGCAAAAGGAACAAAAATTTACTGAAAGGCAATTTGAAGCGATAACTATGTGGAGATGAAAGAAAACCACAACAAAAATGAAAATACAGGGATCTTGAATAAAAGGTTATCTCTAATAATTCAAGATATGCCGAAACGAACCCTTTTAAATTTTATTAGAGGTATTGCTCATAACATAACTACGCCCTTGATGGCCCACCGATTTCGTACAATTGGTTACTCCAAGTAGCCTTCTTTGTCCCCAATTTTGTATATTTTTTATTTCGTTACCTTTATTTGTTCAAAAGATATAAGCGATTAGTTTACAACAGTTTTTTGGACATCGTTTATGGGCGATTAGCATCCATAGAAATCAAATGCAAAGACGTAGTTCAACGTCTAAATCTAGAAATCTGTCAAAATGGTGCCCATGTCAAAATCATGTTTCGGCAATGTAACTGTGTCAGCCATCTGTTTTGTCTTCGATGTAGTTGTCGGCCGTCTGCCCTGTCGGCGATGTGGTTATGTCGGCCATCTGTATTTTCGGCTAAGTGGCTGTGTCGGTCATATGTCTTCGAATCGAAACGTTATAGTGGAGACCTGTGGAATCATGGATTAGCGAAGGATATGTTATTCTGGCGGATTGAGGATTTTTAATCGAAAGGGCCATTAAGAAGAAAAACGCTAGATTATTATACCATCGTTTAAAAACAGTAAATCCCAACTAGAACCGATCACAATATAAAACAACAGAAACAATTGCAAGTGTAAACATATTGAGCGCATTATTGGTATATCTTGCACAGTTTTTAATTTGAACCCGCCAATTTTAGGATACAATGAATAAAAGAGAATAAATCAGATTATGTATTTAATATAAAACTAATATTGTATAAAATCACACAATAAATTCAATTAATCAGTAAATAAATTTACATAATAATAATATTTCGCAAATAATTCTGGAAGAATATATTTTAGAAAAATTCTATCGGCTTTCTCGATCCTGTCTTCTACGAATTTTTCGTCAACTTTGATTTTCAGGAGAATTTTTGTTTTTCGATATGATATTGATCCATCAGTTGCTCGAGTGTTTTATTTTCATTATCGCTGCTCCATAAATTGGCTAAATAAACTTCCAACAAATTGTCCTATTCAAAATCACTTGTAGTGTCGAATCCTGCAGCTGCAAACAGATAACTTCTAAACCAAACGCGGCCACCGAATTTTTTTCCTGTAGAATTTATTTAGATAATTTGGCGATCCTTTTGTTATCATCCATTTCTACAAATTCACAAAAAATTATTCAAAACATATAAATTTGTTGTAAGAACAGCCCCTTAGGCAGGCCACACACTTACAGTTTTAACTGTACAGTTAAAACTGTACGTGTGTGGTTGTTTCAGTTCTGTTAAACTTAACTGGACAGTTTAACTGAGAACTTTAAAATTTTTGTATTTTTAACTGAAACAATTAACTGAACTGAACGTGTGTGTGGATTTAACTGCACAATTCTCAGTTTTGTGTCGAAATTTTGAGATGAGAGGACGTTTCATATAATAATTAAAATATTGAATTATACAAAACTAGTTCGACTATTTATATAATTTTCATTTTATTTTGAAGTAAATAAAAATTAATTAGGGTTCAAAGACGAACATCTACAGACAGCATTTATAAGCCGGGTCTTTGGTATTACGACCTGTTGGATCGTTCCGCTCATTCAAATCCATGATAATAACTGAAGGATTAGACTGAACGTGTGTATGCATCTCAGTTCACAGTTAAAACTGACAATTATAACTGCACAGTTAAAACTGTTAGTTAAAACTGTACGTGTGTGGCCTGCCTAACGCTTAAAAAAACACTTTTTTCTACTTACTTTTCAAGAATTTTTTATAAATTTCTATTAATTTTTAATTCTAAGAATGTTGAGAAATAAATCACAATTTAAAATAAGATAAAAATCACAATAATTAATTGATAAACACAATAAGTTGAACAGCTCAAAATTATTGTTTGTTCTACAAACTATGTACTTCACAAAACGTCAATTTTAACTGTCAAAATTTTTGGAGGAAAAAGGTCTATTCTCTGTGAGAGTGCAAGTGATTGCTACGCACTTACAATTATATCATGTAGTTTCGTTGATTTATCTTTTATTATTATTTTGTCAATCAAATATTTATAACTAATCCATATGAAGGTCGAAATTGATCTTATGTAAACTGAAAGTAAAAGTAATTTCACCATAAGGAAGTAAATAAAATAAATATTTGTTTCAGTATAAATGTGTAATTTTTTTTTTTTTTTTTTGGTAGACATTTTAAAAGAAAGTACAAAACTATAAATAATTCTTTAAAATAAGATATTCAGAGATTCTATTACTAAAAATATATTAAAATTATAATTACAGTATTAAATAACAGTTGATTTATTCTTTTCAATTTCATGAAATTTTCGTCTAATTTCATCGGCCGATTTACCTTTCAACAAGTTAGCAATAATCCTTACTATAACATCTTTCAAATCTTCTATCTCTAAATAGTTTGCTGCCCTCAAATATAAAAATAACGTTTCAATATCAACTTTTAGAAATTCCTTTTCCCACGTTGTCACTGTATCTGTCACTTTTATTTGTGTCAGTTTGTCAATCTCATGATCAGAATGTCTCCTCGTCTGCTGATCATTGGGATGATCCAAATGATGTTCAGCCCATTCTAAAATTCTTTTAAGTACAATGGAATTAATTTCGCTTAATTCTACAATTTGATCGTGGTTCAAATTTTCATAGTGTTGTAATAAACTATTTATGGTTCCCAAATATTTTGCAATTTTCTTTTCAGTCTCGATCACAATACCATCTTGTGCTTTTAACTTAATTTTACCCATTTTACAATTTAAATTAAAAAATCACTGTTGATTAATTTAATATGAAATAATCCACTAAGTATGAATAGCTCAACACAAAACTGATTTTCGTATGCCTAAAGTGATTATCATTGGTTATATTTATAGATAGGGCATACGTGTTTATTTTTGGTCAAAACGTCTGTCGTTTTGATACATTTCTTTGTAAATATGTTTACTTTATGAGATACAATATGAAATGTTCAATTCGATGACCTCGGCTTTACATATAAAACTCTTACGCATTGTTTTGAAATTCACTCATATTTTTTCTTTAATTAAAAACTACCTAATAAAGTTTAATAACATATAGATTTTGAGAACTGTGTTTTATTCTCAGAGGTTTGTTGTGTTTTTTACATTAAATTGAGAACATAACCAAATATTATATACATAATACATACAATATTATTTGGCTGCAAACAGACCTGTTAATTATCTAAAGCCAATTCTATAAATAAAAAGTAAAATTGTGTTTGTATGGGTATTTGTTATCGCGTATTGTTTTTTAAAACTTATATTTTTTAATCAACTATTCGTATCGCGGAAAGGATTAATAATAAAACTGAATGGGACCCCTTCACAATGCCTATGTATTAAAGGTCTATGAAAAAAAAAAATGTTTTAAACTTTCTCGTTTTGTATTTAATAAGTTTTTAAATACGGCCAAAAATGATTTTTCATTCCGTTGACAATAAATTCAGCAACCGTATTCTGCAAAAGAAACGTAACTTTGTGATTGACGTTTTTTATTACTGTTAAAAACGTGAATCGGAAAATTAACCGTTATTTCCTATTTTGACCGAAGAAAAACGTTCACATGAGAGAAATCGGCGCCCAAAAGCGACAAACATACAGCGGGATAGAGGAAAGGAAGTACAAGCGATGATTTTAATTGACTAAGTAAACGAGTAATGTTAATGTCTTATTACTAATAATAATTTATTTTAGTTTTATGTTCAAGAAATCCGAACATGGTTTGGCCGGATTGGCAATGATGTTATTTCTATAATACATTGTTGTTAGTCTAATCAATGATACCAGCACTACAATATTGTGTGAATTGAAATCAATAAATATTTGTGTTCGGCAGCTTGTAGTGTTGCTGTCGGTTCGCTGAAAGATACATTTTATTTCTGTTTATTCACAAATAGACTTGTATACTTTTAAAATTGTTTGTTGCTTCTTAGTTTGCTTAGGTCAGATCTTGCACTCCATATGACCGATGGTTCAGATAAGCAGCAAAAATTTCAGAAACTTCTCAATAGAAGTTCTAGAGAGCTGAATATAATATTAATAAAAATAATAATTTGACATGTTGTTAAAAGAAAAGAAAAAATTAATACAAAAGAAATTAAAATTATATAAAATAAAGTTCAAATTAAATTAAAATATTTAATAAATTAAAATATATATAATGAAATATATAACAAAAAGAAAAACAAGAGAAAATTAACCCTTGTTCGGGGCACTGGTATCATATACAGCCCACGCTCATATATCATACATTTTAAATAGCTAAAGGTAGAGGAAGTGGGTTTAGCGCGCCATTTGGTTACATTTGGAGAGTGCCACTATAGCCTCAATCAGTAGCACGGTGTTAGGACCGTTAGTCTGGTTTTGGCAGTCGTCTAAAATTGATTGGGATCACATGCACCCCAGTGTTCCGAGTAAGGTGAAATTTGCAATTTTAACGATTATGATTCATTACAATAAACCCTAACTTAATTTACAAAAAAATAAATTAATTTGATTTTTAAATCTAATAATTATTAAAAATTAAATATTCCAGTCTTAATTTTAAGGATAATTAATTTTCGGGCACAGCCAAATTTGTTCATATAATTCCAAATTTATTGAACATCAATACATATATTTTCATTCAGCAAAATGCTGGCACCTTTTTTAATGAAGAACCTATCAAGCAATTATGGATCGTCTCCCACAGCAGGTGCAATTGGATCTTACAGCATTCGAAAACGATGTTACTCTAACTGTTTTAGCTGAAAGAGCCGATAATAAATATTATGGAGACCTTGTCTCAAACTAATATTTCTGCTATATCAAACCCTAATTTTGATTCAAACAAAATTAATAATTTAGAATCGGGTAAACAAATTTCAAAAATTCAGTAACGATATCCTTTGCGAAATTTCTGCTTTGTTAAGAAATCAGCCGCGTGGACGGTTGACCTCAAATTGAAATTCGAATGCCAATTTAAATTCGCATTCAAATCCAAATTCGAATTCAAAACCTTGTTCACCAAATCGTGCTAGGTGAAATTCTCGTTTTCTTTTCAATTCAAAATATTACGCTATTATCGTTTAAATACAGTGATAATCATGACAGTAATCAAGACAAATTCGAAAACAAAACGACAAATTCTTATTCTTTTCGATCATTTTATGGATTTTTAATTGATACGGGTGCCGACGTTTCGGTCATTCGAGTCAAATTACTCAAGCACTTTGTACCTTTTAGATTATTTGCGGCAAATGGTTCGCCAGTACAAGCTTATGGCACATAAATTTTGAAATTAAATTTAGATTTTGTCTGGGAGTTCATCATTGCGGATGTATCGTTGCCTATTTTGGGTGCCGATTTTTTAAAATATTCTGGTCTTCTCGTGAGAAGAGACATAGAATTATTGATCCGGTAACCTCTCTATTTGTCAAAGGAGATTTAACATTGGAACCAAATTTGTCAATCTCATTCATAGACAAAACGGCGTTTGTTAACCACGATGGCTGAGCGGATTTGCGATTGTGCAGAAACGAGAGTATTCACGATAAATGGCACTCGAATTAAAACACTTGAAACGATTTGTATTAGGGTCTAATTTATTGATAATTCATTTATTAGTTCGTATGTATTATTATTATTTTGATTCGTTACGTTAATTATTACGTTAATATTGTACGATTAATTGTGAATATTATTATTGAGAAGATGGCCACTGTAATTTCGAACACGTTGTCGTTTGACGGCGATTGACACGAAGAAGAGAGGCGATTAAAAACACGTCGTGTAATTTGACGTTTTCTTCATTTTTTTTAGTGTTGCCTGACGATTGTAAATTTGTTGCTTCAATGTGTTTATCACCAGGCCTCGCACCGGTCGCGTATTCAGTGTTGGCGCTAACAGCGTTAGATACTCAAATTTAAAATTTATTATCTAAATATCCGGAAATAACGCAAAAACTAAATAATGCCAAAATTGTTAAACACAAGATCACACTTGGTTTAGAAACCAATGGGCCGGACAAACTACGTGTAGCAAAAGCAGAATTTGAATTCATGCTCCAGTTCTTTGCATCTGGTTACTAAAGGAGATTACACTTCCAGACAGATAGCCGATACCACACTTTCAAGATTTTTGGTATCAACTTGAAGGGTGCACCATATTTACATCGTTAGATCTTGTTCTGGCATATCATCAAATTCCGATCAACCCATCCGATATTCCAAAAACAGCCATTTCAACTCCCTTTGGTTTATTAGAGTTCATTAAAATGACTTTCGGGCTCAGGAATGCAGCACAAAGTTTTCAAAGATTGATGCATAATTAAAAATTATAAACGTCCAATTAGAGTTAATCATCTCAAACGATTTTTGGGTATGATAATTTTTACAGACGATTCATTCAAAGGCAACATTTGATCAAATTTTACTGAACGATTTTTTGAAAGGTTACAAAATAAAAATGTAAAACTCCTATTGAATGGACAGCATTCGATACTTGCAAGGAAAAATTGTGTCTAGCTACTTTAATTGCGCATCCTTCGTCTACAGCTAAATTAGCTATTATGGTCGATGCATTTGGCACAGCGATCGGGGCTGTGGCCCAGTAGCATGTTGCCGATGCATGGCAGCCGCTTGGTTTCTTTTCAATATGTCTCAATGAAACAAAGCGAAGATATAGCGCTTATGACAGAAAGTTGCTTGCGGCTTACTCGGGCCTTAAGCATTTCAAATATCTTTTAGGAGGTCATGAGTTCACATTGTTTACCGACCATAACTCTCTCACCTTCGCTTTTAAACAAAATTCGGATAAAGCATCTCTTCGTCAATTTAGACATTTGGAATTCACTACCGATATACAACATATTTCAGGCATTAACAATGTCATTGCAGACACTCTCTCACGCATTAATCAAATTTTTATTCCTGAAAGTATTGATTATGCGGCAATAGCAGATGCATAAATCAACGATGTTTGGACTTCAAGCAGCTATCACTCTTGTTCAACACATCAAAAATACCAAGACCTTTAATTCCAATTAGTGTTCGGAAAGCGGTTTTTGAATCATTTCACAATATTGTCAACTGACACAGTTATTTGGCCTTCCATAAACAAAGATTCAAGAGTCGTGGTTCAAAGTATAGTATATAGAGTGTCAAAAACCAAAAATTTCAAGACATACTAAATCTCCTCTTGGCTCTTATAAATTAACGTGACAACGTTTTTCGGAAATTCATCTAGTGATCATCGGTCCATTACCGGTTTCTGAAAATCAATGATACTGTGTAACATTAATCGATAGATACACACGATGTGCTGAAACGGCTCCTGCTCCGAATATTAGTGCGGTCACAATCTCTTTCGTCGTGTACATTACTTGGGTTTCCCGTTTTGGTGTGCCGGAATTTATTTTTACAGTTCAGGGAGCACAGTTTGAGTCTCAGCTGTTCACCGAATTGCTTTTTTTTATTAGGTTTTACAAGAAGAAGAACTACTATCTACAATTCGAAATACAATGGGATACTGGAATCGGATTATCAAAGTAGCCATATACAAACAGTAGTTTAGAAATTGTGTTATCTTGATTTGTGTCTTCTAAATTTACAGGCACTGCAGCACGGACTTCATACTTTAGAAAGTAATTAGCACCTTATCATTTTGATTTTAGTTACTACGCTACCTTAAACTTCTATAATCTTCATTTATAATAGTAGTTTGAGCTAAACTGTAGTTTTAAGTTGCGACAGTGACCAGTATGGCGGAAATCATTTGAATTAAGTAGTTGATAGTCTGATACTAGCCTAAAATTAGATTAGATTAGATTAGATTAAATGTGTTGTCTCTGTATTACTAACTATTCGGTGAGGCCTGGCCATCTCCGGAAGGTCTTATTTAGGTCGAATACTCCAATCAATCAACGAAAGTAGATATTCAATTCTCGTAACTGAAGATTTGTATCGGAATTGACAATTATTTATACAATTGGATCAGCAACACATAAATCACGGAATAAAGATCAACAGACTTCTCGTTTCGATCAAGGTTTACACGGAATTGATAACCTTTATTTTCTTACATTTAGAATATATCATTTGATTGTTGAAAATATACTAGATTCTGCTGTAGGGTAGCAGAGTTTACAATGCGTCGTTCATACATATGAGTACCAAAGTTTCAATTGGTGAAACCATGTCTTACCTGTAAGAAATGTAATTTTGGTAACAGCTTGATACGTCTAGATATACAAGAATTGATTCAACTGCAATGTTGAGCTACATTTTTTTTTCTGTTTCATTCATGTTCAAATATTTTATTCTTATCTCGTGATCTTTAATACATTAGCCGTTACTACTAACTCAGATAATAATAAATACTTTCGTTCGAGCTCTCTTACATTGCTCAAAATTTAGCCCTTCGTTATTCGTTTTTCCATTCATCCAATCATATATCCGATAATCTCATTAAGAATCATTAATTTGGTAAAAGTAGGCCATATACATGCAAGTTTAAATGTTTACTTAAGTAAAAATAAAATTTAACAAACTCAGAATTTTGCAAATTCGTCATTTTATTTATTTTATTTTATATTTGTATGTAAAAAATGCAACGTATTTAATTAAGAAATTTTAAAGTAGTTTAGTACTCCTGCCAAATTAGTGTCTTAGTCACCAAAATTATGTTTTTATTTCAAAATAAATGTACGTTGCATTTACTTGCCGATTTAATTTATTCTATATAGTTGTGACGACAAATATTGTCGATGTCCACTTGTAAATATCCAAAATAAATTCTTTATCAGTAAACTCTATATTTCAAAAAATATAAATTAAAAGTAAGAGTTACTGTTATCAGTATCACTCCAACTATCATACAAGTCGTTTTAGAAAATAAATTATTTTTATCGGTGTACATTATACACATATTTCATTTTTATCTATAAACAATAATTATGGTTAAATTCGTTTATCACAAATTAATATCAAACCAAACGAAAAATCTTTGTATAAAATGTATAAAACCAGTCATCTTGATAACATCGTTGATGACATTTGTTTATTTAGTGATCAATACGGTGAATTCGAATGCGTTTGTGCCAAAAATACAAAGTGACAATAATAAAGTGGATAATAAAATCAATCAATCGCTCAAATATAATTTATTGGATGATATAGTGCGTAATTTTGAATTTGATAAATCTAACGATAATTTTATAAAAACAATTATAAAAGATTTAGACTTATTGCCTAGTTTATATGTGGCGGATGATGGTAGTGATGCATTGTGCAAAGCAAATAAATCTAAATATCAAAATATAATTACCTCATTGCCGGGCGATAAATTAATTGATTTTATATGGGAATATATATCAATATGGTCGCTATCAAGTGAATTAAAAAAATTAAAACAAACTTTTAATGTTTATTTAACTGATAAAACAATAAATGGGCTGTCAAATCTATTCGAAATTGAGGGGTAAGTGTGTATTTATGTGAGTGTACAAATGTGTATATAAAAAAGACATAAGCTAATTTTTAATTAAGAATGTTTGTCATAAACGGCTGACCTTATGTACACATTCTTAATTAAATGGTTTTGGTTATCATATGGTTCAGCTTTTAAAGGTCCTGTTTTTCTAATGTGATTTAGTTTAATACCTACTGAAGATTTTTAAATAAAATTTAAATATACCTAATCAAGTTACCTTGTATGTCCTGTTTGCTCGGTTTGTTCAGGTGTCTGCTTTGCATATCCAGATTCGTGAACTACCGGACTAAAATCTTCCTTATAGTTAATTCCGTATTTTTGTTCACAACCTCTGATAACAAGCCAAGCTTTATGTTTACCATCGTCTTTTACCTTAAATATCCATCGACTGCTTAGTACTTTATCTGTCCCGGCTTCTTATCGATTAACAACAGTCCATTTTTTTTCTTTCTTGATTGCTTCTATCCAATCATTCTTATCAGGACCACTGATGGCTTCTTCGTAAGTTAACAATACGTAGCCCTTAAACTTTTCTGGTAATTTTTTATTTCTTTCACTTTGCTGGGTTTGATCTTCGTGTTTAATCTCTTCGGCAGGTTTAGCAATTTTATCTTCAGAATATTCGTAGGTGTGTTTTTGTTTTACTGGAAAAATTACATCCCTTAAAACAAATATTTTCTCTTTTACTGGATCCCAAAGTCTATAAGAATTCAAGGCATAACCTATGAATATACATTTCTGACTCCGATCATCAAGCTTTCGCAAATGTCTTTGAACTTTTGTAGTCTAGATAAATCAGGTAGCTTGTTAAACCATACTTGAGCAGAAATTTTATCCATGGTTGAGGTAGGATATCTATTAGTAAGTAAGCTGCTGTATGAACTGCTTCCCCCCACATCTTCTTTTCCAAATTTGAATCATAAAGAAGAGCCCTTGATTTTTCTAGAATAGTCCTATTGAGTCTCTCTGCTTTCCCGTTAAGCTATGGCGCGTGTGCGGCTTAGTGTAATTAACAACAATCCCTCATTGACTACACCAACCCTTGATTTTGTTGCTCACATATTCGGCTCCTGACTCTGAGTCACATCTGAGTTTGGACACTTTTAAGTTCCATTTTGCTTCAACTTCTGGTACGTAATTTTTCACTGTGTTGGCCGTTTCGCTTTTATTATTTAATAAATAGAGCATCGTGAATTGCATCTAATCATCTAAAACAGTGATGACGTATTTCTCAGCATCCCAAGTTGAAGGTGCAATTGGGCCACAGAGATCAGTTTGGAAAAATTCTAGCGGTCTCGATGCTCTTTGTCTTTCTTCATTGAATGGTTGTCTGGTTTATTTCGCTTTTACGCAGACTTGGCAAATATCATTTTCGTTCATATCGCAGTTTATTCCGCTTCACATTGTAATGAGCCTTTTTAAATTTTGAAGAACTAAATGGCCTAACTTCTTTTGCCATACGTCAGCAATATGTTTATCAGCAACTAAAGCTTCTTCTTCGGAATTACTTGGTTTAAGTTTTACTTCATACATGCCGGTTTCATTTTTGTTACTCTTAGTCTTTATTACTGCTGTATTATTTATTTTTATGGCTACTGAATCTTTCATGAAGCTAGCTTCTCCTCCATTTGATGTTATTGCATTAACACTGAGCAAGTTTTTACTTAATTCCGGTACTTAATTCATCCGATGGCTTCGGCATGCATAGACTCCGATTGTTTTGCTAACCTATTTCAGTAGACGACTCAATCGCTGATTTAAAAAAATCCTTTCGATTCATTATGTGAGCTGAGGATCCTGAGTCCACAATCCAAGAGATTTCTTCATTTTCTTGATGTTTTGAAGTTTTTGTAAAAAATGCAAACTTTATTTTCTCATTCTCGCCCATTTTTTTGGCGTTTGTTGATTTTTATGATAGTAACAATCCTGTTCACTGTGTTTCAATTTTCTGCATCACAAATTTGTTCAATCGTAAAATATATTTTTATGTCATCAGCAAATATGAGAAGATTTGAGTTTTTTATGATCTTAGTTATCCGATCAATGAAAACAATAAAATCCATGGTCCAATATGTGATCATTGAGGAACAGCCGATGTCACTTTGATAACGTTGGATTTTTTATTTCCAATTATTACATATTGTAGACGGTTTGTTAAGTATGACTTGAACCAATTAATATACATATTCTAATGAAAATCCGAATAAACTTTGGAGTGCTTTATTATGACATATAGAATCATATGCCTTACTGAAATCCGTATAAGCTACGTCTATTTGATGTTGTTATTCTATCTCCCTTATTATTTGGCTGGTGAATTCAACCAGGATAGTAAATATAAACATACCAGGCGCATAAACCCATGCTGGTTGACAGATATATGACAGAATAATAAACAACCATAAGGGACATTACGTGGACCAAAAAATTTTGGCTCTTATTTTTTAGATTTATAAGCCGGTCATATAGATCCATGGATAGTGAATACTTGGTAATTTATTTGAAATAGGCACATGGAGTTCAAAGCCTTGCAGTAATATCTCATAAAATTTGTTAACATTTTCATTCACATCCCATGCAGCATTTAAACTCGTTTGCCTTCTTAAAGTTGTATTTGATTTGCTGCAGGTGTTCAGATTTCGGCATATGGTACAGTCTGTAGTGTCAAATACAATATCCAAAAATTTATGGTTGATATCATTTACTATAAATGGATTGAGTGATTCAATGACTTTAAATGCATCTACTTCATTGGTGAAGCCAAAGATCTAAAAACTTCCCCAGATTATTAGCAAATGGAGTTAATTTGGTTTAAATTATAACCAAGCATTGCATCAACGATCAAAGATTCTGCGTGGAACTTTATATTGTTTGGATGCATGCAATTAAATTCACGGAAGATTAAAGTCACCAAGTGCAAAAACCAAATCAGATGAATTTGATGTATTAATGACTTCTTAAATCGAATCGATGCTTGTTGCATAATAATCACTGTTAGATTGAAGTGGTATGTACGCTGTTTAAAAAAATATAAATCGTTTGTTGATTTTAATTTTCACACAAATCTGCTCAACGCTTGATTGGACTAATGTTACTGGATCACTCATTAGTTTAGAATACACGGTTATGATTGTATCACCACCCGATTTCTTAGAGCTAGTTTCAAGTTTGCGATCACAACTATAAACGTCATAGCCATGCCCAAAATATTCAAAACTGTTAATTCCCGGATTTAAGTTACTTTCGCTGATTACATAAATCAGGTAGTTTGTTTGAAGAACAAAACGTTAAAATTTGGATGCCTTTGAAGCCATTTTGTTAACGTTCTGATAATAGATGGGATACAACCCTTTGATTTGTTTACCTCCTGATTTTTCCGATGGTTTAGTTTTAGTTGTAGGCAATAAAGGTACAACATTAGTACATCACTAGCTAGTGTATAATCTATACCGTTTTTAGTGCTGATATCTGCATAAAATTATTTTAGTGCTAACGTAACATCAATAGGACATCTATGTATATGTAACTTATTTTCACATTTAATTGCTCCGAATTCGTTATAAATTTATTCACATCATAAAATTGCACATTAACATGAGGTAACCTATCACTATATGGAATTTGATTTTTATCTCCAAGAAGATTTATTTTTGAACATTTACTGAGCATGACGACAAGTCCAATATAACCGGCATGTACCATCATATATTCATCAATAAATACTGTATCAAAATTTCGGGTTCCATTAATTAGATAGGAAGCAATCCTTTTATAGTTTAGTAAGATTTTATTGAAATTAGTCTTCTCCTTAATGCAACGAGCAGTAATTTTAGATTTGAGATAGCTAGTCCTTCTTTAGTGGCACATAAGACGAGATCAATGCCTATACTTTATGAGTTTTTATGATCCATAATTGAATGGAAATAACATTATTAAAAACTGTATTTAAATGGTTGTACGTTTGGAGATCCAGCATAACTTCACTGCCCGCCGAGCAGAAAACGTATCTTTGTGATGTCAGAAGAGAATTCGTGGATTCACAAAATTTGACTAGATTTTCACCATCAAATCCAACCTGTAGGTCGATTTTGGTCGCAAAATGAGGATTGAGGATTGAGAATTTTGTATATATACACGGCGTATAATGTACATTTTGCTATTGTGTGCCGTCAAAAATTTGTATTGTATTAGTGTATTTTCTCATAGAGTAAAAATTTGTATTTCATAATTTTCTGTGTGAATTGATTGACATAATATTAAATGTGGAAAGGTGTCTCCTCATATTTGACAATGTTCATGATGCCCATTTTGTCCGAAATATGGATAAATTTTATTTTTCACATACAATTTACGATTGGTTCACAAATCCATATTTACCTCTCGATAATGAGCATGAGCACACACGAGAGTCAGCAGAAGAACGGCATATTGATAATGTGTAAAGAGTTCGAAATCATTAATAAATTCCATATTTTGAGCTTTATAAAAAAAATTTATTAAATTCAATATAAATTACATTTATGTATGTATATAATAAAAAATAATTGAAAAATAGTTAACACAAATGCACTCTCTTCAATCAATGTCCAAACCGGCTTTCTTTTATGGCTAACTTTCTCTCCTTGTACCTGAGGGTCCTTAATTTTAGCTCCATATTGTCTTTTCTTTACTGTCTTTTGGCAAGCTGCTCCTTGCGCCAAAGCTCTAATTTTTTTTTCTTTCACCTCAAAAATGTTTACAACAAAAAAATTTTAGTTTTAACGATGGAACGACGGAATAAACAAATCGAAAAAACATCCAATTTTTATAATAATATATGTGCTATTTACAGCAAACATTTAATTAAAACCAAAAACTTACGTCTTTTCTCCCTCCATTTTGGGTTGTCGCTTAAAAATTCCGCGCGACTAGAATGTCATCTCAGGTGACAAGAAACTTTTCAAAAGACTAAGAGAATACGACGTTTGTCATTTAAATCGACGCACGTCTGATCAATCGACTAAGAGAATACCAAAAACTTGGTTGTCGGTACAAACGACAAGTGACACGACTAAGGGAATAAGGGCCTAAGTATATAATCAGAGTGTATTGACTTAGCGAATTATATTCACTAACTCAAAATCAAAAAACCCAAGCAGAAATCTCATTTGTGTGTGTATCATGCCCACACGAATATATACGAAGTTTAAAATTTGTCTGATTAAATATGAAAAAATGTTTTCGACAACATATTATTTTATAAATGCATTTTGTACGAAAAGCTTGGCTTGGTATGAAAAGTACTTAATACGACCACCAAACATAACACAAAAGTCTACATTCAGACATGTTACCAATAACGACCACCATACATGTTACCTATGAAGACCTTGAGATATGTTACTCAAGACATCTTGTATACATGTTACCAATAACGACCACAAGACATTTCTTTGTAGACTCTTCGTCCCAAATACATGGAGTTGTCTTTTGACTGACTTGGGTTTGTTACCATAACAAGACTTGAGTTTGTCTTGCATGTGTTACTTAAGACACGTTTGCTGGGTTTGTTAACACTTTTTGTTTTATTTTTTTCACAAATAAATATTGTGTTGAATTTAAAATATTTTATAAGAAAAATATTTTTTATATTTAAATTAAATAATATTTATTTAACCTACAAAAAAAATTGAACACATCACCATCCGCACAAAAATAATAATATGATAAAAACTACAAAAAATGGCGAAATATTATGCTTTTTGTGCGTTGGTGTCGAAAACGAAGCGATTTTTGAAGACATTTTCAAGACAACCAGAAGACTTGTTACCGTTCCTTCTATTTCCCACCGATAGGAGCGCTTTAAATTACATAAAGTTTGTGTCTCTAGTAACATACTGAAGACAACCGCAAGACATGTTGCCTAAGAAAATTGTCTCTTTTTAACTAGTGTAATACCACTGACAGACTAGGGATTAGCTAAGCGCGATTAGTGAAACGAGATTAGCTAATCCACCACAAATCCATATGCGTTGACAGACTAGGGATTAGTTTCTTGCAGAGAAATAAAATATTATTATGGTGATTCGCTGAAATATAGCTAGTAAATTAGCTGGACTCATTTTTTAATTTAATATTTCTAAGATTTATACATTAAAACACACTAGATTTTCTTTTTCCTCAAAACTTATTCAGCACAAATTGTTTAAAATGTCATTGATTTTATAACTTCTATCGTAAATTCACGCCACTTGCATTTTCAGTAATGTTTAAATAATTATTTCACATTGTAGTGTCACTTGTACCATCACTAAACCCAATACGACGAGATAAGCTTCGAAATTTTCAAGGATTAGTGTACTAATCTCGATTAGTGACTAATCCTCAAATAAAACGAGATTAGCTAATCTTCAACTTGACACACTACAGCTAATCTCGAAAAAATCACTAATCGTGCTTAGCTAATCCTTAGTCTGTCAAGGGTATAACTTCATTTTATTTTCTCTATCCCAGACTAGCAAAAGACTTGTTACCAAAGACAAAAATTTGCTGGGAAGTATCAAAAATAAGCGAAGCGAGTGAAATCGGTTCAAATTTTTGGTACTATCGCTCGCTTTGAGTAATTTTTCCCATTCTTCTAACATGAGGAATTCATGTTTTTGTCTCTATCGCTGTTGTAACGTCGCTGTTGTAACCGACGACATTCATTTGGTTTCGTTAATAAAAACCAAAACAATGTGTAAACAAAGAAATGTCTCGCAAATAAAAAAAAACACAAAGCAACATAAATGAATGATTTTTAATTTATGCATTCTTCGTCGGCTCCATTCGTAATATTTTTAATTTTTAAATATTGAACAAAGGAGAAAGGAAAAGGAACTAAAACAGATAGTAAGAACACAAAATGACTTTGTTTATTTTCTTTAGTATTGTGTTGCAACTCGTGAGGGTTGTTCCTATACGATGTTATGTCCGAGTGTATAAAGTTATTCTAAACAAAACAAAAAAAATGTATATAAAAAAGGTTACGCAAGTTAAAAAGGAAAGTAATAAAATAAACCATCTCGCTTTTTTATTTGCTGTATATATGCTGTATAAATTTCTCCACCCTCGGACATAGGGTGCATTCAAAAATTCAGTCGACTGCGCAGTTTGTGCAGTACTTCGTTCAAAAATTAAGTTTTGCAGCAAAAGCAGTGCAGTTGGTCGTTCAAAAATTACATTCACGAACGCAGCCGGTATGCAGTTTTTGCAATCGTTTTATATTAGCCCTCGTCACGAGCTTGGGTATTTGCGTATTTCGTAACTTCGTAAATTTGACGTTTCTTCTGATTGGTTGAAATTGTTTCCCCTTAATAAGCAAGAAACGTCAAAAATAAACACGCTCACAGGCTACTTTTTTCGTAAATTCTTCAGCGTATTGTGACAGTGATTACTTCCTTGTGAATTTTAATAAATAAAAGTAAATATTATGGATTAAAATTTAAAAAAACTGGCAAGAATGTCTACAAAAAAATGGAAAGAAGAGGAAGAGGTGGATATATTGAATTATTTTAAAAAAATAGTTCAAAATAATTTAGAAATAGAGGTTTGTTTTATTAGTAGTGCCTGCATTTATATATAAATATTCATGTCAATTGAATTATTATTTTAGAAACCAAGCGCTTCAGTTTTCTATGAGAAAATGATCTTAGAACTGAAATGGGAGAATGTGTCAGCAAAACAGCTAAAAAATAAAGTCCGGAAAGACCAAACAGGACAAGGAGTTGATGCTGGTTCAGTCCGAGGTAAACATTTTTATACATATATTAATAAATCTTAATAAATAAATTAAACTTATTTATAGATCATATTTTATCTATTTGCCCACATTGGGATATCTTGGACGAGATATTTGGTTCAAAGACCAATATAAAGCCCACATATGTATATGATAGCTTCATATATGACGATGCTACAGCTGTAGATGACAACATCATTTATGATCAGCATGGTTCTTATGAACAAATCACTGTGGGCGCTGATGACCTGAACCCAATCCAGCAGCCAACTCCGGAAATTGCATCGGAGGCTGTTGTTGAAACAGTAGTTGAACCGGAAATTGCATCGGAGCCTGTTGTTGAAACTGTTGAACCTCTTGAAAGATTTAGGAGATACCTATCAAGAACTCCAAAAGCTAATAAAAGGCCCAGAACTTCTTCAAATTCTTCTTCAGCACTATCTGAAGCACAAATGATGCGTGCAAAGGCAATTGCTGAAAAAAATAAAATTGAGGAAACATGGAAAGGAAAGGAAATACGGCTAAATCGAGAAAAGTTTGATTTTGAAAAATCAATCAGAACGCAGCAATTAGAATTAGAAACCAAAAAGTTAGAAAGCAACGAGAGATTAAGAATTTTAAAATTGGAAAAAGAAGAAAGAATTGAAAAATATAAAATAGATAGTGAACAAAAAATTGCATTGGCAAAAATAAATAGAAATAGAAATTAATTAAAATGTTTATTTATTTATCAAAAATTACATCATATAATGCTTGTCTTTTAAGTTCTCCTAATTTTTCTATGCTCAAAGAAGTTATATTAAGGAAATCTTCGCTTTCCTCTGAGGTTTCAATATTATCTCCTAAAAATAAATCGTCTTCAGTTAGATGAGGTAGTATAATATTGTACAAAATGCAGCATACTCTAATCCAAGTGCAGGCGAATTTATGGCTTTCTTTGTTTGATATTTTAATTTTTAATTTTTTTATGCTGGAAACACATGAGCAGAATTCTGCAAGCAGCAAAATTAGAATACACAAGTTTAAATGAATTGAAATACATGTATCCTGCTTGTCATGTAGAATTCTGCTTCATGTCTCTATTTCTAATTTTGCTGCGAATCAGTAGGCTATATTACGTAAAAGAAAACAAATCTAGTACAATTTGTATATTTTGTATTTTTTTCAATCAATTTTTTTAATTTGTTGACAGAAAATAAGTTTTGTGTGGCAAGTGCCAAATTGGAGGATAAAAATTAAATAATTTGTGACAAAATAATGCATCATTCATTTAAAAAAATTGTACATTAAAATTAAATATGTATCAGATAAACGCCACAAAAAAAAAATTCTGCTTATCAAAAACGACGCTCATGTAATTCACGCGAATTTCTGCCGGCAGCGATGCTAGCAGAAATTCTGCTCATGTGTTTCCAGCATTAAGCTGGTGAATTTCTCTTTTAAAATCCCAAAACAATGTTCAATTCGTACGCGATATTTACTGAAATATTTATTGAACTCTGTTCTTTTTTCGATTGAAAGGGATTTGGATGTTTTGCGAAAAGGAGTTAATACGCTTGTTGTTAGTCGGTAAGCGGAATCTGCAGCGATCCATTCTTCTCCCGTCAGATATTTGCTTGGGTTCCTTCCAATAGTCGAATTATTAAATATTCTGGAATCATGAACCCTTCCTGGATATCCAACAACAATATTTAATATTCGCAATTTATGGTCACATATTGCTTGCAATTTAATTGAGTATTGCTTTTTCCTTGAGAAATAAGATGTTGGACCTATAACTGGAGCGTCATCTAAAGGTATTTCGGTTCCATACAAATAACCAACACAATACGGATGTTCCTCAAACGTATCCGCGGTTAACACTTTTCTCTCCTCTTCTGATGGCCATTTAAAAAAATCTCGCTCTATTGCCAGTATACTTTGAAAAACCCGTTTTGTTACTTTTTGTAGCGTACAACCATCGCCAATTCCGAACAAAGTAGCAATTTTTTCTCTTGAAGCATTATCTCCATTGGATCCCAAACGAAATAACACCAAAGCTAATTGAAAAAACGGAGAAAATTGTAACTGGGAATTTTCACCGTGAAATACTTTATGATCTTTAATTAAATCTAAAATGAGGTTAAATTGTACTCTCGTCATTCTAACCATCATTTTAAATCGGTTGTCTTCCAAATTAGCCAGAGTTTCTTCATACCAATGTGGATTTTTTGGTATCACCGAACGAAAGCCATATCTGTAGTTAGACACAATGTTGATATCCTCCTCTAAGTCATCGAAAATTTCATCAGCCAATTCATCTATAACAATGAGATAACATTAGTATTTCACTTATTAAAAGAATTAATTACTAATGAAAACAAAATTACCTGAAGATTCCAATAATTCAACTTCAATTAGTGTTTCATCAATTAAATCACTGATTAATTGACTTTTGCTACTCATTTTCATAAAACTTTTAGTTACACAGAAAAAATATTTGCTAAATGCAATAAATGTTAAATTAATTAATAATTAATTTTCTAAAAAAAAACACAAGTAATCACAACAAGAATTTCAAACCAAACAACAATCGTATACGCTGAAGAATTTACGAAAAAAAGTAGCCTGTGAACGTGTTTATTTTTGACGTTTCTTGCTTATTAAGGGGAAACAATTTCAACCAATCAGAAGAAACGTCAAATTTACGAAGTTACGAAATACGCAAATACGCAAGCTCGTGACGAGGGCTATTAACTGCATAGATGCAGTCAGTCCATAGATTAAATGGTAGACAACTTCATTGTGATTTTTTGTGTTAAGGAAAACAAATTAAACGTCAAAATATTGTTCATATCTTTTGTATGAAGTAGCATACTGACATTTATTAAATACACCAATACCTCGATTTGCGACGTTTCGAATTGCGACGGCACATTTGTTACTATCAAATTTCAGTTTTGCGTCGCTTAAATTATTTGTTGCATCGTTACTTAAATGTTTTTGTTCTGGAAATACGTCAAGGTTATTTAATTATGTTGCAATTTTATTTACAAGACGCATTTTTATGGAACGAATTACCGTCGCAAAGTGAGGTATTGGTGTATTTTGTAATAAAAATTTAATTGAAATGTATTCATTTTATGTCATTTTAAGCTAAGACGGTAATTTTTATATGAAAATCCAGTGAAAAATGAAAACATAAAGAAAGGCAATTCGTATTCTTTAGGTTTAATCTTGTGCCGTTTGAGTTTTTTTGTGGTTATCTTTATTAAAATTCAGTTATTTTCAAACATTTTAAGATAGTTTTATATAAACTGCTGTTTGTTTCCCTTAACATTTAAAAAAAATTGACATATTTTAGCTGTCAAATTATCGATCTATTATTATTCCGATCTATTATTTTTATTCCCGAAATATTTTTCATCTTTATGACAACAATATAACGTAATTATTATTTATTGGTTAGACATTTTTTATGTCAATTTTTATTTGCGCAGTCGGTCGTTTTAAAATGCAGACAGCAGCTATTGCAGTTTGACTGCTTTTCAGTTTTTTTCGACTGCAATTGCTGCGCAGCCGATTGAATTCTTGAAAGCACCCATAATATCATCTAGGAGCAACCGACCATCATGAGTTGCAAATTTGCAATACAAATACAATGGGCGTAAGCGCAGTTAGATCTATAAATGAGATCTTTTTCAAATGTAGACAACAATTTTTAATCTCACTAAAACAGTAAGATTAATCTACATTTTTTACTGAGATATTTGTATCCAGCGCATAAAATTTGTGAGGTCTCTTTTATTTTAGTGAGATCTATCTGCGCTGTATATGCCCAATATGTATGTACTAAACAAAATCGTTTTGTTTTCTAACTTTTTTGTTTTTTTTGGTTAATATTTTTTTTGGTTATGAGTCTCTCTCGCTTCGTAATATTTTTAATTTTTTTTTTATTTCGGAATTTGTTATTCTATCTCAGTCTTCCTTAAAACATCCTCTCAATCGTTCTCTTCTGAGCTTATTTCTCTTATTTGTATCATCATGTTATTCCTATTACTCGCGTCATTTTATTTTTTTTATTTGCATCATATTAAACGAAAAACTGAAAGAAAAAATCAAACAAAAATCGACCTACATAAATTATAGTAGGCTCCTCAAGGTATTTATTATTGTTCTGGGGTCCTATTTCTGAAATACGATACGAATTTGTATACGAAACGAAAATGCTATTCGATACGAAAATTAATTGATATTTCTAAATACGAACGTATGGCCTATTTTAATTTTTGTACTGTACGTAAAAGGAAATTTGGTTTATGCAAAACTGCCTTAAAATGACAGTATAAAACTGACAAGGACACGAAAATATGTAAAAAAAATTTATGTCAATCTAGTTTCTGAGTGAATGAAATCGAATACATATTATTAATGGTGGATTCAGCGAGAAAAATTTGCTAGCTCGTGATCACGAATTATTGAAATTTCGTCAACTTTTTTACCCCTTCCAATTTTTTGTTTACTTTTTTAAAACAGCAACCATAAGAAAAAATAAACAAAAAATTGGAGGGGGTAAAAAAGATGACGAAATTTCAATAATTCGTGATCACGAGCTAGCAAATTTTTCTCGCTGAATCCACCATAAAAGCAACAAAAGCCTTGCGTAGCATAACACCTTGTTATTTTGGTTTTATTTATCTAGTGATTAGGAAAAGATCCGGTTTTAGTAAAAAATATGGCAGTTAAATTCGGGCTAGAAAGTAATAATGTGGAGTTTTGCTAAACAAATAATATTTTCAAATAAAAAAATATATTTAGTTTTTAAAAATATTTACATATTATTTAAAAAATAAAAAATTGTAAAAATTCAAATTTCATGTGTATATCTTCCTTTTTTATTTATTCATTTTTGGTGTCGTTAACTAATCCATATGTGATTGAACACAATTAATCCGTTCACGAATGTACAAAAACTGCTCGAATTCGTATTGTAAAGGCGGCTCAGATAATCAACGTTTGCACCATGCTCCGCAATATGTGCCTTTATTACAATATTACATATGATTTAGAAAATGAGACATCAGCAGATTAAGAGTCGCATGTTGAAAATTCTCAAGAATTATATAGATGAACCGGATAATATTATAGCAAGGAGGTAAACTTTTATTTAAATTCATTCCATGTTCAGACTTCAATTTCAAAATAAAATTATTTAAAATATGTATATATTACTATTTACATAATTATGTTTTTCTAAAATTAATATCGCAGATTTCAATCACATCTTGGTTGCGTATTTACATTTAAATGAAAAATGTTAATTATTTACTCTAATTTTAGAAACCCGTTAGCAGCCTCTTCAAATAATAAATTCTTGGATATCTAATTTACACTTTTTAACTTCAAGGTCATCTGATTTAAATTTAGGTTTATCTAAATTTTCTTTTCTTTTAATTTAATCTCCTTTTTTCAATTCTATATCTTGTTCTCTCAATTTAATTTTCCGTTCCCTTAATTCTATGGATTTTTCTTTTAATTGAACTAGTCGCTTCAATGACTTGCTCGAGTCAGTTACGGTATTTTTGAGAGACTCTAATTTGTTGGTAATATTTCGGTGAAGCGCCCCTTGCATTTTGATTTGTGCCTTTGTCCCTAGATTTTCTTAATGTTCTGGGAGTAGGTGACTCTACATTGCTGACAATAACGTCGATGTTTTTATTTTGAATCATATCGTTAGTGCCGGCGGGTACTTGAATTGCTCTATTTAAATCAATCAGTCAAATCACAGCTTCTTCTTTAAGCGAAAACGTAAAGATTTTTGACTTGCCTCCCCTCATCTCGGACAAACTTATTTAATTTTAGTCTCTTTTTCCGACCACACTTTTTTCTAGAGGTTCGAATTTCGAATTAACAGTCGATGGGAGTTTACCCGATTGCTAATTCAAAACCTTTGATTAATTGGGTCCTTGGCTGTCATATTATACCCTTTGACTAATGAGGGATGTTCCTCCATAAAAGCCATCAACATTTCGAACTGTTTAACAGTAGTAATCTTTGCCCTAAAATACAAACACAATAATACGTATATTGAACGTGTAATGACAATAATTATTAACGTATATTACGTATATTTAATCATTAAAAACCTATTTTTTTGTTGGTAGCGTTTTAAATTACTTTCTACTATAACATGCAAAATATTCTATTGATTTCTATTAAATACTATACGAATCTATGTACGAAACGAAAGTGCAATTCGATCCGTAAATGCTTTGGTATTCCTGAATACGAACGTACAGTATATTTTAATTTTTGTAGTGTAGGCAAAGGGAAATTTTGTTGACAGTGTAAAACGGAAAATAAACGTAAAAGCATTGCCCCATGCCATAACTACAGACGTTTTTCTAGAAACAGATTTTCCATTTATGATTAAATGGATCCATATTTTGTATTTAAAATAATGATAAATAATATAAACTAACTCATATTATTAATTAAAATAACAAATTTATAATAACTTTTCAATTTTAATTGAAAAATTACCATTTAAGTCAAAATCCGTTTCCGGGGAACGGCAGAAACGAAAAATGATAATTTTTCAATTAAAATTGTTAAATTATTGTAAATTTCTAATATTGATTAATAATCTGAATTATTTTATATCATTTATCATTATTTTAACCACAAAATATGGAGCCATTTAAGGCATTACCTCATGCAAAACGGAAAACCGGCATTTAAAACCGTCAAATTCAATTTTTGCCTATGTTGCTTCACTTTGCAATATAAAAATTATTAACAAATAGTTTTAATCTATAAGTTCCACCTTATTCTACGAAAATTTTATTAAAATTGATTTAATTTCATTCAAAAAGCCCCAATTTTATGTTTTGCCGGCCGTCAAGCAAAAATCCGTCCGTCAAAATATAAAATTGGAATTTTTTGAATGAAATTAAATCAATTTTAATAAAAAATTTCACAAATAAGGTAGAACTTATAAATTCGAGCTATTTTTTAATAATTGTCATATTGAAAAACAAACTATTTTGTCAATAATTGCATTTGACGGTTTAAAATGCCGGTTTGCCGTTCGTGCATGGGGCAATGCCTTTAAATCATAAATGGAAAATCTGTTTCTAGAAAAACGTCTGTAGTTATGGCATGTGGCAATGCTTTTAAGCCTGAATTCCATAGTGAATTCGTGTGTTCAGACGTATATTTTCTACATGACATAATTACACACATTTCGCGTTCACACGTAAAATCTCAAACTCGCGGCACCAATCGCAATTTATCTATGTATGTGTAAAATTATTTTCATTTCATTATGATGCTTTGAGAAGAAATGTTCTCAACAACAAGAAATCAAACATTTTTAGTAAACAATTTTGTTTAGTCGTCGCCATTTTGGGCTATTGGATAAAAATCATATATGTGTATTAATACAATTACGGAACGCTTGGATAGTGTCATCGTTTGTTGCCTGCTCCAAGCGTTAGTCATTTTTAAATTTTCTAACATTTCCCACAAATGTATTAACACACAGATTATAGAACTAAACCAGTTGAATGAACACTTAGGATTAAGAATGAAAAAATACTAAACTCTTTCCCTTCACAACACAAACCATATAATAATAATGAAATAGCTTTGTACTCAAACCTAAAAAATGTTTAAAACTATAAAAAAACGGAAAAACCTGAAACAAAATCGAAAACATAATTTGTTTCTTCGTTCCACAACGGTCATATTTCAAATGAATAGCGAATACAAAAAAAAAATCCGACCCTAAACATTTTTATATTCTTTTTCATTGTATCAGTATTAGTGTGTAACAAATCGTGCCGCAATAAAAATTGTTGAGGAAAAATTCCACACAAATATCCCCACCCCGAACGAGGAAGATACCTCGTGTATAAAATCAATGCCGTCTTGAATATACAGGCCTATGACTACAAACAGTGACGACACACTAAGTCTCCGCCGCTACGTGGCAGTGTTGTAAAGTAAAGATTTTTTTTTTGTTTTGTGTTTGTTTTGTTTCATCTTTCATGTTAAAAATTCATTTTTCGTCCCCTTCTTTAATCTCTCTCTGCGGAAGGAAACAAAATTTTTTTTTTTATTTGGAGAACGAAATTCAAAATAATAAAATATCTCTTTCTCTCCTCGTATACAAAACAAAGGGAAGGGAAGGGATAGGGAATGAAACAGCGACAGCGATCGACTTATTTATTTTCTAAAGAGAGGAAACAAAAATTTATTTATAAACCAAGAATGATATATTACAAGATTGTCCAACTCTTATGGAGAGTAAACATGCTGGTCCCTACGCTTTATTTTCTCTTTGGATTTTTATTTTCTCATTTGCATTTATATACTATACAGCAGTGATATTAAATATTGCACTGAAACGCATCGTTTTGCTTTCATCACACTATGAGCAGAACGTTTATTTTGATTTTGACTGTAGAACACACAAAACTAAAATAAATTGTATAATGATTCTGTGTGAGTGCAACAAATGTTTAATACTATGGAAAGTAAAAGAAAGATATATATAATAGCACGTGCACTTGTATTGATTGATCATACGTTATTGATTTTGTATTTCATTCATTCATTCAATCAAGCCGATTAAAAGAAACGAAATGATAGATGAACCAGCTATGAGTGAAATAAAATTGAATTACGATACGACAAAAAAGAAAGATATAGAGACTGGTCCCTACGCTTTATTAAATTCGAAAAAAGAGAGTAACGTTTTTAGAGTTGAATAATCTTGTAATATATCATTCTTGTTTATAAACAAGAAACAACTAAACAAAGGAGAGAAGCAAAAAATAAACAAAACATCGAAATGATAAATTTTAAATTTGTTCGCCCATGATTCTATAAATCCCAGGTTAGCTCGATTTTTCAAAACACGTGTTCGTGACGTCATGCAATTCTTTTTTACTTTTCGTTTTTTTATTTGTTGTTGTAATTTATATACGTATTGAGAATTGAGTGACGTCAAAGAAAAAAAGATAGCCATTTGGTTTTATTGAATCACGTTGTTCGCCGAGTTTTTTTTTGATTTAGTGCATTATATTACGTCAAAGGGGGATGTTACGCGTTTATTTTACGCTTTGATTTGTTTTCAAATCGAGTACATAAATTAATTTTTATTTGATTTAATTTATTTTCAATAATATTTCTAATATTTTATTATTAAAATACATAATACACTACATTTATCTAAAAAATTTAAATTTACATGAATAAATAAAATTCACATGGTATTCCTCTTTGATCAGAAAGTGCATGTCTTCCTTCTTTGAAGCATTATGCTGCACTAAAAAAACTAAATCAATATTAAAATGTTTTTGGACAAAACAAAAACAAAAAAATATCTTTTCTTTATTATACTGCCACGTAGCGGGGACCGGGGAGACTTAATGTGTTTTAATCAAATAACTTATAATACCTATAAAGGAAATTAGGTTATGTTTCCATAGAAAGTTTGCGCACCAACATCTTTGTCGTTAAAAAAATTTTATGTTCTTTCACCAGGGCGGCGCGCTAATCGTTTTAACGAAACAGATGTTATTGGTGTCATTGCTTTCTATAAATGTCAAAGCGCCATAGTTAAGAAATAACAATATATCACTGAAATTTTAATAGAAAACACAACAATATATCGCTTCAGGGAATAAAATTGATTATAAACGAAGTAATGCTATGGCACTATTAAGAGCTCGGTGAGAAGGTAAGCAGAAACGCGAAGAAGCAGAAAATACAGCAGCACCCTTGCTCCCCAATTCACAAATTGATTTTTTTACCAGATATCAATAATTCGGCGGGCCGAAAAAAACGAGAAGAGAAACTCGATGATTTGGCTGTGATCGGTGGCAAATCTATTGTCAAATTGAAAGCCAGTGAAATATATTTTTACAATTGTGGAAGCAGCAGCGAAAATAAGGAACGATTAGAAAAACTATTCGACAAGCAGCCGTTCAACCAGTAATTCAGAAGATGAAAAAGAGTAAGATTATGTGAAAGAAATACAAGGCTACAATTAATCCAAATATTTATTATAGATCCAATGCAAAACCAGTAGCAAGACAAAAAAAAAAGGTTTACGGTTAAAGCATGGCATCCAAGAAAAAGTATTTCGTATGGATCAAATCAACATTTTACCGAAGGTGAGATTGAGAAATGAAAGAAATTTGCAGTACCTCAAATGTTACATTACCTACACGCTACACCGGACACGATTTAACAAAAAATTAAAGATATTAAAGGCATGACGTACGGATTCAAAGAAGAGGGCATTGAAAAGATGGCGGAAGAGAAAAATCGTTTCTGGGGTCACCCGACAAATTATGCTACGCGTAAAACTTGTCCAATGAAAGAACGTACAGCTCAATTGCGCGGTGAGGATGAAAGATTTGGCACGTGATTTGATTATTCATAGTCAAGAATTAGAAGAATGTGCCAATGAATTGGATACACGTTGCTCAAGTAGTATTAGTTCAAATGTCACGTCAATGTGTGTTTAATTTCCCTGTACAAAAATTAATTAAGCTTTATTTTATTTATTAATATTTATAGTCTACAACGACTCAACGAGTACATAACGAGATACAGAGCATTCACAATGAAAACACTTTACTTTTGACGGATTATGAATTTCCAACATAACGAACAAGATTTTTTGGAATGTTTTAAATTCAAACAAACCTGTAAGTCAAAAGTAAAAAGTTTTTCATTGGGCGTAACTAGCGGGCTTAGGCCTCACTAAAAAATGTAGACTAATCTTTCAACAATGCAGCATAATAACATTTGTAGACTGTCTACATCCGCTGGATGAAAATGTAGATCTACATAATTTGGGTTCATAACTTGGACAATTCATCTCGTGTACATATTTGAATTTCTGAAATTTTGTTCGTATGTTGTGACTACCTACTTCTTATAAATGAATTAGAAAAATAGAAGAAAATGGATAATTTAATGGGAATACTTAATTGTTTTACGCAAAGCGGAGGCACAAACCAAAATGTATCATAGAATATATACGTAGACTCTACATTTTTTTGGTTGAAATTTTGTATCCAACGAGTGAGGTCTACATTTTTAGTGAGACCTGAGCCCGATGGATACGCCCATTGTGAATGCACTGATAATCGGATATCTACTTACGTGCGGGCGCTTAGGTTTGAGTGGCGGTTCCGGAAACCGGCGGAATTCCGGTTCGATGACAAATGATAATGAGAAATGACTTGATTTTTTATTTCAACTAGTCGGTTGCATTTTTATTTAGAGTAGGCGAAATAAAATATCAAGTCATTTCTCATTTTCATTTATCATTGAACCGGAATTCGGGTGCAGGACAGGCATAGACACAAAAAGGTCCGTAGCCATGTGCGGCCGCTTAGGATGTACATCAATTTTTAGTTGTTCACATTGAAATTAGACAATTTTTTCACACTAAACATTGTTAGAAAATAAAAAATTTAAAAATTTCATATTTAACGTTAATTAATTTAATTATTATTTTTATAAACATTTTTCTTATATTCTTTTAATTTAAATGTAAATGTATGAAATTTAATAAAAACAAACTTTAATAAAAAAAGAATTTTCATTTTCCAAAATAAAATTTATTTATTCATCTTCATCGAACACGACCTTCTTGGCTTCAAATACACCTTTCCGACTTTTCTTATTGACGCTACCCACAAAATTATCGGCGGCTTGTCTTTGAAGTTGATCAATATTATCTTCTGGGTTGGCTCATTCCAACACCAATCCTTGACCGTATAAATGCGTACTCTCGCTTATTACTTCGAACGCTTGTTTTGTATGCTGTTTGGTTACAAATTCAACAAATGCAAAACCCACTTGCAGTTAAATTTTGTGGCAGTCGAACAGCTTTTAGTAAATCAAATAGTACTTTGAATATATCACGAATTTCACTCTCTTTCGCCTGGGTACATTATATTTTTTACCTATTGGTTCGTTATCCGTCACCTTTTTCCTCATCGAAGTACTACCACCGTGCGTATTTAGCATTCGATCACTTCGATTCAATTCCATTTTCTTCCCGTTAATGTTTACATAGAGAATCTGTCAAAGAACCTTTTCTGCATCTTTATGTTTCTTGAATTGAATAAAATCCACAGCACAAAGAAATAGTTTGGCCAGGATTCTTCATGTCTTTTTTCTGGGCGATTTGTATTGAATAAATGCGGCCGTATTGTGCAAAATCGTTGCTTCTTCTGGGTCGTTGCCATCATCGCCTTCCTTCCAACGGTTTATTTACTCACCAACCCAAATGGTGTGAAGAATTTTTAATTTCATCGTATTTCATATCGGCGGGTAAACAATTTATTTTTGTACCTATCCATACATAATATATTTTTTATACTAAATTTTTTTTTTATTTTATACATATTATGTACATATACAATAAATTTTTTGTATACATTTTTTTGAAACAGCTGTTTCGTTAAAATAAAATAACCGTTTCGTTAAATAAAAAAACAAAAAATTTGAATTTTCGTTAAGTAGCTACTACTGCCGCTCTGGTGAAAGAACACGGAACTTGAGATGTTGGTGCGCGAATTCTAACCTAACTTCCTTTATAGGTATTATAAGTTATTTGGTTTTAATTTGTAAAAATTGCTTGTAGTCATAGGCTTGTATATCTAGTAGGCATTGCTAGTAGGCATTGGTACGATGAAAAATATTTCTCGCACACACTAATAATTTTAATAGCATGGCGATTTTTTTTTTAATTTGTTGTTTTATGACGGAAAATCTTCGAAAAAAACAACTCTGATATTAATTAATAATTAATAAGAGTATTAATAATAATTAATTTTTTAGGTAAAAAAATAATTGAATTAACACATACTACTTAATTTATTAATTAATTCTAGGTTATGTTTTTGTTTGCTGTCAAAACACTAACAAACAATAGTGTGGCATTGTTATGGGAAAGATTTTTTTAATTTTGTGTTTTCTGACGGATAATTTTCGAAAAAAATAATTCTGATATAGTCATTAATAATAATTAATTTTTTAGATTATTTTGAAACGTAAAATTAATCAAATTAACACTAATACCTAATTTTGTTTAATAATTTTTGGTTATGTTTTTCTTTGCTGTCAAAATGTGTCCATCAAATTTTGCTATAATAAAAACAACAACAAAACACTTTGTCTTTGTCACTCTGATGGATTATTTTTTTTTGTCTTTTTCCAACTTGAAGTCAGCTCAGTCAATTATTCACTATGGAATTCAGGCTTAAATATGTCAAAATTTTGAAATCAATTGATAAATATTACATCAAACTAAAATAATTTTATTAAATAAAACCAAATACAAATATGTACCTAGAAAAATACATATTTCGTAAAATTTTAGTTTTATTTAGTTTATTGTGATTGTGGCGTTGAGGGCCGGTATTTAATGCAACAAATTGGGGTATATACATAAATTATGTGAAATTTTGCTAATTAAAAAATATTTTTAATTAAAAAAAATTAGTTTTTTAGTTTTTAACAATATGTATTTCTTTTAAAAATAAAATAAAAATTAAAAATATAAATTTCTTGTGTACATCTTGCATTTTTTGCTTGTTTATTTTTGGTGTCGTTAACTATTATGTGATCGAACCAAAATCCGTTCATGAACGTACAAAAACTGCATGAATTCGAATTGCGAAATAAGGGAAATTTTGTCACGAATCATGCTTACACGAATTCGTACAAGAAATAAACGTATTCGTTTTCAAAAATACCAATGGCACGAATTCGTACAATTTTTGTTCGTATTCATATTCAGAAATAGGGGCCGGGTTATCATATATGTATGAAGATGTGTGCCGATAGTAAAGATGAATCTGCAAAGAGCAATAGATGAATGTATTTGTTATAGTAGTTTTGTAGGTGGCTTTTTATGATACTATCTGAATGTTTTATGAAAAATGTTATTTCCAACAATCAGTTATTGCAGTAGGAATTAGCAGATGTATCAGCATAAAATACCGGGTTGTCTGTTGAAGATGATCAATTGGCACACATTCGTATACGGCAAATATAGCAAGGAAAATATGAGACGCGTTGAAAAATTACCATGAAAAGAGTACGCTTGCAACAAGGCATATTTTGTGCGATAAATTTTTGCATTGAAATTCGAAGACGTTGGTGATGCGAAAGCACACATAAATCGAATGCAAGATCTATTCACGAAATTGAGCGACCTTGGTGAAGGAACATTGGCAACTTTGTTTTCGAAAATATTTTTACTCGGTAGTTTGCCAGAAAGTTATGATACAATGATTTCTGGACTTGGAACGATGGTGAAACAGAGATCACACTTGATGCGTTGAAATAACATATGATTGCTGAATATGAGAGGCGTGCACAAAGAGAAGGAACTTCAAGTGATTCAGTTATGAAAACTGTAGCAAAAGTTGGTATTTGTTTTTTCTACAAGAAACCAAATCATCAAAAGAAAGACTGCCCAAAGTGCAAGGAATGGCTTGAAAAAAGGAATAGCATTTGCTGCGTTTATACCACTGCTAAACTAGCCGAGCTACAAATGTCAGTTTCATAGCAATGATATTTAGCAATGCTATTTTAGTTGGCTGAGCTAGGTATATGTCGCGTTTATACCGTTGCTATAGTTGTCATTTCGGTTCAGCATTGCTAATTTAGCTGCGGTATAAACGCAGCAATTGATGGCAAATCGACTGATGAAATTGATGTATCATATAAAAGTTCATTCGAGCTGGCAACTGGTGAATCAGTGAACATTCATGGAATTGGTAGCGTCAATTTAATATTTTTAGACGAACGGGGATACAAAAAGAAAAGCAACCGATGTTTTGTATGCACCAAAATTGGTTGGGCATGTACTTTCTGCCCGACGATTGGTGATAAATGGTCTTAAAGTCGAATTCAACGATCGAATTTGCGAAATCAGGCACACTGATCAACAAATCGGTGTAGCAGGAGTGCGTTCACGAACTCTGCATTGTAACAAATTGTTACAACTGTCATTGTACAAATGACATAGCAGTTAACAACGATATTGTTACAAACGTCAAATTTGCTACCAAAACAAACTTTGTTTAGCAAAATTTTGTTTCTTCGTTATCATAAATACATATAATAAAAAAAAAATTATTTAATTAACAAGAACCAATATTCATTTCACGTATTCATTTGTATCGAATAAATTATTTTCATCCGTAAATTGATCAATACGATCAGAATCCATAATTGTTTCTTTTAATGACAGCTGTAAAGGCAGTATTGAGTAGAGTTGTAAATGACGTTTGTAACAATAAGGGGAAATTTTGGTTTAGGTTTATGAAAAATACAAAGCACGTTGCTGTGGTTACAACCGAGGTTTATGAACGCTTTAGAACTGTCATTGGGCGTGTTTTTTTTTAATGTCGGAGAAATAAGACAGAACAGATAGATAATATATCGGATAAATCCGATAAATATTTTCTCTGATGTATCCGAGAAAAATAAATGATAATTTTGTTAGCGTCGAAGAAATTAAACGTCAGTTTAAGATTACCAAACAAAAATTATCGTATTCTTTTTATTTAAAATAAATGTCTGTCAAACAACAATCTGAACTTTTTTCCAGAGAAAAAAGATTCAATTTTAAAATTATCCGAGCGTAAAAAAAAACGACACAGAGAAATACATTTTTCCTCGGATACTAAAAAAAAACGCGTATCTGTATTTTGACAGTTAAATTATTTCTCAGATTACTTCGATATCAAAAAAAAACATGCCCAATGTGAACAATATTGTTACAATGTAGAGTTTATGAACACAGTCCTGACATAGTTGGTGAATTGTATGTGTTGTGTCAACCAGATTCAGTTTGTGCGGTGTTAGCACACAATGACAAATGCATACATGAATGATATCGACAAAATGGGACATCGTGATCAAGTAGCGATTCGAAAAATGGCATTAGAAGATACAATTACTGGATTGGAAATTATTAAATGCGGAATCAAGGAAGTTTGTGATGTGTGTTTCCAAATAGATCAGCGAGTGAGTCATCGGCGATATTGGATTTAATACATACGAACGTTTCCGGACCTATGCGTACAGCGACTCCCAGTGGAAAACTTTACTTGATCACCTTCATTGACGATTACTCACGTTTTACATTCGTTATTTTGTTGACACACAAATCGGAGGTTGAAGCCACTGTGAAGCAGTTTGTCGAATCGCGTTAAACCAAATTCAATCGATAACCAATGATAATGAGATCGGATTGGAGTGGTGAGTACACTTCAAAAGAATACACAAACTATATAAAGTCAAAGGGCATTCAGATCCAGTTAACGGCAGCCGACTGTCCACAACACCACAACAAAATGGTAAAGCTGAACGGAAGAATCGCACTTTAATCGAAATGGCTCGTTGCATGCTCATTGACGCGAAGTTACCAAACAGTTTTTGGGGTGAGGCCATTGCAACGGCAAATTTCATTTAGAATCGTGTGATAACAAGAACAATGAACATGACACCATATGAACCGTGGAACGGCATAAAACCAGGTACAAACAATTTTCACATATTTGGTTCTAAATGCTTTGTTCATGTATCATCAGCAAAAAGCGGAATATTGTTCCATGTGGCAGCTGAAATGATTTTTCCTGGACATGATGAGCATTCGAAAGCTCATCGTGGCTACAATACGTGATTAAGTTGAGGGTAGAGGATTGAGTTAGAGGTTGAATTGTAAATTGAGTTGGACGTTGAGCTGAAGATTATCTTAAGAGGTTTAGTTAGGGATTGGTTTGAAGGTTGAATTAATTTTCAAGCCCAAAGTTCTGATCACCTCATGAAGTTTCAGCCCTTTATATTTTTATCTTAGTTTTAATGAATTTAAATTAGTGTTTTACAAATAAATTTTAGTGGTTTAGGTATTTATTGGTATTGAATTTATTTAATTTGTTTTCAAATCATTCGAAATTGGTTTTAATCATTCTGTAAAATGTATCAATCAATTCAAAATATGTTCTTAAAATATTTAACGTTTTCAAATTAATTCGTTATGATTTGATTGATTTATCATGATAAAACTTAATATAATTTTCTCCCAACAAGTAGTTTTTCGAAGCTTTTTCCTAATATTTCCATACGTAATGAGAGTAACATGTTTTGGGCATTTTTGAACAATAACTTGTACTTTGTATTAATAGCAATATGAACTACTTAAGTTGCGTTTGACTCATTCTATAAATAAATTTGAATTAGATAGTTAGTATTAAAGCATACTAATTGCGGACTTATATGGAAATTATTACTTATATAATATGATAAGGCGATAACCATAAATACTAAACACACATCACAAACTCGCGTATGTTTGTATTTACCAAATCGTTTAGTAATTATTAATTAACCATTATCTGATAACTTTACACCACTCAATTTTATATTGTAATTGTACTGTACTTCCTCTTATTTATCTTAATTATTTTTTAACATCTCTTTTTGAATTATATTCTTTTTTGATTTGTTTTTCAGTTTACAGTTTTCATCGTTATACGAAGTGCCACGAAAATGTTTAAATATACAATTAACCAAGGTTCTCCAACCCACACAAACGTTAAATTTAAGAAATTATGCCGAAGATGTGCCATTCGTTTTGGAAAAAAAATCGAAACGGGTGTTTGATATCGTCGCCTCAGACTTAAGGCCATTGCGTCAGGAGTTAAAGTAAGTAGATTAGATAGATACGAATATGACATTCTTATATTAGAATGTACAATAATTCGTTATGTACATTAATTTTAATGTAACGTTTCAGAATTCGAAAGGAGGTTCACACATTAGTTGAATTTTTTTTGAAGAAAATCACCGATTCGATGAGAGTTAAAAGGGCGAAAGGCGATACTTACAAATTTGTTTGTTCTTATATAGAAGCAAAACAACTAAACTATTTACCATACCTTAAATCATCGATTGAATTCCATAACCGCGAAGGTACATCAAATATATTCATTTTTATGGTGCCACCAACTGAACATCAATTATACAGCCAAGTATTAGAAACGAGCAAAGGCGAAACAATCAAAGTATTCAGCAACAAAGAAAGTGAACCGTTTAACATAGCTCTATTGATGCAATGTGATCGAACGATAATTTTAAATGATTTTACATTGGCAACAGCATTATTAAATGCTGGATTAGCCACTATACCAAAAGATGATCCACTTTTTATATTGTTTAAGTCGAAAATATATAATTGGTATGATCTTGGAAGTGGCGACGATAATTCGAAAATATAATTAAGAATAATAAAGTTACTTTTGTAAAAATGAGTCATTTTGGTGTCTATGAATTTTAAGAAATAAGTTTAGTTGAGGTAAGTATGGATATTATCGTACTAATCATCAAATTCTGAGCAAAACAAAAAATTGAAAATTTGCAACTGTGCTCCGATTGCTTGTCTTGATACCTCTATAGAGGGGTCTCGTGACCTGTAATATTCGTGATAACGCACATTTATATTGCTTGATTATTTCTTAATATTTTATAGAAAATTCTGTTTCTTGTAAATCACCTTACTATAAATCATTAAATTCTTATTCAAAAAATCCAAAATCTGAAATTGTCTTGCGATTGGGGTTCTTGGTACCTCTAAAGATAGTTCTCGTGACCTGTAATTATCGTGCCAATACACATTTAGATTGCTTGGTCATTTCTTAACATTTCATAGAAAATTCGATTTCTTGAAAATCACATTATTATAAATCATCAATTTATTATTCTGCAATTGTGCTCCGATTCCGATGATTGATACCTCTATCAATAGGCGTTGAGACCTGTAATTGCTATGCCAACATAGCTAGAATATTTCTACACATTTTGTAGAAAATTCAATTTTATTGAAAATCACCTGAACTATAGCCCACAAAATCAGAGCTACAAAATGGAAAATCTGCAATTGTGCTTCGATTCCGATGATTGATACCTCTATCAATAGGCGTTGAGACCTGTAATTGCTATGCCAACATCGCTAGAAAATTTCTACACATTTTTTAGAAAATTCAATTTTATTGAAAATCACCTGAACTATAGCCCACAAAATCAGAGCTACAAAATGGAAAATCTGCAATTGTGCTCCGATTCCGATGATTGATACCTCTATCAATAGGCGTTGAGACCTGTAATTGCTATGCCAACATAGCTAGAATATTTCTACACATTTTGTAGAAAATTCAATTTTATTGAAAATCACCTGAACTATAGCCCACAAAATCAGAGCTACAAAATGGAAAATCTGCAATTGTGCTTCGATTCCGATGATTGATACCTCTATCAATAGGCGTTTATACCTGTAATTGCTATGCCAACATCGCTAGAAAATTTCTACTCATTTTTTAGAAAATTCAATTTTATTGAAAATCACCTGAACTATAGCCCACAAAATCAGAGCTACAAAATGGAAAATCTGCAATTGTGCTCCGATTCCGATGATTGATACCTCTATCAATAGGCGTTGAGACCTGTAATTGCCATGCCAACGGGTATTTGAATCGCTAGAATATTTCTACACATTTTGTAGAAAATTCTATTTTATTGCAAATCACCTGAACTATAGCCCACAAAATCAGAGCTACAAAATGGAAAATCTGCAGTTGTGCTCCGATTCCGATGATTGATACCTCTATCAATAGGCGTTGAGACCTGTAATTGCTATGCCAACATCGCTAGAAAATTTCTACACATTTTTTAGAAAATTCAATTTTATTGAAAATCACCTGAACTATAGCCCACAAAATCAGAGCTACAAAATGGAAAATCTGCAATTGTGCTTCGATTCCGATGATTGATACCTCTATCAATAGGCGTTGAGACCTGTAATTGCTATGCCAACATCGCTAGAAAATTTCTACACATTTTTTAGAAAATTCAATTTTATTGAAAATCACCTGAACTATAGCCCACAAAATCAGAGCTACAAAATGGAAAATCTGCAATTGTGCTCCGATTCCGATGATTGATACCTCTATCAATAGGCGTTGAGACCTGTAATTGCTATGCCAACATAGCTAGAATATTTCTACACATTTTGTAGAAAATTCAATTTTATTGAAAATCACCTGAACTATAGCCCACAAAATCAGAGCTACAAAATGGAAAATCTGCAATTGTGCTTCGATTCCGATGATTGATACCTCTATCAATAGGCGTTGATACCTGTAATTGCTATGCCAACATCGCTAGAAAATTTCTACACATTTTTTAGAAAATTCAATTTTATTGAAAATCACCTGAACTATAGCCCACAAAATCAGAGCTACAAAATGGAAAATCTGCAATTGTGCTCCGATTCCGATGATTGATACCTCTATCAATAGGCGTTGAGACCTGTAATTGCCATGCCAACGGGTATTTGAATCGCTAGAATATTTCTACACATTTTGTAGAAAATTCTATTTTATTGCAAATCACCTGAACTATAGCCCACAAAATCAGAGCTACAAAATGGAAAATCTGCAGTTGTGCTCCGATTCCGATGATTGATACCTCTATCAATAGGCGTTGAGACCTGTAATTGCTATGCCAACATCGCTAGAAAATTTCTACACATTTTTTAGAAAATTCAATTTTATTGAAAATCACCTGAACTATAGCCCACAAAATCAGAGCTACAAAATGGAAAATCTGCAATTGTGCTTCGATTCCGATGATTGATACCTCTATCAATAGGCGTTGAGACCTGTAATTGCTATGCCAACATCGCTAGAAAATTTCTACACATTTTTTAGAAAATTCAATTTTATTGAAAATCACCTGAACTATAGCCCACAAAATCAGAGCTACAAAATGGAAAATCTGCAATTGTGCTCCGATTCCGATGATTGATACCTCTATCAATAGGCGTTGAGACCTGTAATTGCCATGCCAACGGGTATTTGAATCGCTAGAATATTTCTACACATTTTGTAGAAAATTCTATTTTGTGCTCCGATTCCGATGATTGATACCTCTATCAATAGGCGTTGAGACCTGTAATTGCTATGCCAACATAGCTAGAATATTTCTACACATTTTGTAGAAAATTCAATTTTATTGAAAATCACCTGAACTATAGCCCACAAAATCAGAGCTACAAAATGGAAAATCTGCAATTGTGCGTCGATTTCGATGATTGATACCTCTATCAATAGGCGTTGAGACCTGTAATTGCTATGCCAACATCGCTAGAAAATTTCTACACATTTTTTAGAAAATTCAATTTTATTGAAAATCACCTGAACTATAGCCCACAAAATCAGAGCTACAAAATGGAAAATCTGCAATTGTGCTCCGATTCCGATGATTGATACCTCTATCAATAGGCGTTGAGACCTGTAATTGCTATGCCAACATCGCTAGAATATTTCTACACATTTTTTAGAAAATTAAATTTTATTGAAAATCACCTGAACTATAGCCCACAAAATCAGAGCTACAAAATGGAAAATCTGCAATTGTGCTTCAATTCCGATGATTGATACCTCTATCAATAGGCGTTGAGACCTGTAATTGCTATGCCAACATCGCTAGAAAATTTCTACACGTTTTTTAGAAAATTCAATTTTATTGAAAATCACCTGAACTATAGCCCACAAAATCAGAGCTACAAAATGGAAAATCTGCAATTGTGCTCCGATTCCGATGATTGATACCTCTATCAATAGGCGTTGAGACCTGTAATTGCTATGCCAACATCGCTAGAATATTTCTACACATTTTTTAGAAAATTAAATTTTATTGAAAATCACCTGAACTATAGCCCACAAAATCAGAGCTACAAAATGGAAAATCTGCAATTGTGCTTCAATTCCGATGATTGATACCTCTATCAATAGGCGTTGAGACCTGTAATTGCTATGCCAACATCGCTAGAAAATTTCTACACATTTTTTAGAAAATTCAATTTTATTGAAAATCACCTGAACTATAGCCCACAAAATCAGAGCTACAAAATGGAAAATCTGCAATTGTGCTCCGATTCCGATGATTGATACCTCTATCAATAGGCGCTGAGACCTGTAATTGCCATGCCAACGGGTATTTGAATCGCTAGAACATTTCTACACATTTTTTAGAAAATTCAATTTTATTGAAAATCACCTGAACTATAGCCCACAAAATCAGAGCTACAAAATGGAAAATCTGCAATTGTGCTCCGATTCCGATGATTGATACCTCTATCAATAGGCGTTGAGACCTGTAATTGCTATGCCAACATCGCTAGAAAATTTCTACACATTTTTTAGAAAATTAAATTTTATTGAAAATCACCTGAACTATAGCCCACAAAATCAGAGCTACAAAATGGAAAATCTGCAATTGTGCTCCGATTCCGATGATTGATACCTCTATCAATAGGCGTTGAGACCTGTAATTGCTATGCCAACATCGCTAGAAAATTTCTACACATTTTTTAGAAAATTCAATTTTATTGAAAATCACCTGAACTATAGCCCACAAAATCAGAGCTACAAAATGGAAAATCTGCAATTGTGCTCCGATTCCGATGATTGATACCTCTATCAATAGGCGCTGAGACCTGTAATTGCCATGCCAACGGGTATTTGAATCACTAGAAAATTTCTATACATTTTTTAGAAAATTCAATTTTATTGAAAATCACCTGAACTATAGCCCACAAAATCAGAGCTACAAAATGGAAAATCTGCAATTGTGCTCCGATTCCGATGATTGATACCTCTATCAATAGGCGTTGAGACCTGTAATTACTATGCCAACATCGCTAGAAAATTTCTACACATTTTGTAGAAAATTCAATTTTATTGAAAATCACCTGAACTATAGCCCACAAAATCAGAGCTACAAAATGGAAAATCTGCAATTGTGCTCCGATTCCGATGATTGAAACCTCTATCAATAGGCGCTGAGACCTGTAATTGCCATGCCAACGGGTATTTGAATCGCTAGAAAATTTCTACACATTTTTTAGAAAATTCAATTTTATTGAAAATCACCTGAACTATAGCCCACAAAATCAGAGCTACAAAATGGAAAATCTGCAATTGTGCTCCGATTCCGATGATTGATACTTCTATCAATAGGCGTTGAGACCTGTAATTGCTATGCCAACATCGCTAGAAAATTTCTACACATTTTTTAGAAAATTCAATTTTATTGAAAGTCACCTGAACTATAGCCCACAAAATCAGAGCTACAAAATGGAAAATCTGCAATTGTGCTCCGATTCCGATGATTGATACCTCTATCAATAGGCGTTGAGACCTGTAATTGCTATGCCAACATCGCTAGAAAATTTCTACACATTTTTTAGAAAATTCAATTTTATTGAAAATCACCTGAACTATAGCCCACAAAATCAGAGCTACAAAATGGAAAATCTGCAATTGTGCTCCGATTCCGATGATTGATACCTCTATCAATAGGCGTTGAGACCTGTAATTGCTATGCCAACATCGCTAGAAAATTTCTACACATTTTTTAGAAAATTCAATTTTATTGAAAATCACCTGAACTATAGCCCACAAAATCAGAGCTACAAAATGGAAAATCTGCAATTGTGCTCCGATTCCGATGATTGATACCTCTATCAATAGGCGTTGAGACCTGTAATTGCTATGCCAACATGGCTAGAAAATGTCTACACATTTTGTAGAAAATTCAATTTTATTGAAAATCACCTGAACTATAGCCCACAAAATCAGAGCTACAAAATGGAAAATCTGCAATTGTGCTCCGATTCCGATGATTGATACCTCTATCAATAGGCGTTGAGACCTGTAATTGCTATGCCAACATGGCTAGAAAATTTCTACACATTTTGTAGAAAATTCAATTTTATTGAAAATCACCTGAACTATAGCCCACAAAATCAGAGCTATAAAATGGAAAATCTGCAATTGTGCTCCGATTCCGATGATTGATACCTCTATCAATAGGTGCTGAGACCTGTAATTGCCATACCAACGGGTATTTGAATCGCTAGAATATTTCTACACATTTTTTAGAAAATTAAATTTTATTGAAAATCACCTGAACTATAGCCCACAAAATCAGAGCTACAAAATGGGAAATCTGCAATTGTGCTCCAATTCCGATGATTGATACCTCTATCAATAGGCGTTGAGACCTGTAATTGCTATGCCAACATCGCTAGAAAATTTCTACACATTTTTTAGAAAATTCAATTTTATTGAAAATCACCTGAATTATAGCCCACAAAATCAGAGCTACAAAATGGAAAATCTGCAATTGTGCTCCGATTCCGATGATTGATACCTCTATCAATAGGCGTTGAGACCTGTAATTGCTATGCCAACATCGCTAGAAAATTTCTACACATTTTTTAGAAAATTCAATTTTATTGAAAATCACCTGAACTATAGCCCACAAAATCAGAGCTACAAAATGGAAAATCTGCAATTGTGCTCCAATTCCGATGATTGATACCTCTATCAATAGGCGTTGAGACCTGTAATTGCTATGCCAACATCGCTAGAAAATTTCTACACATTTTTTAGAAAATTCAATTTTATTGAAAATCACCTGAACTATAGCCCACAAAATCAGAGCTACAAAATGGAAAATCTGCAATTGTGCTCCGATTCCGATGATTGATACCTCTATCAATAGGCGTTGAGACCTGTAATTGCTATGCCAACATCGCTAGAAAATTTCTACACATTTTTTAGAAAATTCAATTTTATTGAAAATCACCTGAACTATAGCCCACAAAATCAGAGCTACAAAATCGAAAATCTGCAATTGTGCTCCGATTCCGATGATTGATACCTCTATCAATAGGCGTTGAGACCTGTAATTGCCATGCCAACGGGTATTTGAATCGCTAGAATATTTCTACACATTTTTTAGAAAATTCAATTTTATTGAAAATCACCTGAACTATAGCCCACAAAATCAGAGCTACAAAATGGAAAATCTGCAATTGTGCTCCAATTCCGATGATTGATACCTCTATCAATAGGCGTTGAGACCTGTAATTGCTATGCCAACATCGCTAGAAAATTTCTACACATTTTTTAGAAAATTCAATTTTATTGAAAATCACCTCAACTATAGCCCACAAAATCAGAGCTACAAAATGGAAAATCTGCAATTGTGCTCCGATTCCGATGATTGATACCTCTATCAATAGGCGTTGAGACCTGTAATTGCTATGCCAACATCGCTAGAAAATTTCTACACATTTTTTAGAAAATTCAATTTTATTGAAAATCACCTGAACTATAGCCCACAAAATCAGAGCTACAAAATGGAAAATCTGCAATTGTGCTCCAATTCCGATGATTGATACCTCTATCAATAGGCGTTGAGACCTGTAATTGCTATGCCAACATCGCTAGAAAATTTCTACACATTTTTTAGAAAATTAAATTTTATTGAAAATCACCTGAACTATAGCCCACAAAATCAGAGCTACAAAATGGAAAATCTGCAATTGTGCTCCGATTCCGATGATTGATACCTCTATCAATAGGCGTTGAGACCTGTAATTGCTATGCCAACATCGCTAGAAAATTTCTACACATTTTTTAGAAAATTCAATTTTATTGAAAATCACCTGAACTATAGCCCACAAAATCAGAGCTACAAAATGGAAAATCTGCAATTGTGCTCCGATTCCGATGATTGATACCTCTATCAATAGGCGTTGAGACCTGTAATTGCCATGCCAACGGGTATTTGAATCGCTAGAATATTTCTACACATTTTTTAGAAAATTCAATTTTATTGAAAATCACCTGAACTATAGCCCACAAAATCAGAGCTACAAAATGGAAAATCTTCAATTGTGCTCCGATTCCGATGATTGATACCTCTATCAATAGGCGTTGAGACCTGTAATTGCTATGCCAACATCGCTAGAAAATTTCTACACATTTTTTAGAAAATTCAATTTTATTGAAAATCACCTGAACTATAGCCCACAAAATCAGAGCTACAAAATGGAAAATCTGCAATTGTGCTCCGATTCCGATGATTGATACCTCTATCAATAGGCGTTGAGACCTATAATTGCTATGCCAACATCGCTAGAAAATTTCTACACATTTTTTAGAAAATTCAATTTTATTGAAAATCACCTGAACTATAGCCCACAAAATCAGAGCTACAAAATGGAAAATCTGCAATTGTGCTCCGATTCCGATGATTGATACCTCTATCAATAGGCGTTGAGACCTGTAATTGCTATGCCAACATCGCTAGAAAATTTCTACACATTTTTTAGAAAATTCAATTTTATTGAAAATCACCTGAACTATAGCCCACAAAATCAGAGCTACAAAATGGAAAATCTGCAATTGTGCTCCAATTCCGATGATTGATACCTCTATCAATAGGTGTTGAGACCTGTAATTGCTATGCCAACATCGCTAGAAAATTTCTACACATTTTTTAGAAAATTCAATTTTATTGAAAATCACCTGAACTATAGCCCACAAAATCAGAGCTACAAAATGGAAAATCTGCAATTGTGCTCCGATTCCGATGATTGATACCTCTATCAATAGGCGTTGAGACCTATAATTGCTAAGCCAACATCGCTAGAAAATTTCTACACATTTTTTAGAAAATTCAATTTTATTGAAAATCACCTGAACTATAGCCCACAAAATCAGAGCTACAAAATGGAAAATCTGTAATTGTGCTCCGATTCCGATGATTGATACCTCTATCAATAGGCGTTGAGACCTATAATTGCTATGCCAACATCGCTAGAAAATTTCTACACATTTTTTAGAAAATTAAATTTTATTGAAAATCACCTGAACTATAGCCCACAAAATCAGAGCTACAAAATGGAAAATCTGCAATTGTGCTCCGATTCCGATGATTGATACCTCTATCAATAGGCGTTGAGACCTGTAATTGCTATGCCAACATCGCTAGAAAATTTCTACACATTTTTTAGAAAATTCAATTTTATTGAAAATCACCTGAACTATAGCCCACAAAATCAGAGCTACAAAATGGAAAATCTGCAATTGTGCTCCGATTCCGATGATTGATACCTCTATCAATAGGCGCTGAGACCTGTAATTGCCATGCCAACGGGTATTTGAATCGCTAGAAAATTTCTACACATTTTTTTGGAAAATTCAATTGTATTGAAAATCACCTGAACTATAGCCCATAAAATCAGAGCTACAAAATGGAATATCTGCAATTGTGCTCCAATTCCGATGATTGATACCTCTATCAATAGGCGTTGAGACCTGTAATTGCTATGCCAACATCGCTAGAAAATTTCTACACATTTTTTAGAAAATTCAATTTTATTGAAAATCACCTGAACTATAGCCCACAAAATCAGAGCTACAAAATGGAAAATCTGCAATTGTGCTCCGATTCCGATGATTGATACCTCTATCAATAGGCGTTGAGACCTGTAATTGCCATGCCAACGGGTATTTGAATCGCTAGAATATTTCTACACATTTTTTAGAAAATTAAATTTTATTGAAAATCACCTGAACTATAGCCCACAAAATCAGAGCTACAAAATTGAAAATCTGCAATTGTGCTCCAATTCCGATGATTGATACCTCTATCAATAGGCGTTGAGACCTGTAATTGCTATGCCAACATCGCTAGAAAATTTCTACACATTTTTTAGAAAATTAAATTTTATTGAAAATCACCTGAACTATAGCCCACAAAATCCAAGCTACAATATGGAAAATCTGCAATTGTGCTCCGATTCCGATGATTGATACCTCTATCAATAGGCGTTGAGACCTGTAATTGCCATGCCAACGGATATTTGAATCGCTAGAATATTTCTACACATTTTTTAGAAAATTCAATTTTATTGAAAATCACCTGAACTATAGCCCACAAAATCAGAGCTACAAAATGGAAAATCTGCAATTGTGCTCCGATTCCGATGATTGATACCTCTATCAATAGGCGTTGAGACCTGTAATTGCTATGCCAACATCGCTAGAATATTTCTACACATTTTGTAAAAAATTCAATTTTATTGAAAATCACCTGAACTATAGCCCACAAAATCAGAGCTACAAAATGGAAAATCTGCAATTGTGCTCCAATTCCGATGATTGATACCTCTATCAATAGGCGTTGAGACCTGTAATTGCCATGCCAACGGGTATTTGAATCGCTAGAATATTTCTACACATTTTTTAGAAAATTAAATTTTATTGAAAATCACCTGAACTATAGCCCACAAAATCAGAGCTACAAAATGGAAAATCTGCAATTGTGCTCCAATTCCGATGATTGATACCTCTATCAATAGGCGTTGAGACCTGTAATTGCTATGCCAACATCGCTAGAATATTTCTACACATTTTTTAGAAAATTCAATTTTATTGAAAATCACCTGAACTATAGCCCACAAAATCCAAGCTACAAAATGGAAAATCTGCAATTGTGCTCCGATTCCGATGATTGATACCTCTATCAATAGGCGTTGAGACCTGTAATTGCCATGCCAACGGGTATTTGAATCGCTAGAATATTTCTACACATTTTTTAGAAAATTCAATTTTATTGAAAATCACCTGAACTATAGCCCACAAAATCCAAGCTACAAAATGGAAAATCTGCAATTGTGCTCCGATTCCGATGATTGATACCTCTATCAATAGGCGTTGAGACCTGTAATTGCCATGTCAACGGGTATTTGAATCGCTAGAATATTTCTACACATTTTTTAGAAAATTCAATTTTATTGAAAATCACCTGAACTATAGCCCACAAAATCAGAGCTACAAAATGGAAAATCTTCAATTGTGCTCCGATTCCGATGATTGATACCTCTATCAATAGGCGTTGAGACCTGTAATTGCTATGCCAACATCGCTAGAAAATTTCTACACATTTTTTAGAAAATTCAATTTTATTGAAAATCACCTGAACTATAGCCCACAAAATCAGAGCTACAAAATGGAAAATCTGCAATTGTGCTCCGATTCCGATGATTGATACCTCTATCAATAGGCGTTGAGACCTGTAATTGCCATGCCAACGGGTATTTGAATCGCTAGAATATTTCTACACATTTTTTAGAAAATTAAATTTTATTGAAAATCACCTGAACTATAGCCCACAAAATCAGAGCTACAAAATTGAAAATCTGCAATTGTGCTCCAATTCCGATGATTGATACCTCTATCAATAGGCGTTGAGACCTGTAATTGCTATGCCAACATCGCTAGAAAATTTCTACACATTTTTTAGAAAATTAAATTTTATTGAAAATCACCTGAACTATAGCCCACAAAATCCAAGCTACAATATGGAAAATCTGCAATTGTGCTCCGATTCCGATGATTGATACCTCTATCAATAGGCGTTGAGACCTGTAATTGCCATGCCAACGGATATTTGAATCGCTAGAATATTTCTACACATTTTTTAGAAAATTCAATTTTATTGAAAATCACCTGAACTATAGCCCACAAAATCAGAGCTACAAAATGGAAAATCTGCAATTGTGCTCCGATTCCGATGATTGATACCTCTATCAATAGGCGTTGAGACCTGTAATTGCTATGCCAACATCGCTAGAATATTTCTACACATTTTGTAAAAAATTCAATTTTATTGAAAATCACCTGAACTATAGCCCACAAAATCAGAGCTACAAAATGGAAAATCTGCAATTGTGCTCCAATTCCGATGATTGATACCTCTATCAATAGGCGTTGAGACCTGTAATTGCCATGCCAACGGGTATTTGAATCGCTAGAATATTTCTACACATTTTTTAGAAAATTAAATTTTATTGAAAATCACCTGAACTATAGCCCACAAAATCAGAGCTACAAAATGGAAAATCTGCAATTGTGCTTCAATTCCGATGATTGATACCTCTATCAATAGGCGTTGAGACCTGTAATTGCTATGCCAACATCGCTAGAATATTTCTACACATTTTTTAGAAAATTCAATTTTATTGAAAATCACCTGAACTATAGCCCACAAAATCCAAGCTACAAAATGGAAAATCTGCAATTGTGCTCCGATTCCGATGATTGATACCTCTATCAATAGGCGTTGAGACCTGTAATTGCCATGCCAACGGGTATTTGAATCGCTAGAATATTTCTACACATTTTTTAGAAAATTCAATTTTATTGAAAATCACCTGAACTATAGCCCACAAAATCAGAGCTACAAAATGGAAAATCTTCAATTGTGTTCCGATTCCGATGATTGATACCTCTATCAATAGGCGTTGAGACCTGTAATTGCTATGCCAACATCGCTAGAAAATTTCTACACATTTTTTAGAAAATTCAATTTTATTGAAAATCACCTGAACTATAGCCCACAAAATCAGAGCTACAAAATGGAAAATCTGCAATTGTGCTCCGATTCCGATGATTGATACCTCTATCAATAGGCGTTGAGACCTGTAATTGCCATGCCAACGGGTATTTGAATCGCTAGAATATTTCTACACATTTTTTAGAAAATTCAATTTTATTGAAAATCACCTGAACTATAGCCCACAAAATCAGAGCTACAAAATGGAAAATCTGCAATTGTGCTCCAATTCCGATGATTGATACCTCTATCAATAGGCGTTGAGACCTGTAATTGCTATGCCAACATCGCTAGAAAATTTCTACACATTTTTTAGAAAATTCAATTTTATTGAAAATCACCTGAACTATAGCCCACAAAATCAGAGCTACAAAATGGAAAATCTGCAATTGTGCTCCGATTCCGATGATTGATACCTCTATCAATAGGCGTTGAGACCTGTAATTGCCATGCCAACGGGTATTTGAATCGCTAGAATATTTCTACACATTTTTTAGAAAATTCAATTTTATTGAAAATCACCTGAACTATAGCCCACAAAATCAGAGCTACAAAATGGAAAATCTGCAATTGTGCTCCGATTCCGATGATTGATACCTCTATCAATAGGCGTTGAGATCTGTAATTGCTATGCCAACATCGCTAGAACATTTCTACACATTTTTTAGAAAATTCAATTTTATTGAAAATCACCTGAACTATAGCCCACAAAATCAGAGCTACAAAATGGAAAATCTGCAATTGTGCTCCGATTCCGATGATTGATACCTCTATCAATAGGCGTTGAGACCTGTAATTGTTATGCCAACATCGCTAGAATATTTCTACACATTTTTTAGAAAATTCAATTTTATTGAAAATCACCTGAACTATAGCCCACAAAATCAGAGCTACAAAATGGAAAATCTGCAATTGTGCTCCGATTCCGATGATTGATACCTCTATCAATAGGCGTTGAGACCTGTAATTGCCATGCCAACGGGTATTTGAATCGCTAGAATATTTCTACACATTTTTTAGAAAATTCAATTTTATTGAAAATCACCTGAACTATAGCCCACAAAATCAGAGCTACAAAATGGAAAATCTGCAATTGTGCTCCGATTCCGATGATTGATACCTCTATCAATAGGCGTTGAGACCTGTAATTGTTATGCCAACATCGCTAGAATATTTCTACACATTTTTTAGAAAATTCAATTTTATTGAAAATCACCTGAACTATAGCCCACAAAATCAGAGCTACAAAATGGAAAATCTGCAATTGTGCTCCAATTCCGATGATTGATACCTCTATCAATAGGCGTTGAGACCTGTAATTGCCATGCCAACGGGTATTTGAATCGCTAGAATATTTCTACACATTTTTTAGAAAATTAAATTTTATTGAAAATCACCTGAACTATAGCCCACAAAATCAGAGCTACAAAATGGAAAATCTGCAATTGTGCTCCGATTCCGATGATTGATACCTCTATCAATAGGCGTTGAGACCTGTAATTGCTATGCCAACATCGCTAGAATATTTCTACACATTTTTTAGAAAATTCAATTTTATTGAAAATCACCTGAACTATAGCCCACAAAATCCAAGCTACAAAATGGAAAATCTGCAATTGTGCTCCGATTCCGATGATTGATACCTCTATCAATAGGCGTTGAGACCTGTAATTGCCATGTCAACGGGTATTTGAATCGCTAGAATATTTCTACACATTTTTTAGAAAATTAAATTTTATTGAAAATCACCTGAACTATAGCCCACAAAATCAGAGCTACAAAATGGAAAATCTGCAATTGTGCTCCGATTCCGATGATTGATACCTCTATCAATAGGCGTTGAGACCTGTAATTGCTATGCCAACATCGCTAGAATATTTCTACACACTTTTTAGAAAATTCAATTTTATTGAAAATCACCTGAACTATAGCCCACAAAATCCAAGCTACAAAATGGAAAATCTGCAATTGTGCTCCGATTCCGATGATTGATACCTCTATCAATAGGCGTTGAGACCTGTAATTGCCATGCCAACGGGTATTTGAATCGCTAGAATATTTCTACACATTTTTTAGAAAATTCAATTTTATTGAAAATCACCTGAACTATAGCCCACAAAATCAGAGCTACAAAATGGAAAATCTGCAATTGTGCTCCGATTCCGATGATTGATACCTCTATCAATAGGCGTTGAGACCTGTAATTGCTATGCCAACATCGCTAGAAAATTTCTACACATTTTTTAGAAAATTCAATTTTATTGAAAATCACCTGAACTATAGCCCACAAAATCAGAGCTACAAAATGGAAAATCTGCAATTGTGCTCCGATTCCGATGATTGATACCTCTATCAATAGGCGTTGAGACCTGTAATTGCTATGCCAACATCGCTAGAATATTTCTACACACTTTTTAGAAAATTCAATTTTATTGAAAATCACCTGATTTATAGCCCACAAAATCCAAGCTACAAAATGGAAAATCTGCAATTGTGCTCCGATTCCGATGATTGATACCTCTATCAATAGGCGTTGAGACCTGTAATTGCCATGCCAACGGGTATTTGAATCGCTAGAATATCTCTACACATTTTTTAGAAAATTAAATTTTATTGAAAATCACCTGAACTATAGCCCACAAAATCAGAGCTACAAAATGGAAAATCTGCAATTGTGCTCCGATTCCGATGATTGATACCTCTATCAATAGGCGTTGAGACCTGTAATTGCTATGCCAACATCGCTAGAATATTTCTACACATTTTTAGAAAATTCAATTTTATTGAAAATCACCTGAACTATAGCCCACAAAATCCAAGCTACAAAATGGAAAATCTGCAATTGTGCGCAAATTCCGATGATTGATACCTCTATCAATAGGCGTTGAGACCTGTAATTGCTATGCCAACATCGCTAGAATATTTCTACACATTTTTTAGAAAATTCAATTTTATTGAAAATCACCTGAACTATAGCCCACAAAATCCAAGCTACAAAATGGAAAATCTGCAATTGTGCTCCGATTCCGATGATTGATACCTCTATCAATAGGCGTTGAGACCTGTAATTGCCATGCCAACGGGTATTTGAATCGCTAGAATATTTCTACACATTTTTTAGAAAATTCAATTTTATTGAAAATCACCTGAACTATAGCCCACAAAATCCAAGCTACCAAATGGAAAATCTGCAATTGTGCTCCGATTCCGATGATTGATACCTCTATCAATAGGCGTTGAGACCTGTAATTGCTATGCCAACATCGCTAGAATATTTCTACACATTTTTTAGAAAATTCAATTTTATTGAAAATCACCTGTAACTATAGCCCACAAAATCCAAGCTACAAAATGGAAAATCTGCAATTGTGCTCCAATTCCGATGATTGATACCTCTATCAATAGGCGTTGAGACCTGTAATTGCTATGCCAACATCGCTAGAATATTTCTACACATTTTTTAGAAAATTCAATTTTATTGAAAATCACCTGAACTATAGCCCACAAAATCCAAGCTACAAAATGGAATATCTGCAATTGTGCTCCGATTCCGATGATTGATACCTCTATCAATAGGCGTTGAGACCTGTAATTGCCATGCCAACGGGTATTTGAATCGCTAGAATATTTCTACACATTTTTTAGAAAATTCAATTTTATTGAAAATCACCTGAACTATAGCCCACAAAATCAGAGCTACAAAATGGAAAATCTGCAATTGTGCTCCGATTCCGATGATTGATACCTCTATCAATAGGCGTTGAGACCTGTAATTGCTATGCCAACATCGCTAGAAAATTTCTACACATTTTTTAGAAAATTCAATTTTATTGAAAATCACCTGAACTATAGCCCACAAAATCAGAGCTGCAAAATCGAAAATCTGCAATTGTGCTCCGATTCCGATGATTGATACCTCTATCAATAGGTGTTGAGACCTGTAATTACCATGCCAACGGGTATTTGGATCGCTAGAATATTTCTACACATTTTGTAGAAAATTCAATTTTATTGAAAATCACCTGAACTATAGCCCACAAAATCCAAGCTACAAAATGGAAAATCTGCAATTGTGCTCCGATTCCGATGATTGATACCTCTATCAATAGGCGTTGAGACCTGTAATTGCCATGCCAACGGGTATTTGAATCGCTAGAATATTTCTACACATTTTTTAGAAAATTCAATTTTATTGAAAATCACCTGAACTATAGCCCACAAAATCAGAGCTACAAAATGGAAAATCTTCAATTGTGCTCCGATTCCGATGATTGATACCTCTATCAATAGGCGTTGAGACCTGTAATTGCTATGCCAACATCGCTAGAAAATTTCTACACATTTTTTAGAAAATTCAATTTTATTGAAAATCACCTGAACTATAGCCCATAAAATCAGAGCTACAAAATGGAAAATCTGCAATTGTGCTCCGATTCCGATGATTGATACCTCTATCAATAGGCGTTGAGACCTGTAATTGCTATGCCAACATCGCTAGAAAATTTCTACACATTTTTTAGAAAATTAAATTTTATTGAAAATCACCTGAACTATAGCCCACAAAATCAGAGCTACAAAATGGAAAATCTGCAATTGTGCTCCGATTCCGATGATTGATACCTCTATCAATAGGCGCTGAGACCTGTAATTGCCATGCCAACGGGTATTTGAATCGCTACAAAATTTCTACACATTTTTTAGAAAATTAAATTTTATTGAAAATCACCTGAACTATAGCCCACAAAATCAGAGCTACAAAATGGAAAATCTGCAATTGTGCTCCGATTCCGATGATTGATACCTCTATCAACAGGCGTTGAGACCTGTAATTGCTATGCCAACATCGCTAGAATATTTCTACACATTTTTTAGAAAATTCAATTTTATTGAAAATCACCTGAACTATAGCCCACAAAATCCAAGCTACAAAATGGAAAATCTGCAATTGTGCTCCGATTCCGATGATTGATACCTCTATCAATAGGCGTTGAGACCTGTAATTGCCATGCCAACGGGTATTTGAATCGCTAGAATATCTCTACACATTTTTTAGAAAATTAAATTTTATTGAAAATCACCTGAACTATAGCCCACAAAATCAGAGCTACAAAATGGAAAATCTGCAATTGTGCTCCGATTCCGATGATTGATACCTCTATCAATAGGCGTTGAGACCTGTAATTGCTATGCCAACATCGCTAGAAAATTTCTACACATTTTTTAGAAAATTCAATTTTATTGAAAATCACCTGAACTATAGCCCACAAAATCAGAGCTGCAAAATCGAAAATCTGCAATTGTGCTCCGATTCCGATGATTGATACCTCTATCAATAGGTGTTGAGACCTGTAATTACCATGCCAACGGGTATTTGGATCGCTAGAATATTTCTACACATTTTGTAGAAAATTCAATTTTATTGAAAATCACCTGAACTATAGCCCACAAAATCCAAGCTACAAAATGGAAAATCTGCAATTGTGCTCCGATTCCGATGATTGATACCTCTATCAATAGGCGTTGAGACCTGTAATTGCTATGCCAACATCGCTAGAATATTTCTACACATTTTTTAGAAAATTCAATTTTATTGAAAATCACCTGAACTATAGCCCACAAAATCCAAGCTACAAAATGGAAAATCTGCAATTGTGCTCCGATTCCGATGATTGATACCTCTATCAATAGGCGTTGAGACCTGTAATTGCCATGCCAACGGGTATTTGAATCGCTAGAATATTTCTACACATTTTTTAGAAAATTCAATTTTATTGAAAATCACCTGAACTATAGCCCACAAAATCAGAGCTACAAAATGGAAAATCTTCAATTGTGCTCCGATTCCGATGATTGATACCTCTATCAATAGGCGTTGAGACCTGTAATTGCTATGCCAACATCGCTAGAAAATTTCTACACATTTTTTAGAAAATTCAATTTTATTGAAAATCACCTGAACTATAGCCCATAAAATCAGAGCTACAAAATGGAAAATCTGCAATTGTGCTCCGATTCCGATGATTGATACCTCTATCAATAGGCGTTGAGACCTGTAATTGCTATGCCAACATCGCTAGAAAATTTCTACACATTTTTTAGAAAATTAAATTTTATTGAAAATCACCTGAACTATAGCCCACAAAATCAGAGCTACAAAATGGAAAATCTGCAATTGTGCTCCGATTCCGATGATTGATACCTCTATCAATAGGCGCTGAGACCTGTAATTGCCATGCCAACGGGTATTTGAATCGCTACAAAATTTCTACACATTTTTTAGAAAATTAAATTTTATTGAAAATCACCTGAACTATAGCCCACAAAATCAGAGCTACAAAATGGAAAATCTGCAATTGTGCTCCGATTCCGATGATTGATACCTCTATCAACAGGCGTTGAGACCTGTAATTGCTATGCCAACATCGCTAGAATATTTCTACACATTTTTTAGAAAATTCAATTTTATTGAAAATCACCTGAACTATAGCCCACAAAATCCAAGCTACAAAATGGAAAATCTGCAATTGTGCTCCGATTCCGATGATTGATACCTCTATCAATAGGCGTTGAGACCTGTAATTGCCATGCCAACGGGTATTTGAATCGCTAGAATATCTCTACACATTTTTTAGAAAATTAAATTTTATTGAAAATCACCTGAACTATAGCCCACAAAATCAGAGCTACAAAATGGAAAATCTGCAATTGTGCTCCGATTCCGATGATTGATACCTCTATCAACAGGCGTTGAGACCTGTAATTGCTATGCCAACATCGCTAGAATATTTCTACACATTTTTTAGAAAATTCAATTTTATTGAAAATCACCTGAACTATAGCCCACAAAATCAGAGCTACAAAATGGAAAATCTTCAATTGTGCTCCGATTCCGATGATTGATACCTCTATCAATAGGCGTTGAGACCTGTAATTGCTATGCCAACATCGCTAGAATATTTCTACACATTTTTTAGAAAATTCAATTTTATTGAAAATCACCTGAACTATAGCCCACAAAATCCAAGCTACAAAATGGAAAATCTGCAATTGTGCTCCGATTCCGATGATTGATACCTCTATCAATAGGCGTTGAGACCTGTAATTGCCATGCCAACGGGTATTTGAATCGCTAGAATATCTCTACACATTTTTTAGAAAATTAAATTTTATTGAAAATCACCTGAACTATAGCCCACAAAATCAGAGCTACAAAATGGAAAATCTGCAATTGTGCTCCGATTCCGATGATTGATACCTCTATCAACAGGCGTTGAGACCTGTAATTGCTATGCCAACATCGCTAGAATATTTCTACACATTTTTTAGAAAATTCAATTTTATTGAAAATCACCTGAACTATAGCCCACAAAATCAGAGCTACAAAATGGAAAATCTGCAATTGTGCTCCGATTCCGATGATTGATACCTCTATCAATAGGCGTTGAGACCTGTAATTGCTATGCCAACATCGCTAGAATATTTCTACACATTTTTTAGAAAATTCAATTTTATTGAAAATCACCTGAACTATAGCCCACAAAATCCAAGCTACAAAATGGAAAATCTGCAATTGTGCTCCGATTCCGATGATTGATACCTCTATCAATAGGCGTTGAGACCTGTAATTGCCATGCCAACGGGTATTTGAATCGCTAGAATATCTCTACACATTTTTTAGAAAATTAAATTTTATTGAAAATCACCTGAACTATAGCCCACAAAATCAGAGCTACAAAATGGAAAATCTGCAATTGTGCTCCGATTCCGATGATTGATACCTCTATCAACAGGCGTTGAGACCTGTAATTGCTATGCCAACATCGCTAGAATATTTCTACACATTTTTTAGAAAATTCAATTTTATTGAAAATCACCTGAACTATAGCCCACAAAATCAGAGCTACAAAATGGAAAATCTTCAATTGTGCTCCGATTCCGATGATTGATACCTCTATCAATAGGCGTTGAGACCTGTAATTGCTATGCCAACATCGCTAGAATATTTCTACACATTTTTTAGAAAATTCAATTTTATTGAAAATCACCTGAACTATAGCCCACAAAATCCAAGCTACAAAATGGAAAATCTGCAATTGTGCTCCGATTCCGATGATTGATACCTCTATCAATAGGCGTTGAGACCTGTAATTGCCATGCCAACGGGTATTTGAATCGCTAGAATATCTCTACACATTTTTTAGAAAATTAAATTTTATTGAAAATCACCTGAACTATAGCCCACAAAATCAGAGCTACAAAATGGAAAATCTGCAATTGTGCTCCGATTCCGATGATTGATACCTCTATCAACAGGCGTTGAGACCTGTAATTGCTATGCCAACATCGCTAGAATATTTCTACACATTTTTTAGAAAATTCAATTTTATTGAAAATCACCTGAACTATAGCCCACAAAATCCAAGCTACAAAATGGAAAATCTGCAATTGTGCTCCGATTCCGATGATTGATACCTCGATCAATAGGCGTTGAGACCTGTAATTGCCATGCCAACGGGTATTTGAATCGCTAGAATATTTCTACACATTTTTTAGAAAATTAAATTTTATTGAAAATCACCTGAACTATAGCCCACAAAATCAGAGCTACAAAATGGAAAATCTGCAATTGTGCTCCGATTCCGATGATTGATACCTCTATCAATAGGCGCTGAGACCTGTAATTGCCATGCCAACGGGTATTTTAATCGCTACAAAATTTCTACACATTTTTTAGAAAATTCAATTTTATTGAAAATCACCTGAACTATAGCCCACAAAATCAGAGCTACAAAATGGAAAATCTGCAATTGTGCTCCAATTCCGATGATTGATACCTCTATCAATAGGCGTTGAGACCTGTAATTGCTATGCTAACATCGCTAGAATATTTCTACACATTTTTTAGAAAATTCAATTTTATTGAAAATCACCTGAACTATAGCCCACAAAATCAGAGCTACAAAATGGAAAATCTGCAATTGTGCTCCGATTCCGATGATTGATACCTCTATCAATAGGCGTTGAGACCTGTAATTGCCATGCCAACGGGTATTTGAATCGCTAGAATATTTCTACACATTTTTTAGAAAATTCAATTTTATTGAAAATCACCTGAACTATAGCCCACAAAATCAGAGCTACAAAATGGAAAATCTGCAATTGTGCTCCGATTCCGATGATTGATACCTCTATCAATAGGCGTTGAGACCTGTAATTGCTATGCCAACATCGCTAGAATATTTCTACACATTTTTTAGAAAATTCAATTTTATTGAAAATCACCTGAACTATAGCCCACAAAATCAGAGCTACAAAATGGAAAATCTGCAATTGTGCTCCGATTCCGATGATTGATACCTCTATCAATAGGCGTTGAGACCTGTAATTGCCATGCCAACGGGTATTTGAATCGCTAGAATATTTCTACACATTTTTTAGAAAATTAAATTTTATTGAAAATCACCTGAACTATAGCCCACAAAATCAGAGCTACAAAATGGAAAATCTGCAATTGTGCTCCGATTCCGATGATTGATACCTCTATCAATAGGCGTTGAGACCTGTAATTGCTATGCCAACATCGCTAGAAAATTTCTACACATTTTTTAGAAAATTCAATTTTATTGAAAATCACCTGAACTATAGCCCACAAAATCAGAGCTACAAAATGGAAAATCTGCAATTGTGCTCCGATTCCGATGATTCTCTATCACTAGGCGTTGAGACCTGTAATTGCCATGCCAACGGGTATTTGAATCGCTAGAATATTTCTACACATTTTTTAGAAAATTAAATTTTATTGAAAATCACCTGAACTATAGCCCACAAAATCAGAGCTACAAAATGGAAAATCTGCAATTGTGCTCCAATTCCGATGATTGATACCTCTATCAATAGGCGTTGAGACCTGTAATTGCTATGCCAACATCGCTAGAAAATTTCTACACATTTTTTACAAAATTCAATTTTATTGAAAATCACCTGAACTATAGCCCACAAAATCAGAGCTACAAAATGGAAAATCTGCAATTGTGCTCCGATTCCGATGATTGATACCTCTATCAATAGGCGCTGAGACCTGTAATTGCCATGCCAACGGGTATTTGAATCGCTACAAAATTTCTACACATTTTTTAGAAAATTCAATTTTATTGAAAATCACCTGAACTATAGCCCACAAAATCAGAGCTACAAAATGGAAAATCTGCAATTGTGCTCCGATTCCGATGATTGATACCTCTATCAATAGGCGTTGAGACCTGTAATTGCTATGCCAACATCGCTAGAAAATTTCTACACATTTTTTAGAAAATTAAATTTTATTGAAAATCACCTGAACTATAGCCCACAAAATCAGAGCTACAAAATGGAAAATCTGCAATTGTGCTCCGATTCCGATGATTGATACCTCTATCAATAGGCGTTGAGACCTGTAATTGCCATGCCAACATCGCTAGAATATTTCTACACATTTTTTAGAAAATTCAATTTTATTGAAAATCACCTGAACTATAGCCCACAAAATCCAAGCTACAAAATGGAAAATCTGCAATTGTGCTCCGATTCCGATGATTGATACCTCTATCAATAGGCGTTGAGACCTGTAATTGCCATGCCAACGGGTATTTGAATCGCTAGAATATTTCTACACATTTTTTAGAAAATTCAATTTTATTGAAAATCACCTGAACTATAGCCCACAAAATCAGAGCTACAAAATGGAAAATCTGCAATTGTGCTCCAATTCCGATGATTGATACCTCTATCAATAGGCGTTGAGACCTGTAATTGCTATGCCAACATCGCTAGAAAATTTCTACACATTTTTTAGAAAATTAAATTTTATTGAAAATCACCTGAACTATAGCCCACAAAATCCAAGCTACAAAATGGAAAATCTGCAATTGTGCTCCGATTCCGATGATTGATACCTCTATCAATAGGCGTTGAGACCTGTAATTGCTATGCTAACATCGCTAGAAAATTTCTACACATTTTTTAGAAAATTCAATTTTATTGAAAATCACCTGAACTATAGCCCACAAAATCAGAGCTACAAAATGGAAAATCTGCAATTGTGCTCCGATTCCGATGATTGATACCTCTATCAATAGGCGTTAAGACCTGTAATTGCTATGCCAACGGGTATTTGAATCGCTAGAATATTTCTACACATTTTTTAGAAAATTAAATTTTATTGAAAATCACCTGAACAAAATCAGAGCTACAAAATGGAAAATCTGCAATTGTGCTCCGATTCCGATGATTGATACCTCTATCAATAGGCGTTCAGACCTGTAATTGCCATGCCAACGGGTATTTGAATCGCTAGAATATTTCTACACATTTTTTAGAAAATTCAATTTTATTGAAAATCACCTGAACTCTAGCCCACAAAATCAGAGCTACAAAATGGAAAATCTGCAATTGTGCTCCGATTCCGATGATTGATACCTCTATCAATAGGCGTTGAGACCTGTAATTGCTATGCCAACATCGCTAGAAAATTTCTACACATTTTTTAGAAAATTCAATTTTATTGAAAATCACCTGAACTATAGCCCACAAAATCCAAGCTACAAAATGGAAAATCTGCAATTGTGCTCCGATTCCGATGATTGATACCTCTATCAATAGGCGTTGAGACCTGTAATTGCCATGCCAACGGGTATTTGAATCGCTAGAATATCGCTACACATTTTTTAGAAAATTAAATTTTATTGAAAATCACCTGAACTATAGCCCTCAAAATCCAAGCTACAAAATGGAAAATCTGCAATTGTGCTCCGATTCCGATGATTGATACCTCTATCAATAGTCGTTGCGACCTGTAATTGCCATGCCAACATCGCTAGAATATTTCTACACATTTTTTAGAAAATTCAATTTTATTGAAAATCACCTGAACGCCAACATCGCTAGAATATTTCTACACATTTTTTAGAAAATTCAATTTTATTGAAAATCACCTGAACTATAGCCCACAAAATCAGAGCTACAAAATGGAAAATCTGCAATTGTGCTCCGATTCCGATGATTGATACCTCTATCAATAGGCGTTGAGACCTGTAATTGCTATGCTAACATCGCTAGAAAATTTCTACACATTTTTTAGAAAATTCAATTTTATTGAAAATCACCTGAACTATAGCCCACAAAATCAGAGCTACAAAATGGAAAATCTGCAATTGTGCTCCGATTCCGATGATTGATACCTCTATCAATAGGCGTTAAGACCTGTAATTGCTATGCCAACATCGCTAGAAAATTTCTACACATTTTTTAGAAAATTAAATTTTATTGAAAATCACCTGAACTATAGCCCACAAAATCAGAGCTACAAAATAGAAAATCTGCAATTGTGCTCCGATTCCGATGATTGATACCTCTATCAATAGGCGTTAAGGCCTGTAATTGCTATGCCAACATCGCTAGAAAATTTCTACACATTTTTTAGAAAATTAAATTTTATTGAAAATCACCTGAACTATAGCCCACAAAATCAGAGCTACAAAATGGAAAATCTGCAATTGTGCTCCGATTCCGATGATTGATACCTCTATCAATAGGCGTTAAGACCTGTAATTGCTATGCCAACATCGCTAGAAAATTTCTACACATTTTTTAGAAAATTAAATTTTATTGAAAATCACCTGAACTATAGCCCACAAAATCAGAGCTACAAAATGGAAAATCTGCAATTGTGCTCCGATTCCGATGATTGATACCTCTATCAATAGGCGTTGAGACCTGTAATTGCTATGCCAACATCGCTAGAAAATTTCTACACATTTTTTAGAAAATTCAATTTTATTGAAAATCACCTGAACTATAGCCCACAAAATCCAAGCTACAAAATGGAAAATCTGCAATTGTGCTCCGATTCCGGTGATTGATACCTCTATCAATAGGCGTTAAGACCTGTAATTGCTATGCCAACATCGCTAGAAAATTTTTACACATTTTTTAGAAAATTAAATTTTATTGAAAATCACCTGAACTATAGCCCACAAAATCAGAGCTACAAAATGGAAAATCTGCAATTGTGCTCCGATTCCGATGATTGATACCTCGATCAATAGGCGTTAAGACCTGTAATTGCTATGCCAACATTGCTAGAAAATTTCTACACATTTTTTAGAAAATTAAATTTTATTGAAAATCACCTGAACTATAGCCCACAAAATCAGAGCTACAAAATGGAAAATCTGCAATTGTGCTCCAATTCCGATGATTGATACCTCTATCAATAGTCGTTGAGACCTGTAATTGCCATGCCAACATCGCTAGAATATTTCTACACATTTTTTAGAAAATTCAATTTTATTGAAAATCACCTGAACTATAGCCCACAAAATCAGAGCTACAAAATGGAAAATCTGCAATTGTGCTCCGATTCCGATGATTGATACCTCTATCAATAGGCGTTAAGACCTGTAATTGCTATGCCAACATCGCTAGAAAATTTCTACACATTTTTTAGAAAATTAAATTTTATTGAAAATCACCTGAACTATAGCCCACAAAATCAGAGCTACAAAATGGAAAATCTGCAATTGTGCTCCGATTCCGATGATTGATACCTCGATCAATAGGCGTTGAGACCTGTAATTGCTATGCCAACATCGCTAGAAAATTTCTACACATTTTATAGAAAATTAAATTTTATTGAAAATCACCTGAACTATAGCCCACAAAATCAGAGCTACAAAATGGAAAATCTGCAATTGTGCTCCGATTCCGATGATTGATACCTCTATCAATAGGCGTTAAGACCTGTAATTGCTATGCCAACATCGCTAGAAAATTTCTACACATTTTTTAGAAAATTCAATTTTATTGAAAATCACCTGAACTATAGCCCACAAAATCAGAGCTACAAAATGGAAAATCTGCAATTGTGCTCCGATTCCGATGATTGATACCTCTATCAATAGGCGTTAAGACCTGTAATTGCTATGCCAACATCGCTAGAAAATTTCTACACATTTTTTAGAAAATTAAATTTTATTGAAAATCACCTGAACTATAGCCCACAAAATCAGAGCTACAAAATGGAAAATCTGCAATTGTGCTCCGATTCCGATGATTGATACCTCGATCAATAGGCGTTAAGACCTGTAATTGCTATGCCAACATCGCTAGAAAATTTCTACACATTTTTTAGAAAATTAAATTTTATTGAAAATCACCTGAACTATAGCCCACAAAATCAGAGCTACAAAATGGAAAATCTGCAATTGTGCTCCGATTCCGATGATTGATACCTCTATCAATAGGCGTTAAGACCTGTAATTGCTATGCCAACATCGCTAGAAAATTTCTACACATTTTTTAGAAAATTAAATTTTATTGAAAATCACCTGAACTATAGCCCACAAAATCAGAGCTACAAAATGGAAAATCTGCAATTGTGCTCCGATTCCGATGATTGATACCTCGATCAATAGGCGTTAAGACCTGTAATTGCTATGCCAACATCGCTAGAAAATTTCTACACATTTTTTAGAAAATTAAATTTTATTGAAAATCACCTGAACTATAGCCCACAAAATCAGAGCTACAAAATGGAAAATCTGCAATTGTGCTCCGATTCCGATGATTGATACCTCTATCAATAGGCGTTAAGACCTGTAATTGCTATGCCAACATCGCTAGAAAATTTCTACACATTTTTTAGAAAATTAAATTTTATTGAAAATCACCTGAACTATAGCCCACAAAATCAGAGCTACAAAATGGAAAATCTGCAATTGTGCTCCGATTCCGATGATTGATACCTCTATCAATAGGCGTTAAGACCTGTAATTGCTATGCCAACATCGGTAGAAAATTTCTACACATTTTTTAGAAAATTAAATTTTATTGAAAATCACCTGAACTATAGCCCACAAAATCAGAGCTACAAAATGGAAAATCTGCAATTGTGCTCCGATTCCGATGATTGATACCTCTATCAATAGGCGTTGAGACCTGTAATTGCTATGCCAACATCGCTAGAAAATTTCTACACATTTTTTAGAAAATTCAATTTTATTGAAAATCACCTGAACTATAGCCCACAAAATCAGAGCTACAAAATGGAAAATCTGCAATTGTGCTCCGATTCCGATGATTGATACCTCTATCAATAGGCGTTAAGACCTGTAATTGCTATGCCAACATCGGTAGAAAATTTCTACACATTTTTTAGAAAATTCAATTTTATTGAAAATCACCTGAACTATAGCCCACAAAATCAGAGCTACAAAATGGAAAATCTGCAATTGTGCTCCGATTCCGATGATTGATACCTCTATCAATAGGCGTTAAGACCTGTAATTGCTATGCCAACATCGGTAGAAAATTTCTACACATTTTTTAGAAAATTAAATTTTATTGAAAATCACCTGAACTATAGCCCACAAAATCAGAGCTACAAAATGGAAAATCTGCAATTGTGCTCCGATTCCGATGATTGATACCTCTATCAATAGGCGTTGAGACCTGTAATTGCTATGCTAACATCGCTAGAAAATTTCTACACATTTTTTAGAAAATTAAATTTTATTGAAAATCACCTGAACTATAGCCCACAAAATCAGAGCTACAAAATGGAAAATCTGCAATTGTGCTCCGATTCCGATGATTGATACCTCTATCAATAGGCGTTAAGACCTGTAATTGCTATGCCAACATCGCTAGAAAATTTCTACACATTTTTTAGAAAATTCAATTTTATTGAAAATCACCTGAACTATAGCCCACAAAATCAGAGCTACAAAATGGAAAATCTGCAATTGTGCTCCGATTCCGATGATTGATACCTCTATCAATAGGCGTTGAGACCTGTAATTGCTATGCCAACATCGCTAGAAAATTTCTACACATTTTTTAGAAAATTCAATTTTATTGAAAATCACCTGAACTATAGCCCACAAAATCAGAGCTACAAAATGGAAAATCTGCAATTGTGCTCCGATTCCGATGATTGATACCTCTATCAATAGGCGTTAAGACCTGTAATTGCTATGCCAACATCGCTAGAAAATTTCTACACATTTTTTAGAAAATTAAATTTTATTGAAAATCACCTGAACTATAGCCCACAAAATCAGAGCTACAAAATGGAAAATCTGCAATTGTGCTCCGATTCCGATGATTGATACCTCGATCAATAGGCGTTGAGACCTGTAATTGCTATGCCAACATCGCTAGAAAATTTCTACACATTTTTTAGAAAATTCAATTTTATTGAAAATCACCTGAACTATAGCCCACAAAATCAGAGCTACAAAATGGAAAATCTGCAATTGTGCTCCGATTCCGATGATTGATACCTCTATCAATAGGCGTTAAGACCTGTAATTGCTATGCCAACATCGCTAGAAAATTTCTACACATTTTTTAGAAAATTAAATTTTATTGAAAATCACCTGAACTATAGCCCACAAAATCAGAGCTAGAAAATGGAAAATCTGCAATTGTGCTCCGATTCCGATGATTGATACCTCTATCAATAGGCGTTAAGACCTGTAATTGCTATGCCAATATCGCTAGAAAATTTCTACACATTTTTTAGAATTAAATTTTATTGAAAATCACCTGAACTATAGCCCACAAAATCAGAGCTACAAAATGGAAAATCTGCAATTGTGCTCCGATTCCGATGATTGATACCTCGATCAATAGGCGTTGAGACCTGTAATTGTTATGCCAACATCGCTAGAAAATTTCTACACATTTTTTAGAAAATTCAATTTTATTGAAAATCACCTGAACTATAGCCCACAAAATCAGAGCTACAAAATGGAAAATCTGCAATTGTGCTCCGATTCCGATGATTGATACCTCTATCAATAGGCGTTAAGACCTGTAATTGCTATGCCAACATCGGTAGAAAATTTCTACACATTTTTTAGAAAATTAAATTTTATTGAAAATCACCTGAACTATAGCCCACAAAATCAGAGCTACAAAATGGAAAATCTGCAATTGTGCTCCGATTCCGATGATTGATACCTCTATCAATAGGCGTTAAGACCTGTAATTGCTATGCCAACATCGCTAGAAAATTTCTACACATTTTTTAGAAAATTCAATTTTATTGAAAATCACCTGAACTATAGCCCACAAAATCAGAGCTACAAAATGGAAAATCTGCAATTGTGCTCCGATTCCGATGATTGATACCTCTATCAATAGGCGTTAAGACCTGTAATTGCTATGCCAACATCGCTAGAAAATTTCTACACATTTTTTAGAAAATTAAATTTTATTGAAAATCACCTGAACTATAGCCCACAAAATCAGAGCTACAAAATGGAAAATCTGCAATTGTGCTCCGATTCCGATGATTGATACCTCGATCAATAGGCGTTAAGACCTGTAATTGCTATGCCAACATCGCTAGAAAATTTCTACACATTTTTTAGAAAATTAAATTTTATTGAAAATCACCTGAACTATAGCCCACAAAATCAGAGCTACAAAATGGAAAATCTGCAATTGTGCTCCGATTCCGATGATTGATACCTCTATCAATAGGCGTTAAGACCTGTAATTGCTATGCCAACATCGCTAGAAAATTTCTACACATTTTTTAGAAAATTCAATTTTATTGAAAATCACCTGAACTATAGCCCACAAAATCAGAGCTACAAAATGGAAAATCTGCAATTGTGCTCCGATTCCGATGATTGATACCTCTATCAATAGGCGTTAAGACCTGTAATTGCTATGCCAACATCGCTAGAAAATTTCTACACATTTTTTAGAAAATTAAATTTTATTGAAAATCACCTGAACTATAGCCCACAAAATCAGAGCTACAAAATGGAAAATCTGCAATTGTGCTCCGATTCCGATGATTGATACCTCGATCAATAGGCGTTAAGACCTGTAATTGCTATGCCAACATCGCTAGAAAATTTCTACACATTTTTTAGAAAATTAAATTTTATTGAAAATCACCTGAACTATAGCCCACAAAATCAGAGCTACAAAATGGAAAATCTGCAATTGTGCTCCGATTCCGATGATTGATACCTCTATCAATAGGCGTTAAGACCTGTAATTGCTATGCCAACATCGCTAGAAAATTTCTACACATTTTTTAGAAAATTAAATTTTATTGAAAATCACCTGAACTATAGCCCACAAAATCAGAGCTACAAAATGGAAAATCTGCAATTGTGCTCCGATTCCGATGATTGATACCTCTATCAATAGGCGTTGAGACCTGTAATTGCTATGCCAACATCGCTAGAAAATTTCTACACATTTTTTAGAAAATTAAATTTTATTGAAAATCACCTGAACTATAGCCCACAAAATCAGAGCTACAAAATGGAAAATCTGCAATTGTGCTCCGATTCCGATGATTGATACCTCTATCAATAGGCGTTGAGACCTGTAATTGCTATGCCAACATCGCTAGAAAATTTCTACACATTTTTTAGAAAATTAAATTTTATTGAAAATCACCTGAACTATAGCCCACAAAATCAGAGCTACAAAATGGAAAATCTGCAATTGTGCTCCGATTCCGATGATTGATACCTCTATCAATAGGCGTTGAGACCTGTAATTGCTATGGTAACATCGCTAGAAAATTTCTACACATTTTTTAGAAAATTAAATTTTATTGAAAATCACCTGAACTATAGCCCACAAAATCAGAGCTACAAAATGGAAAATCTGCAATTGTGCTCCGATTCCGATGATTGATACCTCTATCAATAGGCGTTGAGACCTGTAATTGCTATGCCAACATCGCTAGAAAATTTCTACACATTTTTTAGAAAATTAAATTTTATTGAAAATCACCTGAACTATAGCCCACAAAATCAGAGCTACAAAATGGAAAATCTGCAATTGTGCTCCGATTCCGATGATTGATACCTCGATCAATAGGCGTTGAGACCTGTAATTGCTATGCCAACATCGCTAGAAAATTTCTACACATTTTTTAGAAAATTAAATTTTATTGAAAATCACCTGAACTATAGCCCACAAAATCAGAGCTACAAAATGGAAAATCTGCAATTGTGCTCCGATTCCGATGATTGATACCTCTATCAATAGGCGTTAAGACCTGTAATTGCTATGCCAACATCGCTAGAAAATTTCTACACATTTTTAGAAAATTAAATTTTATTGAAAATCACCTGAACTATAGCCCACAAAATCAGAGCTACAAAATGGAAAATCTGCAATTGTGCTCCGATTCCGATGATTGATACCTCTATCAATAGGCGTTAAGACCTGTAATTGCTATGCCAACATCGCTAGAAAATTTCTACACATTTTTTAGAAAATTAAATTTTATTGAAAATCACCTGAACTATAGCCCACAAAATCAGAGCTACAAAATGGAAAATCTGCAATTGTGCTCCGATTCCGATGATTGATACCTCTATCAATAGGCGTTAAGACCTGTAATTGCTATGCCAACATCGCTAGAAAATTTCTACACATTTTTTAGAAAATTAAATTTTATTGAAAATCACCTGAACTATAGCCCACAAAATCAGAGCTACAAAATGGAAAATCTGCAATTGTGCTCCGATTCCGATGATTGATACCTCGATCAATAGGCGTTAAGACCTGTAATTGCTATGCCAACATCGCTAGAAAATTTCTACACATTTTTTAGAAAATTAAATTTTATTGAAAATCACCTGAACTATAGCCCACAAAATCAGAGCTACAAAATGGAAAATCTGCAATTGTGCTCCGATTCCGATGATTGATACCTCTATCAATAGGCGTTAAGACCTGTAATTGCTATGCCAACATCGCTAGAAAATTTCTACACATTTTTTAGAAAATTCAATTTTATTGAAAATCACCTGAACTATAGCCCACAAAATCAGAGCTACAAAATGGAAAATCTGCAATTGTGCTCCGATTCCGATGATTGATACCTCTATCAATAGGCGTTAAGACCTGTAATTGCTATGCCAACATCGCTAGAAAATTTCTACACATTTTTTAGAAAATTAAATTTTATTGAAAATCACCTGAACTATAGCCCACAAAATCAGAGCTACAAAATGGAAAATCTGCAATTGTGCTCCGATTCCGATGATTGATACCTCTATCAATAGGCGTTGAGACCTGTAATTGCTATGCCAACATCGCTAGAAAATTTCTACACATTTTTTAGAAAATTAAATTTTATTGAAAATCACCTGAACTATAGCCCACAAAATCAGAGCTACAAAATGGAAAATCTGCAATTGTGCTCCGATTCCGATGATTGATACCTCTATCAATAGGCGTTGAGACCTGTAATTGCTATGCTAACATCGCTAGAAAATTTCTACACATTTTTTAGAAAATTAAATTTTATTGAAAATCACCTGAACTATAGCCCACAAAATCAGAGCTACAAAATGGAAAATCTGCAATTGTGCTCCGATTCCGATGATTGATACCTCTATCAATAGGCGTTAAGACCTGTAATTGCTATGCCAACATCGCTAGAAAATTTCTACACATTTTTTAGAAAATTCAATTTTATTGAAAATCACCTGAACTATAGCCCACAAAATCAGAGCTACAAAATGGAAAATCTGCAATTGTGCTCCGATTCCGATGATTGATACCTCGATCAATAGGCGTTGAGACCTGTAATTGCTATGCTAACATCGCTAGAAAATTTCTACACATTTTTTAGAAAATTCAATTTTATTGAAAATCACCTGAACTATAGCCCACAAAATCAGAGCTACAAAATGGAAAATCTGCAATTGTGCTCCGATTCCGATGATTGATACCTCTATCAATAGGCGTTAAGACCTGTAATTGCTATGCCAACATCGCTAGAAAATTTCTACACATTTTTTAGAAAATTAAATTTTATTGAAAATCACCTGAACTATAGCCCACAAAATCAGAGCTACAAAATGGAAAATCTGCAATTGTGCTCCGATTCCGATGATTGATACCTCTATCAATAGGCGTTAAGACCTGTAATTGCTATGCCAACATCGCTAGAAAATTTCTACACATTTTTTAGAAAATTAAATTTTATTGAAAATCACCTGAACTATAGCCCACAAAATCAGAGCTACAAAATGGAAAATCTGCAATTGTGCTCCGATTCCGATGATTGATACCTCTATCAATAGGCGTTAAGACCTGTAATTGCTATACCAACATCGCTAGAAAATTTCTACACATTTTTTAGAAAATTAAATTTTATTGAAAATCACCTGAACTATAGCCCACAAAATCAGAGCTACAAAATGGAAAATCTGCAATTGTTCTCCGATTCCGATGATTGATACCTCGATCAATAGGCGTTAAGACCTGTAATTGCTATGCCAACATCGCTAGAAAATTTCTACACATTTTTTAGAAAATTCAATTTTATTGAAAATCACCTGAACTATAGCCCAGAAAATCAGAGCTACAAAATGGAAAATCTGCAATTGTGCTCCGATTCCGATGATTGATACCTCGATCAATAGGCGTTGAGACCTGTAATTGCTATGCCAACATCGCTAGAAAATTTCTACACATTTTTTAGAAAATTAAATTTTATTGAAAATCACCTGAACTATAGCCCACAAAATCAGAGCTACAAAATGGAAAATCTGCAATTGTGCTCCGATTCCGATGATTGATACCTCTATCAATAGGCGTTGAGACCTGTAATTGCTATGCCAACATCGCTAGAAAATTTCTACACATTTTTTAGAAAATTCAATTTTATTGAAAATCACCTGAACTATAGCCCACAAAATCAGAGCTACAAAATGGAAAATCTGCAATTGTGCTCCGATTCCGATGATTGATACCTCTATCAATAGGCGTTAAGACCTGTAATTGCTATGCCAACATCGCTAGAAAATTTCTACACATTTTTTAGAAAATTAAATTTTATTGAAAATCACCTGAACTATAGCCCACAAAATCAGAGCTACAAAATGGAAAATCTGCAATTGTGCTCCGATTCCGATGATTGATACCTCTATCAATAGGCGTTGAGACCTGTAATTGCTATGCCAACATCGCTAGAAAATTTCTACACATTTTTTAGAAAATTCAATTTTATTGAAAATCACCTGAACTATAGCCCACAAAATCAGAGCTACAAAATGGAAAATCTGCAATTGTGCTCCGATTCCGATGATTGATACCTCTATCAATAGGCGTTGAGACCTGTAATTGCTATGCCAACATCGCTAGAAAATTTCTACACATTTTTTAGAAAATTAAATTTTATTGAAAATCACCTGAACTATAGCCCACAAAATCAGAGCTACAAAATGGAAAATCTGCAATTGTGCTCCGATTCCGATGATTGATACCTCTATCAATAGGCGTTGAGACCTGTAATTGCTATGCTAACATCGCTAGAAAATTTCTACACATTTTTTAGAAAATTAAATTTTATTGAAAATCACCTGAACTATAGCCCACAAAATCAGAGCTACAAAATGGAAAATCTGCAATTGTGCTCCGATTCCGATGATTGATACCTCTATCAATAGGCGTTGAGACCTGTAATTGCTATGCCAACATCGCTAGAAAATTTCTACACATTTTTTAGAAAATTCAATTTTATTGAAAATCGCCTGAACTATAGCCCACAAAATCAGAGCTACAAAATGGAAAATCTGCAATTGTGCTCCGATTCCGATGATTGATACCTCTATCAATAGGCGTTAAGACCTGTAATTGCTATGCCAACATCGCTAGAAAATTTCTACACATTTTTTAGAAAATTCAATTTTATTGAAAATCACCTGAACTATAGCCCACAAAATCAGAGCTACAAAATGGAAAATCTGCAATTGTGCTCCGATTCCGATGATTGATACCTCGATCAATAGGCGTTGAGACCTGTAATTGCTATGCCAACATCGCTAGAAAATTTCTACACATTTTTTAGAAAATTAAATTTTATTGAAAATCACCTGAACTATAGCCCACAAAATCAGAGCTACAAAATGGAAAATCTGCAATTGTGCTCCGATTCCGATGATTGATACCTCTATCAATAGGCGTTAAGACCTGTAATTGCTATGCCAACATCGCTAGAAAATTTCTACACATTTTTTAGAAAATTCAATTTTATTGAAAATCACCTGAACTATAGCCCACAAAATCAGAGCTACAAAATGGAAAATCTGCAATTGTGCTCCGATTCCGATGATTGATACCTCGATCAATAGGCGTTGAGACCTGTAATTGCTATGCCAACATCGCTAGAAAATTTCTACACATTTTTTAGAAAATTAAATTTTATTGAAAATCACCTGAACTATAGCCCACAAAATCAGAGCTACAAAATGGAAAATCTGCAATTGTGCTCCGATTCCGATGATTGATACCTCGATCAATAGGCGTTGAGACCTGTAATTGCTATGCCAACATCGCTAGAAAATTTCTACACATTTTTTAGAAAATTCAATTTTATTGAAAATCACCTGAACTATAGCCCACAAAATCAGAGCTACAAAATGGAAAATCTGCAATTGTGCTCCGATTCCGATGATTGATACCTCTATCAATAGGCGTTGAGACCTGTAATTGCTATGCCAACATCGCTAGAAAATTTCTACACATTTTTTAGAAAATTCAATTTTATTGAAAATCACCTGAACTATAGCCCACAAAATCAGAGCTACAAAATGGAAAATCTGCAATTGTGCTCCGATTCCGATGATTGATACCTCTATCAATAGGCGTTGAGACCTGTAATTTCTATGCCAACATCGCTAGAAAATTTCTACACATTTTTTAGAAAATTAAATTTTATTGAAAATCACCTGAACTATAGCCCACAAAATCAGAGCTACAAAATGGAAAATCTGCAATTGTGCTCCGATTCCGATGATTGATACCTCTATCAATAGGCGTTAAGACCTGTAATTGCTATGCCAACATCGCTAGAAAATTTCTACACATTTTTTAGAAAATTAAATTTTATTGAAAATCACCTGAACTATAGCCCACAAAATCAGAGCTACAAAATGGAAAATCTGCAATTGTGCTCCGATTCCGATGATTGATACCTCTATCAATAGGCGTTAAGACCTGTAATTGCTATGCTAACATCGCTAGAAAATTTCTACACATTTTTTAGAAAATTAAATTTTATTGAAAATCACCTGAACTATAGCCCACAAAATCAGAGCTACAAAATGGAAAATCTGCAATTGTGCTCCGATTCCGATGATTGATACCTCTATCAATAGGCGTTGAGACCTGTAATTGCTATGCCAACATCGCTAGAAAATTTCTACACATTTTTTAGAAAATTCAATTTTATTGAAAATCACCTGAACTATAGCCCACAAAATCAGAGCTACAAAATGGAAAATCTGCAATTGTGCTCCGATTCCGATGATTGATACCTCGATCAATAGGCGTTGAGACCTGTAATTGCTATGCCAACATCGCTAGAAAATTTCTACACATTTTTTAGAAAATTCAATTTTATTGAAAATCACCTGAACTATAGCCCACAAAATCAGAGCTACAAAATGGAAAATCTGCAATTGTGCTCCGATTCCGATGATTGATACCTCTATCAATAGGCGTTGAGACCTGTAATTGCTATGCTAACATCGCTAGAAAATTTCTACACATTTTTTAGAAAATTAAATTTTATTGAAAATCACCTGAACTATAGCCCACAAAATCAGAGCTACAAAATGGAAAATCTGCAATTGTGCTCCGATTCCGATGATTGATACCTCGATCAATAGGCGTTGAGACCTGTAATTGCTATGCCAACATCGCTAGAAAATTTCTACACATTTTTTAGAAAATTAAATTTTATTAAAAATCACCTGAACTATAGCCCACAAAATCAGAGCTACAAAATGGAAAATCTGCAATTGTGCTCCGATTCCGATGATTGATACCTCTATCAATAGGCGTTGAGACCTGTAATTGCTATGCCAACATCGCTAGAAAATTTCTACACATTTTTTAGAAAATTCAATTTTATTGAAAATCACCTGAACTATAGCCCACAAAATCAGAGCTACAAAATGGAAAATCTGCAATTGTGCTCCGATTCCGATGATTGATACCTCTATCAATAGGCGTTAAGACCTGTAATTGCTATGCCAACATCGCTAGAAAATTTCTACACATTTTTTAGAAAATTAAATTTTATTGAAAATCACCTGAACTATAGCCCACAAAATCAGAGCTACAAAATGGAAAATCTGCAATTGTGCTCCGATTCCGATGATTGATACCTCTATCAATAGGCGTTGAGACCTGTAATTGCTATGCCAACATCGCTAGAAAATTTCTACACATTTTTTAGAAAATTCAATTTTATTGAAAATCACCTGAACTATAGCCCACAAAATCAGAGCTACAAAATGGAAAATCTGCAATTGTGCTCCGATTCCGATGATTGATACCTCTATCAATAGGCGTTAAGACCTGTAATTGCTATGCCAACATCGCTAGAAAATTTCTACACATTTTTTAGAAAATTAAATTTTATTGAAAATCACCTGAACTATAGCCCACAAAATCAGAGCTACAAAATGGAAAATCTGCAATTGTGCTCCGATTCCGATGATTGATACCTCTATCAATAGGCGTTGAGACCTGTAATTGCTATGCCAACATCGCTAGAAAATTTCTACACATTTTTTAGAAAATTAAATTTTATTGAAAATCACCTGAACTATAGCCCACAAAATCAGAGCTACAAAATGGAAAATCTGCAATTGTGCTCCGATTCCGATGATTGATACCTCTATCAATAGGCGTTGAGACCTGTAATTGCTATGCCAACATCGCTAGAAAATTTCTACACATTTTTTAGAAAATTAAATTTTATTGAAAATCACCTGAACTATAGCCCACAAAATCAGAGCTACAAAATGGAAAATCTGCAATTGTGCTCCGATTCCGATGATTGATACCTCTATCAATAGGCGTTGAGACCTGTAATTGCTATGCTAACATCGCTAGAAAATTTCTACACATTTTTTAGAAAATTAAATTTTATTGAAAATCACCTGAACTATAGCCCACAAAATCAGAGCTACAAAATGGAAAATCTGCAATTGTGCTCCGATTCCGATGATTGATACCTCTATCAATAGGCGTTGAGACCTGTAATTGCTATGCCAACATCGCTAGAAAATTTCTACACATTTTTTAGAAAATTCAATTTTATTGAAAATCGCCTGAACTATAGCCCACAAAATCAGAGCTACAAAATGGAAAATCTGCAATTGTGCTCCGATTCCGATGATTGATACCTCTATCAATAGGCGTTAAGACCTGTAATTGCTATGCCAACATCGCTAGAAAATTTCTACACATTTTTTAGAAAATTAAATTTTATTGAAAATCACCTGAACTATAGCCCACAAAATCAGAGCTACAAAATGGAAAATCTGCAATTGTGCTCCGATTCCGATGATTGATACCTCTATCAATAGGCGTTGAGACCTGTAATTGCTATGCCAACATCGCTAGAAAATTTCTACACATTTTTTAGAAAATTCAATTTTATTGAAAATCACCTGAACTATAGCCCACAAAATCAGAGCTACAAAATGGAAAATCTGCAATTGTGCTCCGATTCCGATGATTGATACCTCTATCAATAGGCGTTGAGACCTGTAATTGCTATGCTAACATCGCTAGAAAATTTCTACACATTTTTTAGAAAATTAAATTTTATTGAAAATCACCTGAACTATAGCCCACAAAATCAGAGCTACAAAATGGAAAATCTGCAATTGTGCTCCGATTCCGATGATTGATACCTCTATCAATAGGCGTTAAGACCTGTAATTGCTATGCCAACATCGCTAGAAAATTTCTACACATTTTTTAGAAAATTAAATTTTATTGAAAATCACCTGAACTATAGCCCACAAAATCAGAGCTACAAAATGGAAAATCTGCAATTGTGCTCCGATTCCGATGATTGATACCTCTATCAATAGGCGTTGAGACCTGTAATTGCTATGCCAACATCGCTAGAAAATTTCTACACATTTTTTAGAAAATTCAATTTTATTGAAAATCACCTGAACTATAGCCCACAAAATCAGAGCTACAAAATGGAAAATCTGCAATTGTGCTCCGATTCCGATGATTGATACCTCGATCAATAGGCGTTGAGACCTGTAATTGCTATGCCAACATCGCTAGAAAATTTCTACACATTTTTTAGAAAATTCAATTTTATTGAAAATCACCTGAACTATAGCCCACAAAATCAGAGCTACAAAATGGAAAATCTGCAATTGTGCTCCGATTCCGATGATTGATACCTCTATCAATAGGCGTTGAGACCTGTAATTGCTATGCCAACATCGCTAGAAAATTTCTACACATTTTTTAGAAAATTCAATTTTATTGAAAATCACCTGAACTATAGCCCACAAAATCAGAGCTACAAAATGGAAAATCTGCAATTGTGCTCCGATTCCGATGATTGATACCTCTATCAATAGGCGTTGAGACCTGTAATTGCTATGCCAACATCGCTAGAAAATTTCTACACATTTTTTAGAAAATTAAATTTTATTGAAAATCACCTGAACTATAGCCCACAAAATCAGAGCTACAAAATGGAAAATCTGCAATTGTGCTCCGATTCCGATGATTGATACCTCTATCAATAGGCGTTAAGACCTGTAATTGCTATGCCAACATCGCTAGAAAATTTCTACACATTTTTTAGAAAATTCAATTTTATTGAAAATCACCTGAACTATAGCCCACAAAATCAGAGCTACAAAATGGAAAATCTGCAATTGTGCTCCGATTCCGATGATTGATACCTCGATCAATAGGCGTTGAGACCTGTAATTGCTATGCCAACATCGCTAGAAAATTTCTACACATTTTTTAGAAAATTCAATTTTATTGAAAATCACCTGAACTATAGCCCACAAAATCAGAGCTACAAAATGGAAAATCTGCAATTGTGCTCCGATTCCGATGATTGATACCTCGATCAATAGGCGTTGAGACCTGTAATTGCTATGCCAACATCGCTAGAAAATTTCTACACATTTTTTAGAAAATTAAATTTTATTAAAAATCACCTGAACTATAGCCCACAAAATCAGAGCTACAAAATGGAAAATCTGCAATTGTGCTCCGATTCCGATGATTGATACCTCTATCAATAGGCGTTGAGACCTGTAATTGCTATGCTAACATCGCTAGAAAATTTCTACACATTTTTTAGAAAATTCAATTTTATTGAAAATCACCTGAACTATAGCCCACAAAATCAGAGCTACAAAATGGAAAATCTGCAATTGTGCTCCGATTCCGATGATTGATACCTCGATCAATAGGCGTTGAGACCTGTAATTGCTATGCCAACATCGCTAGAAAATTTCTACACATTTTTTAGAAAATTCAATTTTATTGAAAATCACCTGAACTATAGCCCACAAAATCAGAGCTACAAAATGGAAAATCTGCAATTGTGCTCCGATTCCGATGATTGATACCTCTATCAATAGGCGTTGAGACCTGTAATTGCTATGCTAACATCGCTAGAAAATTTCTACACATTTTTTAGAAAATTAAATTTTATTGAAAATCACCTGAACTATAGCCCACAAAATCAGAGCTACAAAATGGAAAATCTGCAATTGTGCTCCGATTCCGATGATTGATACCTCGATCAATAGGCGTTGAGACCTGTAATTGCTATGCCAACATCGCTAGAAAATTTCTACACATTTTTTAGAAAATTAAATTTTATTAAAAATCACCTGAACTATAGCCCACAAAATCAGAGCTACAAAATGGAAAATCTGCAATTGTGCTCCGATTCCGATGATTGATACCTCTATCAATAGGCGTTGAGACCTGTAATTGCTATGCTAACATCGCTAGAAAATTTCTACACATTTTTTAGAAAATTCAATTTTATTGAAAATCACCTGAACTATAGCCCACAAAATCAGAGCTACAAAATGGAAAATCTGCAATTGTGCTCCGATTCCGATGATTGATACCTCGATCAATAGGCGTTGAGACCTGTAATTGCTATGCCAACATCGCTAGAAAATTTCTACACATTTTTTAGAAAATTCAATTTTATTGAAAATCACCTGAACTATAGCCCACAAAATCAGAGCTACAAAATGGAAAATCTGCAATTGTGCTCCGATTCCGATGATTGATACCTCTATCAATAGGCGTTGAGACCTGTAATTGCTATGCTAACATCGCTAGAAAATTTCTACACATTTTTTAGAAAATTAAATTTTATTGAAAATCACCTGAACTATAGCCCACAAAATCAGAGCTACAAAATGGAAAATCTGCAATTGTGCTCCGATTCCGATGATTGATACCTCGATCAATAGGCGTTGAGACCTGTAATTGCTATGCCAACATCGCTAGAAAATTTCTACACATTTTTTAGAAAATTAAATTTTATTAAAAATCACCTGAACTATAGCCCACAAAATCAGAGCTACAAAATGGAAAATCTGCAATTGTGCTCCGATTCCGATGATTGATACCTCTATCAATAGGCGTTGAGACCTGTAATTGCTATGCCAACATCGCTAGAAAATTTCTACACATTTTTTAGAAAATTCAATTTTATTGAAAATCACCTGAACTATAGCCCACAAAATCAGAGCTACAAAATGGAAAATCTGCAATTGTGCTCCGATTCCGATGATTGATACCTCTATCAATAGGCGTTAAGACCTGTAATTGCTATGCCAACATCGCTAGAAAATTTCTACACATTTTTTAGAAAATTAAATTTTATTGAAAATCACCTGAACTATAGCCCACAAAATCAGAGCTACAAAATGGAAAATCTGCAATTGTGCTCCGATTCCGATGATTGATACCTCGATCAATAGGCGTTGAGACCTGTAATTGCTATGCCAACATCGCTAGAAAATTTCTACACATTTTTTAGAAATTAAATTTTATTGAAAATCACCTGAACTATAGCCCACAAAATCAGAGCTACAAAATGGAAAATCTGCAATTGTGCTCCGATTCCGATGATTGATACCTCGATCAATAGGCGTTGAGACCTGTAATTGCTATGCCAACATCGCTAGAAAATTTCTACACATTTTTTAGAAAATTCAATTTTATTGAAAATCACCTGAACTATAGCCCACAAAATCAGAGCTACAAAATGGAAAATCTGCAATTGTGCTCCGATTCCGATGATTGATACCTCTATCAATAGGCGTTGAGACCTGTAATTGCTATGCCAACATCGCTAGAAAATTTCTACACATTTTTTAGAAAATTCAATTTTATTGAAAATCACCTGAACTATAGCCCACAAAATCAGAGCTACAAAATGGAAAATCTGCAATTGTGCTCCGATTCCGATGATTGATACCTCTATCAATAGGCGTTAAGACCTGTAATTGCTATGCCAACATCGCTAGAAAATTTCTACACATTTTTTAGAAAATTAAATTTTATTGAAAATCACCTGAACTATAGCCCACAAAATCAGAGCTACAAAATGGAAAATCTGCAATTGTGCTCCGATTCCGATGATTGATACCTCTATCAATAGGCGTTGAGACCTGTAATTGCTATGCCAACATCGCTAGAAAATTTCTACACATTTTTTAGAAAATTAAATTTTATTGAAAATCACCTGAACTATAGCCCACAAAATCAGAGCTACAAAATGGAAAATCTGCAATTGTGCTCCGATTCCGATGATTGATACCTCTATCAATAGGCGTTGAGACCTGTAATTGCTATGCCAACATCGCTAGAAAATTTCTACACATTTTTTAGAAAATTAAATTTTATTGAAAATCACCTGAACTATAGCCCACAAAATCAGAGCTACAAAATGGAAAATCTGCAATTGTGCTCCGATTCCGATGATTGATACCTCTATCAATAGGCGTTGAGACCTGTAATTGCTATGCTAACATCGCTAGAAAATTTCTACACATTTTTTAGAAAATTCAATTTTATTGAAAATCACCTGAACTATAGCCCACAAAATCAGAGCTACAAAATGGAAAATCTGCAATTGTGCTCCGATTCCGATGATTGATACCTCTATCAATAGGCGTTGAGACCTGTAATTGCTATGCCAACATCGCTAGAAAATTTCTACACATTTTTTAGAAAATTCAATTTTATTGAAAATCGCCTGAACTATAGCCCACAAAATCAGAGCTACAAAATGGAAAATCTGCAATTGTGCTCCGATTCCGATGATTGATACCTCTATCAATAGGCGTTAAGACCTGTAATTGCTATGCCAACATCGCTAGAAAATTTCTACACATTTTTTAGAAAATTAAATTTTATTGAAAATCACCTGAACTATAGCCCACAAAATCAGAGCTACAAAATGGAAAATCTGCAATTGTGCTCCGATTCCGATGATTGATACCTCTATCAATAGGCGTTGAGACCTGTAATTGCTATGCCAACATCGCTAGAAAATTTCTACACATTTTTTAGAAAATTCAATTTTATTGAAAATCACCTGAACTATAGCCCACAAAATCAGAGCTACAAAATGGAAAATCTGCAATTGTGCTCCGATTCCGATGATTGATACCTCTATCAATAGGCGTTGAGACCTGTAATTGCTATGCTAACATCGCTAGAAAATTTCTACACATTTTTTAGAAAATTAAATTTTATTGAAAATCACCTGAACTATAGCCCACAAAATCAGAGCTACAAAATGGAAAATCTGCAATTGTGCTCCGATTCCGATGATTGATACCTCTATCAATAGGCGTTAAGACCTGTAATTGCTATGCCAACATCGCTAGAAAATTTCTACACATTTTTTAGAAAATTAAATTTTATTGAAAATCACCTGAACTATAGCCCACAAAATCAGAGCTACAAAATGGAAAATCTGCAATTGTGCTCCGATTCCGATGATTGATACCTCTATCAATAGGCGTTGAGACCTGTAATTGCTATGCCAACATCGCTAGAAAATTTCTACACATTTTTTAGAAAATTCAATTTTATTGAAAATCACCTGAACTATAGCCCACAAAATCAGAGCTACAAAATGGAAAATCTGCAATTGTGCTCCGATTCCGATGATTGATACCTCGATCAATAGGCGTTGAGACCTGTAATTGCTATGCCAACATCGCTAGAAAATTTCTACACATTTTTTAGAAAATTCAATTTTATTGAAAATCACCTGAACTATAGCCCACAAAATCAGAGCTACAAAATGGAAAATCTGCAATTGTGCTCCGATTCCGATGATTGATACCTCTATCAATAGGCGTTGAGACCTGTAATTGCTATGCCAACATCGCTAGAAAATTTCTACACATTTTTTAGAAAATTAAATTTTATTGAAAATCACCTGAACTATAGCCCACAAAATCAGAGCTACAAAATGGAAAATCTGCAATTGTGCTCCGATTCCGATGATTGATACCTCTATCAATAGGCGTTGAGACCTGTAATTGCTATGCCAACATCGCTAGAAAATTTTTACACATTTTTTAGAAAATTAAATTTTATTGAAAATCACCTGAACTATAGCCCACAAAATCAGAGCTACAAAATGGAAAATCTGCAATTGTGCTCCGATTCCGATGATTGATACCTCTATCAATAGGCGTTAAGACCTGTAATTGCTATGCCAACATCGCTAGAAAATTTCTACACATTTTTTAGAAAATTAAATTTTATTGAAAATCACCTGAACTATAGCCCACAAAATCAGAGCTACAAAATGGAAAATCTGCAATTGTGCTCCGATTCCGATGATTGATACCTCTATCAATAGGCGTTAAGACCTGTAATTGCTATGCTAACATCGCTAGAAAATTTCTACACATTTTTTAGAAAATTAAATTTTATTGAAAATCACCTGAACTATAGCCCACAAAATCAGAGCTACAAAATGGAAAATCTGCAATTGTGCTCCGATTCCGATGATTGATACCTCTATCAATAGGCGTTGAGACCTGTAATTGCTATGCCAACATCGCTAGAAAATTTTTACACATTTTTTAGAAAATTCAATTTTATTGAAAATCACCTGAACTATAGCCCACAAAATCAGAGCTACAAAATGGAAAATCTGCAATTGTGCTCCGATTCCGATGATTGATACCTCGATCAATAGGCGTTGAGACCTGTAATTGCTATGCCAACATCGCTAGAAAATTTCTACACATTTTTTAGAAAATTCAATTTTATTGAAAATCACCTGAACTATAGCCCACAAAATCAGAGCTACAAAATGGAAAATCTGCAATTGTGCTCCGATTCCGATGATTGATACCTCTATCAATAGGCGTTGAGACCTGTAATTGCTATGCTAACATCGCTAGAAAATTTCTACACATTTTTTAGAAAATTAAATTTTATTGAAAATCACCTGAACTATAGCCCACAAAATCAGAGCTACAAAATGGAAAATCTGCAATTGTGCTCCGATTCCGATGATTGATACCTCGATCAATAGGCGTTGAGACCTGTAATTGCTATGCCAACATCGCTAGAAAATTTCTACACATTTTTTAGAAAATTAAATTTTATTAAAAATCACCTGAACTATAGCCCACAAAATCAGAGCTACAAAATGGAAAATCTGCAATTGTGCTCCGATTCCGATGATTGATACCTCTATCAATAGGCGTTGAGACCTGTAATTGCTATGCCAACATCGCTAGAAAATTTCTACACATTTTTTAGAAAATTCAATTTTATTGAAAATCACCTGAACTATAGCCCACAAAATCAGAGCTACAAAATGGAAAATCTGCAATTGTGCTCCGATTCCGATGATTGATACCTCTATCAATAGGCGTTAAGACCTGTAATTGCTATGCCAACATCGCTAGAAAATTTCTACACATTTTTTAGAAAATTAAATTTTATTGAAAATCACCTGAACTATAGCCCACAAAATCAGAGCTACAAAATGGAAAATCTGCAATTGTGCTCCGATTCCGATGATTGATACCTCGATCAATAGGCGTTGAGACCTGTAATTGCTATGCCAACATCGCTAGAAAATTTCTACACATTTTTTAGAAATTAAATTTTATTGAAAATCACCTGAACTATAGCCCACAAAATCAGAGCTACAAAATGGAAAATCTGCAATTGTGCTCCGATTCCGATGATTGATACCTCGATCAATAGGCGTTAAGACCTGTAATTGCTATGCCAACATCGCTAGAAAATTTCTACACATTTTTTAGAAAATTCAATTTTATTGAAAATCACCTGAACTATAGCCCACAAAATCAGAGCTACAAAATGGAAAATCTGCAATTGTGCTCCGATTCCGATGATTGATACCTCGATCAATAGGCGTTGAGACCTGTAATTGCTATGCCAACATCGCTAGAAAATTTCTACACATTTTTTAGAAAATTAAATTTTATTGAAAATCACCTGAACTATAGCCCACAAAATCAGAGCTACAAAATGGAAAATCTGCAATTGTGCTCCGATTCCGATGATTGATACCTCTATCAATAGGCGTTGAGATCTGTAATTGCTATGCCAACATCGCTAGAAAATTTCTACACATTTTTTAGAAAATTCAATTTTATTGAAAATCACCTGAACTATAGCCCACAAAATCAGAGCTACAAAATGGAAAATCTGCAATTGTGCTCCGATTCCGATGATTGATACCTCTATCAATAGGCGTTAAGACCTGTAATTGCTATGCCAACATCGCTAGAAAATTTCTACACATTTTTTAGAAAATTCAATTTTATTGAAAATCACCTGAACTATAGCCCACAAAATCAGAGCTACAAAATGGAAAATCTGCAATTGTGCTCCGATTCCGATGATTGATACCTCTATCAATAGGCGTTAAGACCTGTAATTGCTATGCCAACATCGCTAGAAAATTTCTACACATTTTTTAGAAAATTAAATTTTATTGAAAATCACCTGAACTATAGCCCACAAAATCAGAGCTACAAAATGGAAAATCTGCAATTGTGCTCCGATTCCGATGATTGATACCTCTATCAATAGGCGTTAAGACCTGTAATTGCTATGCCAACATCGCTAGAAAATTTCTACACATTTTTTAGAAAATTAAATTTTATTGAAAATCACCTGAACTATAGCCCACAAAATCAGAGCTACAAAATGGAAAATCTGCAATTGTGCTCCGATTCCGATGATTGATACCTCGATCAATAGGCGTTAAGACCTGTAATTGCTATGCCAACATCGCTAGAAAATTTCTACACATTTTTTAGAAAATTAAATTTTATTGAAAATCACCTGAACTATAGCCCACAAAATCAGAGCTACAAAATGGAAAATCTGCAATTGTGCTCCGATTCCGATGATTGATACCTCGATCAATAGGCGTTGAGACCTGTAATTGCTATGCCAACATCGCTAGAAAATTTCTACACATTTTTTAGAAAATTCAATTTTATTGAAAATCACCTGAACTATAGCCCACAAAATCAGAGCTACAAAATGGAAAATCTGCAATTGTGCTCCGATTCCGATGATTGATACCTCTATCAATAGGCGTTGAGACCTGTAATTGCTATGCCAACATCGCTAGAAAATTTCTACACATTTTTTAGAAAATTCAATTTTATTGAAAATCACCTGAACTATAGCCCACAAAATCAGAGCTACAAAATGGAAAATCTGCAATTGTGCTCCGATTCCGATGATTGATACCTCGATCAATAGGCGTTAAGACCTGTAATTGCTATGCCAACATCGCTAGAAAATTTCTACACATTTTTTAGAAAATTAAATTTTATTGAAAATCACCTGAACTATAGCCCACAAAATCAGAGCTACAAAATGGAAAATCTGCAATTGTGCTCCGATTCCGATGATTGATACCTCGATCAATAGGCGTTGAGACCTGTAATTGCTATGCCAACATCGCTAGAAAATTTCTACACATTTTTTAGAAAATTCAATTTTATTGAAAATCACCTGAACTATAGCCCACAAAATCAGAGCTACAAAATGGAAAATCTGCAATTGTGCTCCGATTCCGATGATTGATACCTCTATCAATAGGCGTTAAGACCTGTAATTGCTATGCCAACATCGCTAGAAAATTTCTACACATTTTTTAGAAAATTCAATTTTATTGAAAATCACCTGAACTATAGCCCACAAAATCAGAGCTACAAAATGGAAAATCTGCAATTGTGCTCCGATTCCGATGATTGATACCTCGATCAATAGGCGTTAAGACCTGTAATTGCTATGCCGACATCGCTAGAAAATTTCTACACATTTTTTAGAAAATTAAATTTTATTGAAAATCACCTGAACTATAGCCCACAAAATCAGAGCTACAAAATGGAAAATCTGCAATTGTGCTCCGATTCCGATGATTGATACCTCGATCAATGGGCGTTAAGACCTGTAATTGCTATGCCAACATCGCTAGAAAATTTCTACACATTTTTTAGAAAATTAAATTTTATTGAAAATCACCTGAACTATAGCCCACAAAATCAGAGCTACAAAATGGAAAATCTGCAATTGTGCTCCGATTCCGATGATTGATACCTCGATCAATAGGCGTTGAGACCTGTAATTGCTATGCTAACATCGCTAGAAAATTTCTACACATTTTTTAGAAAATTAAATTTTATTGAAAATCACCTGAACTATAGCCCACAAAATCAGAGCTACAAAATGGAAAATCTGCAATTGTGCTCCGATTCCGATGATTGATACCTCTATCAATAGGCGTTGAGACCTGTAATTGCTATGCCAACATCGCTAGAAAATTTCTACACATTTTTTAGAAAATTCAATTTTATTGAAAATCACCTGAACTATAGCCCACAAAATCAGAGCTACAAAATGGAAAATCTGCAATTGTGCTCCGATTCCGATGATTGATACCTCTATCAATAGGCGTTGAGACCTGTAATTGCTATGCCAACATCGCTAGAAAATTTCTACACATTTTTTAGAAAATTCAATTTTATTGAAAATCACCTGAACTATAGCCCACAAAATCAGAGCTACAAAATGGAAAATCTGCAATTGTGCTCCGATTCCGATGATTGATACCTCGATCAATAGGCGTTGAGACCTGTAATTGCTATGCTAACATCGCTAGAAAATTTCTACACATTTTTTAGAAAATTAAATTTTATTGAAAATCACCTGAACTATAGCCCACAAAATCAGAGCTACAAAATGGAAAATCTGCAATTGTGCTCCGATTCCGATGATTGATACCTCTATCAATAGGCGTTGAGACCTGTAATTGCTATGCCAACATCGCTAGAAAATTTCTACACATTTTTTAGAAAATTAAATTTTATTGAAAATCACCTGAACTATAGCCCACAAAATCAGAGCTACAAAATGGAAAATCTGCAATTGTGCTCCGATTCCGATGATTGATACCTCTATCAATAGGCGTTGAGACCTGTAATTGCTATGCCAACATCGCTAGAAAATTTCTACACATTTTTTAGAAAATTCAATTTTATTGAAAATCACCTGAACTATAGCCCACAAAATCAGAGCTACAAAATGGAAAATCTGCAATTGTGCTCCGATTCCGATGATTGATACCTCTATCAATAGGCGTTGAGACCTGTAATTGCTATGCCAACATCGCTAGAAAATTTCTACACATTTTTTAGAAAATTCAATTTTATTGAAAATCACCTGAACTATAGCCCACAAAATCAGAGCTACAAAATGGAAAATCTGCAATTGTGCTCCGATTCCGATGATTGATACCTCGATCAATAGGCGTTGAGACCTGTAATTGCTATGCTAACATCGCTAGAAAATTTCTACACATTTTTTAGAAAATTAAATTTTATTGAAAATCACCTGAACTATAGCCCACAAAATCAGAGCTACAAAATGGAAAATCTGCAATTGTGCTCCGATTCCGATGATTGATACCTCTATCAATAGGCGTTGAGACCTGTAATTGCTATGCCAACATCGCTAGAAAATTTCTACACATTTTTTAGAAAATTAAATTTTATTGAAAATCACCTGAACTATAGCCCACAAAATCAGAGCTACAAAATGGAAAATCTGCAATTGTGCTCCGATTCCGATGATTGATACCTCTATCAATAGGCGTTGAGACCTGTAATTGCTATGCCAACATCGCTAGAAAATTTCTACACATTTTTTAGAAAATTCAATTTTATTGAAAATCACCTGAACTATAGCCCACAAAATCAGAGCTACAAAATGGAAAATCTGCAATTGTGCTCCGATTCCGATGATTGATACCTCTATCAATAGGCGTTGAGACCTGTAATTGCTATGCCAACATCGCTAGAAAATTTCTACACATTTTTTAGAAAATTCAATTTTATTGAAAATCACCTGAACTATAGCCCACAAAATCAGAGCTACAAAATGGAAAATCTGCAATTGTGCTCCGATTCCGATGATTGATACCTCGATCAATAGGCGTTGAGACCTGTAATTGCTATGCCAACATCGCTAGAAAATTTCTACACATTTTTTAGAAAATTCAATTTTATTGAAAATCACCTGAACTATAGCCCACAAAATCAGAGCTACAAAATGGAAAATCTGCAATTGTGCTCCGATTCCGATGATTGATACCTCTATCAATAGGCGTTAAGACCTGTAATTGCTATGCCAACATCGCTAGAAAATTTCTACACATTTTTTAGAAAATTCAATTTTATTGAAAATCACCTGAACTATAGCCCACAAAATCAGAGCTACAAAATGGAAAATCTGCAATTGTGCTCCGATTCCGATGATTGATACCTCTATCAATAGGCGTTAAGACCTGTAATTGCTATGCCAACATCGCTAGAAAATTTCTACACATTTTTTAGAAAATTAAATTTTATTGAAAATCACCTGAACTATAGCCCACAAAATCAGAGCTACAAAATGGAAAATCTGCAATTGTGCTCCGATTCCGATGATTGATACCTCTATCAATAGGCGTTGAGACCTGTAATTGGTATGCCAACATCGCTAGAAAATTTCTACACATTTTTTAGAAAATTAAATTTTATTGAAAATCACCTGAACTATAGCCCACAAAATCAGAGCTACAAAATGGAAAATCTGCAATTGTGCTCCGATTCCGATGATTGATACCTCGATCAATAGGCGTTAAGACCTGTAATTGCTATGCCAACATCGCTAGAAAATTTCTACACATTTTTTAGAAAATTCAATTTTATTGAAAATCACCTGAACTATAGCCCACAAAATCAGAGCTACAAAATGGAAAATCTGCAATTGTGCTCCGATTCCGATGATTGATACCTCTATCAATAGGCGTTGAGACCTGTAATTGCTATGCCAACATCGCTAGAAAATTTCTACACATTTTTTAGAAAATTCAATTTTATTGAAAATCACCTGAACTATAGCCCACAAAATCAGAGCTACAAAATGGAAAATCTGCAATTGTGCTCCGATTCCGATGATTGATACCTCTATCAATAGGCGTTGAGACCTGTAATTGCTATGCCAACATCGCTAGAAAATTTCTACACATTTTTTAGAAAATTCAATTTTATTGAAAATCACCTGAACTATAGCCCACAAAATCAGAGCTACAAAATGGAAAATCTGCAATTGTGCTCCGATTCCGATGATTGATACCTCTATCAATAGGCGTTGAGACCTGTAATTGCTATGCTAACATCGCTAGAAAATTTCTACACATTTTTTAGAAAATTAAATTTTATTGAAAATCACCTGAACTATAGCCCACAAAATCAGAGCTACAAAATGGAAAATCTGCAATTGTGCTCCGATTCCGATGATTGATACCTCTATCAATAGGCGTTGAGACCTGTAATTGCTATGCCAACATCGCTAGAAAATTTCTACACATTTTTTAGAAAATTCAATTTTATTGAAAATCACCTGAACTATAGCCCACAAAATCAGAGCTACAAAATGGAAAATCTGCAATTGTGCTCCGATTCCGATGATTGATACCTCTATCAATAGGCGTTAAGACCTGTAATTGCTATGCCAACATCGCTAGAAAATTTCTACACATTTTTTAGAAAATTAAATTTTATTGAAAATCACCTGAACTATAGCCCACAAAATCAGAGCTACAAAATGGAAAATCTGCAATTGTGCTCCGATTCCGATGATTGATACCTCTATCAATAGGCGTTAAGATATGTAATTGCTGTGCCAACATCGCTAGAAAATTTCTACACATTTTTTAGAAAATTAAATTTTATTGAAAATCACCTGAACTATAGCCCACAAAATCAGAGCTACAAAATGGAAAATCTGCAATTGTGCTCCGATTCCGATGATTGATACCTCGATCAATAGGCGTTGAGACCTGTAATTGCTATGCCAACATCGCTAGAAAATTTCTACACATTTTTTAGAAAATTCAATTTTATTGAAAATCACCTGAACTATAGCCCACAAAATCAGAGCTACAAAATGGAAAATCTGCAATTGTGCTCCGATTCCGATGATTGATACCTCTATCAATAGGCGTTGAGACCTGTAATTGCTATGCCAACATCGCTAGAAAATTTCTACACATTTTTTAGAAAATTCAATTTTATTGAAAATCACCTGAACTATAGCCCACAAAATCAGAGCTACAAAATGGAAAATCTGCAATTGTGCTCCGATTCCGATGATTGATACCTCGATCAATAGGCGTTGAGACCTGTAATTGCTATGCCAACATCGCTAGAAAATTTCTACACATTTTTTAGAAAATTCAATTTTATTGAAAATCACCTGAACTATAGCCCACAAAATCAGAGCTACAAAATGGAAAATCTGCAATTGTGCTCCGATTCCGATGATTGATACCTCTATCAATAGGCGTTAAGACCTGTAATTGCTATGCCAACATCGCTAGAAAATTTCTACACATTTTTTAGAAAATTAAATTTTATTGAAAATCACCTGAACTATAGCCCACAAAATCAGAGCTACAAAATGGAAAATCTGCAATTGTGCTCCGATTCCGATGATTGATACCTCTAATTTCTACAACTTTTTTAGAAAATTCAATTTTATTGAAAATCACCTGAACTATAGCCCACAAAATCAGAGCTACAAAATGGAAAATCTGCAATTGTGCTCCGATTCCGATGATTGATACCTCTATCAATAGGCGTTAAGACCTGTAATTGCTATGCCAACATCGCTAGAAAATTTCTACACATTTTTTAGAAAATTAAATTTTATTGAAAATCACCTGAACTATAGCCCACAAAATCAGAGCTACAAAATGGAAAATCTGCAATTGTGCTCCGATTCCGATGATTGATACCTCTATCAATAGGCGTTAAGACCTGTAATTGCTATGCCAACATCGCTAGAAAATTTCTACACATTTTTTAGAAAATTCAATTTTATTGAAAATCACCTGAACTATAGCCCACAAAATCAGAGCTACAAAATGGAAAATCTGCAATTGTGCTCCGATTCCGATGATTGATACCTCTATCAATAGGCGTTAAGACCTGTAATTGCTATGCCAACATCGCTAGAAAATTTCTACACATTTTTTAGAAAATTAAATTTTATTGAAAATCACCTGAACTATAGCCCACAAAATCAGAGCTACAAAATGGAAAATCTGCAATTGTGCTCCGATTCCGATGATTGATACCTCTATCAATAGGCGTTGAGACCTGTAATTGCTATGCCAACATCGCTAGAAAATTTCTACACATTTTTTAGAAAATTCAATTTTATTGAAAATCACCTGAACTATAGCCCACAAAATCAGAGCTACAAAATGGAAAATCTGCAATTGTGCTCCGATTCCGATGATTGATACCTCTAATTTCTACACATTTTTTAGAAAATTCAATTTTATTGAAAATCACCTGAACTATAGCCCACAAAATCAGAGCTACAAAATGGAAAATCTGCAATTGTGCTCCGATTCCGATGATTGATACCTCTATCAATAGGCGTTAAGACCTGTAATTGCTATGCCAACATCGCTAGAAAATTTCTACACATTTCTTAGAAAATTAAATTTTATTGAAAATCACCTGAACTATAGCCCACAAAATCAGAGCTACAAAATGGAAAATCTGCAATTGTGCTCCGATTCCGATGATTGATACCTCTATCAATAGGCGTTGAGACCTGTAATTGCTATGCTAACATCGCTAGAAAATTTCTACACATTTTTTAGAAAATTAAATTTTATTGAAAATCACCTGAACTATAGCCCACAAAATCAGAGCTACAAAATGGAAAATCTGCAATTGTGCTCCGATTCCGATGATTGATACCTCTATCAATAGGCGTTAAGACCTGTAATTGCTATGCCAACATCGCTAGAAAATTTCTACACATTTTTTAGAAAATTCAATTTTATTGAAAATCACCTGAACTATAGCCCACAAAATCAGAGCTACAAAATGGAAAATCTGCAATTGTGCTCCGATTCCGATGATTGATACCTCGATCAATAGGCGTTGAGACCTGTAATTGCTATGCCAACATCGCTAGAAAATTTCTACACATTTTTTAGAAAATTAAATTTTATTGAAAATCACCTGAACTATAGCCCACAAAATCAGAGCTACAAAATGGAAAATCTGCAATTGTGCTCCGATTCCGATGATTGATACCTCTATCAATAGGCGTTGAGACCTGTAATTGCTATGCCAACATCGCTAGAAAATTTCTACACATTTTTTAGAAAATTCAATTTTATTGAAAATCACCTGAACTATAGCCCACAAAATCAGAGCTACAAAATGGAAAATCTGCAATTGTGCTCCGATTCCGATGATTGATACCTCGATCAATAGGCGTTGAGACCTGTAATTGCTATGCCAACATCGCTAGAAAATTTCTACACATTTTTTAGAAAATTCAATTTTATTGAAAATCACCTGAACTATAGCCCACAAAATCAGAGCTACAAAATGGAAAATCTGCAATTGTGCTCCGATTCCGATGATTGATACCTCGATCAATAGGCGTTGAGACCTGTAATTGCTATGCCAACATCGCTAGAAAATTTCTACACATTTTTTAGAAAATTCAATTTTATTGAAAATCACCTGAACTATAGCCCACAAAATCAGAGCTACAAAATGGAAAATCTGCAATTGTGCTCCGATTCCGATGATTGATACCTCGATCAATAGGCGTTAAGACCTGTAATTGCTATGCCAACATCGCTAGAAAATTTCTACACATTTTTTAGAAAATTCAATTTTATTGAAAATCACCTGAACTATAGCCCACAAAATCAGAGCTACAAAATGGAAAATCTGCAATTGTGCTCCGATTCCGATGATTGATACCTCTATCAATAGGCGTTGAGACCTGTAATTGCTATGCTAACATCGCTAGAAAATTTCTACACATTTTTTAGAAAATTAAATTTTATTGAAAATCACCTGAACTATAGCCCACAAAATCAGAGCTACAAAATGGAAAATCTGCAATTGTGCTCCGATTCCGATGATTGATACCTCTATCAATAGGCGTTGAGACCTGTAATTGCTATGCCAACATCGCTAGAAAATTTCTACACATTTTTTAGAAAATTCAATTTTATTGAAAATCACCTGAACTATAGCCCACAAAATCAGAGCTACAAAATGGAAAATCTGCAATTGTGCTCCGATTCCGATGATTGATACCTCGATCAATAGGCGCTGAGACCTGTAATTGCTATGCCAACATCGCTAGAAAATTTCTACACATTTTTTAGAAAATTAAATTTTATTGAAAATCACCTGAACTATAGCCCACAAAATCAGAGCTACAAAATGGAAAATCTGCAATTGTGCTCCGATTCCGATGATTGATACCTCTATCAATAGGCGTTGAGACCTGTAATTGCTATGCCAACATCGCTAGAAAATTTCTACACATTTTTTAGAAAATTCAATTTTATTGAAAATCACCTGAACTATAGCCCACAAAATCAGAGCTACAAAATGGAAAATCTGCAATTGTGCTCCGATTCCGATGATTGATACCTCTATCAATAGGCGTTAAGACCTGTAATTGCTATGCCAACATCGCTAGAAAATTTCTACACATTTTTTAGAAAATTAAATTTTATTGAAAATCACCTGAACTATAGCCCACAAAATCAGAGCTACAAAATGGAAAATCTGCAATTGTGCTCCGATTCCGATGATTGATACCTCGATCAATAGGCGTTGAGACCTGTAATTGCTATGCCAACATCGCTAGAAAATTTCTACACATTTTTTAGAAAATTCAATTTTATTGAAAATCACCTGAACTATAGCCCACAAAATCAGAGCTACAAAATGGAAAATCTGCAATTGTGCTCCGATTCCGATGATTGATACCTCGATCAATAGGCGTTGAGACCTGTAATTGCTATGCCAACATCGCTAGAAAATTTCTACACATTTTTTAGAAAATTCAATTTTATTGAAAATCACCTGAACTATAGCCCACAAAATCAGAGCTACAAAATGGAAAATCTGCAATTGTGCTCCGATTCCGATGATTGATACCTCGATCAATAGGCGTTGAGACCTGTAATTGCTATGCCAACATCGCTAGAAAATTTCTACACATTTTTTAGAAAATTCAATTTTATTGAAAATCACCTGAACTATAGCCCACAAAATCAGAGCTACAAAATGGAAAATCTGCAATTGTGCTCCGATTCCGATGATTGATACCTCTATCAATAGGCGTTAAGACCTGTAATTGCTATGCCAACATCGCTAGAAAATTTCTACACATTTTTTAGAAAATTCAATTTTATTGAAAATCACCTGAACTATAGCCCACAAAATCAGAGCTACAAAATGGAAAATCTGCAATTGTGCTCCGATTCCGATGATTGATACCTCTATCAATAGGCGTTGAGACCTGTAATTGCTATGCCAACATCGCTAGAAAATTTCTACACATTTTTTAGAAAATTAAATTTTATTGAAAATCACCTGAACTATAGCCCACAAAATCAGAGCTACAAAATGGAAAATCTGCAATTGTGCTCCGATTCCGATGATTGATACCTCTATCAATAGGCGTTGAGACCTGTAATTGCTATGCCAACATCGCTAGAAAATTTCTACACATTTTTTAGAAAATTCAATTTTATTGAAAATCACCTGAACTATAGCCCACAAAATCAGAGCTACAAAATGGAAAATCTGCAATTGTGCTCCGATTCCGATGATTGATACCTCGATCAATAGGCGCTGAGACCTGTAATTGCTATGCCAACATCGCTAGAAAATTTCTACACATTTTTTAGAAAATTAAATTTTATTGAAAATCACCTGAACTATAGCCCACAAAATCAGAGCTACAAAATGGAAAATCTGCAATTGTGCTCCGATTCCGATGATTGATACCTCTATCAATAGGCGTTAAGACCTGTAATTGCTATGCCAACATCGCTAGAAAATTTCTACACATTTTTTAGAAAATTAAATTTTATTGAAAATCACCTGAACTATAGCCCACAAAATCAGAGCTACAAAATGGAAAATCTGCAATTGTGCTCCGATTCCGATGATTGATACCTCTATCAATAGGCGTTGAGACCTGTAATTGGTATGCCAACATCGCTAGAAAATTTCTACACATTTTTTAGAAAATTAAATTTTATTGAAAATCACCTGAACTATAGCCCACAAAATCAGAGCTACAAAATGGAAAATCTGCAATTGTGCTCCGATTCCGATGATTGATACCTCGATCAATAGGCGTTAAGACCTGTAATTGCTATGCCAAAATCGCTAGAAAATTTCTACACATTTTTTAGAAAATTAAATTTTATTGAAAATCACCTGAACTATAGCCCACAAAATCAGAGCTACAAAATGGAAAATCTGCAATTGTGCTCCGATTCCGATGATTGATACCTCTATCAATAGGCGTTGAGACCTGTAATTGCTATGCCAACATCGCTAGAAAATTTCTACACATTTTTTAGAAAATTCAATTTTATTGAAAATCACCTGAACTATAGCCCACAAAATCAGAGCTACAAAATGGAAAATCTGCAATTGTGCTCCGATTCCGATGATTGATACCTCTATCAATAGGCGTTGAGACCTGTAATTGGTATGCCAACATCGCTAGAAAATTTCTACACATTTTTTAGAAAATTAAATTTTATTGAAAATCACCTGAACTATAGCCCACAAAATCAGAGCTACAAAATGGAAAATCTGCAATTGTGCTCCGATTCCGATGATTGATACCTCGATCAATAGGCGTTAAGACCTGTAATTGCTATGCCAACATCGCTAGAAAATTTCTACACATTTTTTAGAAAATTAAATTTTATTGAAAATCACCTGAACTATAGCCCACAAAATCAGAGCTACAAAATGGAAAATCTGCAATTGTGCTCCGATTCCGATGATTGATACCTCTATCAATAGGCGTTGAGACCTGTAATTGCTATGCTAACATCGCTAGAAAATTTCTACACATTTTTTAGAAAATTAAATTTTATTGAAAATCACCTGAACTATAGCCCACAAAATCAGAGCTACAAAATGGAAAATCTGCAATTGTGCTCCGATTCCGATGATTGATACCTCTATCAATAGGCGTTGAGACCTGTAATTGCTATGCCAACATCGCTAGAAAATTTCTACACATTTTTTAGAAAATTAAATTTTATTGAAAATCACCTGAACTATAGCCCACAAAATCAGAGCTACAAAATGGAAAATCTGCAATTGTGCTCCGATTCCGATGATTGATACCTCTATCAATAGGCGTTAAGACCTGTAATTGCTATGCCAACATCGCTAGAAAATTTCTACACATTTTTTAGAAAATTCAATTTTATTGAAAATCACCTGAACTATAGCCCACAAAATCAGAGCTACAAAATGGAAAATCTGCAATTGTGCTCCGATTCCGATGATTGATACCTCTATCAATAGGCGTTAAGACCTGTAATTGCTATGCCAACATCGCTAGAAAATTTCTACACATTTTTTAGAAAATTAAATTTTATTGAAAATCACCTGAACTATAGCCCACAAAATCAGAGCTACAAAATGGAAAATCTGCAATTGTGCTCCGATTCCGATGATTGATACCTCGATCAATAGGCGTTGAGACCTGTAATTGCTATGCCAACATCGCTAGAAAATTTCTACACATTTTTTAGAAAATTAAATTTTATTGAAAATCACCTGAACTATAGCCCACAAAATCAGAGCTACAAAATGGAAAATCTGCAATTGTGCTCCGATTCCGATGATTGATACCTCTATCAATAGGCGTTGAGACCTGTAATTGCTATGCCAACATCGCTAGAAAATTTCTACACATTTTTTAGAAAATTCAATTTTATTGAAAATCACCTGAACTATAGCCCACAAAATCAGAGCTACAAAATGGAAAATCTGCAATTGTGCTCCGATTCCGATGATTGATACCTCTATCAATAGGCGTTGAGACCTGTAATTGGTATGCCAACATCGCTAGAAAATTTCTACACATTTTTTAGAAAATTAAATTTTATTGAAAATCACCTGAACTATAGCCCACAAAATCAGAGCTACAAAATGGAAAATCTGCAATTGTGCTCCGATTCCGATGATTGATACCTCTATCAATAGGCGTTAAGACCTGTAATTGCTATGCCAACATCGCTAGAAAATTTCTACACATTTTTTAGAAAATTCAATTTTATTGAAAATCACCTGAACTATAGCCCACAAAATCAGAGCTACAAAATGGAAAATCTGCAATTGTGCTCCGATTCCGATGATTGATACCTCTAATTTCTACAACTTTTTTAGAGAATTCAATTTTATTGAAAATCACCTGAACTATAGCCCACAAAATCAGAGCTACAAAATGGAAAATCTGCAATTGTGCTCCGATTCCGATGATTGATACCTCTATCAATAGGCGTTAAGACCTGTAATTGCTATGCCAACATCGCTAGAAAATTTCTACACATTTTTTAGAAAATTAAATTTTATTGAAAATCACCTGAACTATAGCCCACAAAATCAGAGCTACAAAATGGAAAATCTGCAATTGTGCTCCGATTCCGATGATTGATACCTCTATCAATAGGCGTTAAGACCTGTAATTGCTATGCCAACATCGCTAGAAAATTTCTACACATTTTTTAGAAAATTCAATTTTATTGAAAATCACCTGAACTATAGCCCACAAAATCAGAGCTACAAAATGGAAAATCTGCAATTGTGCTCCGATTCCGATGATTGATACCTCTATCAATAGGCGTTAAGACCTGTAATTGCTATGCCAACATCGCTAGAAAATTTCTACACATTTTTTAGAAAATTAAATTTTATTGAAAATCACCTGAACTATAGCCCACAAAATCAGAGCTACAAAATGGAAAATCTGCAATTGTGCTCCGATTCCGATGATTGATACCTCTATCAATAGGCGTTGAGACCTGTAATTGCTATGCCAACATCGCTAGAAAATTTCTACACATTTTTTAGAAAATTCAATTTTATTGAAAATCACCTGAACTATAGCCCACAAAATCAGAGCTACAAAATGGAAAATCTGCAATTGTGCTCCGATTCCGATGATTGATACCTCTAATTTCTACACATTTTTTAGAAAATTCAATTTTATTGAAAATCACCTGAACTATAGCCCACAAAATCAGAGCTACAAAATGGAAAATCTGCAATTGTGCTCCGATTCCGATGATTGATACCTCTATCAATAGGCGTTAAGACCTGTAATTGCTATGCCAACATCGCTAGAAAATTTCTACACATTTTTTAGAAAATTAAATTTTATTGAAAATCACCTGAACTATAGCCCACAAAATCAGAGCTACAAAATGGAAAATCTGCAATTGTGCTCCGATTCCGATGATTGATACCTCTATCAATAGGCGTTGAGACCTGTAATTGCTATGCTAGCATCGCTAGAAAATTTCTACACATTTTTTAGAAAATTAAATTTTATTGAAAATCACCTGAACTATAGCCCACAAAATCAGAGCTACAAAATGGAAAATCTGCAATTGTGCTCCGATTCCGATGATTGATACCTCTATCAATAGGCGTTAAGACCTGTAATTGCTATGCCAACATCGCTAGAAAATTTCTACACATTTTTTAGAAAATTAAATTTTATTGAAAATCACCTGAACTATAGCCCACAAAATCAGAGCTACAAAATGGAAAATCTGCAATTGTGCTCCGATTCCGATGATTGATACCTCGATCAATAGGCGTTGAGACCTGTAATTGCTATGCCAACATCGCTAGAAAATTTCTACACATTTTTTAGAAAATTAAATTTTATTGAAAATCACCTGAACTATAGCCCACAAAATCAGAGCTACAAAATGGAAAATCTGCAATTGTGCTCCGATTCCGATGATTGATACCTCTATCAATAGGCGTTGAGACCTGTAATTGCTATGCCAACATCGCTAGAAAATTTCTACACATTTTTTAGAAAATTCAATTTTATTGAAAATCACCTGAACTATAGCCCACAAAATCAGAGCTACAAAATGGAAAATCTGCAATTGTGCTCCGATTCCGATGATTGATACCTCGATCAATAGGCGTTGAGACCTGTAATTGCTATGCCAACATCGCTAGAAAATTTCTACACATTTTTTAGAAAATTCAATTTTATTGAAAATCACCTGAACTATAGCCCACAAAATCAGAGCTACAAAATGGAAAATCTGCAATTGTGCTCCGATTCCGATGATTGATACCTCTATCAATAGGCGTTAAGACCTGTAATTGCTATGCCAACATCGCTAGAAAATTTCTACACATTTTTTAGAAAATTCAATTTTATTGAAAATCACCTGAACTATAGCCCACAAAATCAGAGCTACAAAATGGAAAATCTGCAATTGTGCTCCGATTCCGATGATTGATACCTCTATCAATAGGCGTTGAGACCTGTAATTGCTATGCCAACATCGCTAGAAAATTTCTACACATTTTTTAGAAAATTCAATTTTATTGAAAATCACCTGAACTATAGCCCACAAAATCAGAGCTACAAAATGGAAAATCTGCAATTGTGCTCCGATTCCGATGATTGATACCTCGATCAATAGGCGCTGAGACCTGTAATTGCTATGCCAACATCGCTAGAAAATTTCTACACATTTTTTAGAAAATTCAATTTTATTGAAAATCACCTGAACTATAGCCCACAAAATCAGAGCTACAAAATGGAAAATCTGCAATTGTGCTCCGATTCCGATGATTGATACCTCTATCAATAGGCGTTGAGACCTGTAATTGCTATGCCAACATCGCTAGAAAATTTCTACACATTTTTTAGAAAATTCAATTTTATTGAAAATCACCTGAACTATAGCCCACAAAATCAGAGCTACAAAATGGAAAATCTGCAATTGTGCTCCGATTCCGATGATTGATACCTCTATCAATAGGCGTTAAGACCTGTAATTGCTATGCCAACATCGCTAGAAAATTTCTACACATTTTTTAGAAAATTAAATTTTATTGAAAATCACCTGAACTATAGCCCACAAAATCAGAGCTACAAAATGGAAAATCTGCAATTGTGCTCCGATTCCGATGATTGATACCTCTATCAATAGGCGTTGAGACCTGTAATTGGTATGCCAACATCGCTAGAAAATTTCTACACATTTTTTAGAAAATTCAATTTTATTGAAAATCACCTGAACTATAGCCCACAAAATCAGAGCTACAAAATGGAAAATCTGCAATTGTGCTCCGATTCCGATGATTGATACCTCGATCAATAGGCGTTGAGACCTGTAATTGCTATGCCAACATCGCTAGAAAATTTCTACACATTTTTTAGAAAATTCAATTTTATTGAAAATCACCTGAACTATAGCCCACAAAATCAGAGCTACAAAATGGAAAATCTGCAATTGTGCTCCGATTCCGATGATTGATACCTCTATCAATAGGCGTTGAGACCTGTAATTGGTATGCCAACATCGCTAGAAAATTTCTACACATTTTTTAGAAAATTAAATTTTATTGAAAATCACCTGAACTATAGCCCACAAAATCAGAGCTACAAAATGGAAAATCTGCAATTGTGCTCCGATTCCGATGATTGATACCTCGATCAATAGGCGTTAAGACCTGTAATTGCTATGCCAACATCGCTAGAAAATTTCTACACATTTTTTAGAAAATTAAATTTTATTGAAAATCACCTGAACTATAGCCCACAAAATCAGAGCTACAAAATGGAAAATCTGCAATTGTGCTCCGATTCCGATGATTGATACCTCTATCAATAGGCGTTGAGACCTGTAATTGCTATGCTAACATCGCTAGAAAATTTCTACACATTTTTTAGAAAATTAAATTTTATTGAAAATCACCTGAACTATAGCCCACAAAATCAGAGCTACAAAATGGAAAATCTGCAATTGTGCTCCGATTCCGATGATTGATACCTCTATCAATAGGCGTTGAGACCTGTAATTGCTATGCCAACATCGCTAGAAAATTTCTACACATTTTTTAGAAAATTCAATTTTATTGAAAATCACCTGAACTATAGCCCACAAAATCAGAGCTACAAAATGGAAAATCTGCAATTGTGCTCCGATTCCGATGATTGATACCTCTATCAATAGGCGTTAAGACCTGTAATTGCTATGCCAACATCGCTAGAAAATTTCTACACATTTTTTAGAAAATTCAATTTTATTGAAAATCACCTGAACTATAGCCCACAAAATCAGAGCTACAAAATGGAAAATCTGCAATTGTGCTCCGATTCCGATGATTGATACCTCTATCAATAGGCGTTAAGACCTGTAATTGCTATGCCAACATCGCTAGAAAATTTCTACACATTTTTTAGAAAATTCAATTTTATTGAAAATCACCTGAACTATAGCCCACAAAATCAGAGCTACAAAATGGAAAATCTGCAATTGTGCTCCGATTCCGATGATTGATACCTCTATCAATAGGCGTTGAGACCTGTAATTGCTATGCCAACATCGCTAGAAAATTTCTACACATTTTTTAGAAAATTCAATTTTATTGAAAATCACCTGAACTATAGCCCACAAAATCAGAGCTACAAAATGGAAAATCTGCAATTGTGCTCCGATTCCGATGATTGATACCTCTATCAATAGGCGTTGAGACCTGTAATTGGTATGCCAACATCGCTAGAAAATTTCTACACATTTTTTAGAAAATTAAATTTTATTGAAAATCACCTGAACTATAGCCCACAAAATCAGAGCTACAAAATGGAAAATCTGCAATTGTGCTCCGATTCCGATGATTGATACCTCGATCAATAGGCGTTAAGACCTGTAATTGCTATGCCAACATCGCTAGAAAATTTCTACACATTTTTTAGAAAATTAAATTTTATTGAAAATCACCTGAACTATAGCCCACAAAATCAGAGCTACAAAATGGAAAATCTGCAATTGTGCTCCGATTCCGATGATTGATACCTCTATCAATAGGCGTTGAGACCTGTAATTGCTATGCTAACATCGCTAGAAAATTTCTACACATTTTTTAGAAAATTAAATTTTATTGAAAATCACCTGAACTATAGCCCACAAAATCAGAGCTACAAAATGGAAAATCTGCAATTGTGCTCCGATTCCGATGATTGATACCTCTATCAATAGGCGTTGAGACCTGTAATTGCTATGCCAACATCGCTAGAAAATTTCTACACATTTTTTAGAAAATTCAATTTTATTGAAAATCACCTGAACTATAGCCCACAAAATCAGAGCTACAAAATGGAAAATCTGCAATTGTGCTCCGATTCCGATGATTGATACCTCTATCAATAGGCGTTAAGACCTGTAATTGCTATGCCAACATCGCTAGAAAATTTCTACACATTTTTTAGAAAATTCAATTTTATTGAAAATCACCTGAACTATAGCCCACAAAATCAGAGCTACAAAATGGAAAATCTGCAATTGTGCTCCGATTCCGATGATTGATACCTCTATCAATAGGCGTTAAGACCTGTAATTGCTATGCCAACATCGCTAGAAAATTTCTACACATTTTTTAGAAAATTCAATTTTATTGAAAATCACCTGAACTATAGCCCACAAAATCAGAGCTACAAAATGGAAAATCTGCAATTGTGCTCCGATTCCGATGATTGATACCTCGATCAATAGGCGTTGAGACCTGTAATTGCTATGCCAACATCGCTAGAAAATTTCTACACATTTTTTAGAAAATTCAATTTTATTGAAAATCACCTGAACTATAGCCCACAAAATCAGAGCTACAAAATGGAAAATCTGCAATTGTGCTCCGATTCCGATGATTGATACCTCTATCAATAGGCGTTGAGACCTGTAATTGCTATGCCAACATCGCTAGAAAATTTCTACACATTTTTTAGAAAATTCAATTTTATTTAAAATCACCTGAACTATAGCCCACAAAATCAGAGCTACAAAATGGAAAATCTGCAATTGTGCTCCGATTCCGATGATTGATACCTCGATCAATAGGCGCTGAGACCTGTAATTGCTATGCCAACATCGCTAGAAAATTTCTACACATTTTTTAGAAAATTCAATTTTATTGAAAATCACCTGAACTATAGCCCACAAAATCAGAGCTACAAAATGGAAAATCTGCAATTGTGCTCCGATTCCGATGATTGATACCTCTATCAATAGGCGTTGAGACCTGTAATTGCTATGCCAACATCGCTAGAAAATTTCTACACATTTTTTAGAAAATTCAATTTTATTGAAAATCACCTGAACTATAGCCCACAAAATCAGAGCTACAAAATGGAAAATCTGCAATTGTGCTCCGATTCCGATGATTGATACCTCTATCAATAGGCGTTAAGACCTGTAATTGCTATGCCAACATCGCTAGAAAATTTCTACACATTTTTTAGAAAATTAAATTTTATTGAAAATCACCTGAACTATAGCCCACAAAATCAGAGCTACAAAATGGAAAATCTGCAATTGTGCTCCGATTCCGATGATTGATACCTCGATCAATAGGCGTTGAGACCTGTAATTGGTATGCCAACATCGCTAGAAAATTTCTACACATTTTTTAGAAAATTAAATTTTATTGAAAATCACCTGAACTATAGCCCACAAAATCAGAGCTACAAAATGGAAAATCTGCAATTGTGCTCCGATTCCGATGATTGATACCTCGATCAATAGGCGTTAAGACCTGTAATTGCTATGCCAACATCGCTAGAAAATTTCTACACATTTTTTAGAAAATTCAATTTTATTGAAAATCACCTGAACTATAGCCCACAAAATCAGAGCTACAAAATGGAAAATCTGCAATTGTGCTCCGATTCCGATGATTGATACCTCTATCAATAGGCGTTGAGACCTGTAATTGCTATGCCAACATCGCTAGAAAATTTCTACACATTTTTTAGAAAATTAAATTTTATTGAAAATCACCTGAACTATAGCCCACAAAATCAGAGCTACAAAATGGAAAATCTGCAATTGTGCTCCGATTCCGATGATTGATACCTCGATCAATAGGCGTTAAGACCTGTAATTGCTATGCCAACATCGCTAGAAAATTTCTACACATTTTTTAGAAAATTAAATTTTATTGAAAATCACCTGAACTATAGCCCACAAAATCAGAGCTACAAAATGGAAAATCTGCAATTGTGCTCCGATTCCGATGATTGATACCTCTATCAATAGGCGTTGAGACCTGTAATTGCTATGCTAACATCGCTAGAAAATTTCTACACATTTTTTAGAAAATTCAATTTTATTGAAAATCACCTGAACTATAGCCCACAAAATCAGAGCTACAAAATGGAAAATCTGCAATTGTGCTCCGATTCCGATGATTGATACCTCTATCAATAGGCGTTGAGACCTGTAATTGCTATGCCAACATCGCTAGAAAATTTCTACACATTTTTTAGAAAATTAAATTTTATTGAAAATCACCTGAACTATAGCCCACAAAATCAGAGCTACAAAATGGAAAATCTGCAATTGTGCTCCGATTCCGATGATTGATACCTCTATCAATAGGCGTTAAGACCTGTAATTGCTATGCCAACATCGCTAGAAAATTTCTACACATTTTTTAGAAAATTAAATTTTATTGAAAATCACCTGAACTATAGCCCACAAAATCAGAGCTACAAAATGGAAAATCTGCAATTGTGCTCCGATTCCGATGATTGATACCTCGATCAATAGGCGTTGAGACCTGTAATTGCTATGCCAACATCGCTAGAAAATTTCTACACATTTTTTAGAAAATTAAATTTTATTGAAAATCACCTGAACTATAGCCCACAAAATCAGAGCTACAAAATGGAAAATCTGCAATTGTGCTCCGATTCCGATGATTGATACCTCTATCAATAGGCGTTGAGACCTGTAATTGCTATGCCAACATCGCTAGAAAATTTCTACACATTTTTTAGAAAATTCAATTTTATTGAAAATCACCTGAACTATAGCCCACAAAATCAGAGCTACAAAATGGAAAATCTGCAATTGTGCTCCGATTCCGATGATTGATACCTCGATCAATAGGCGTTGAGACCTGTAATTGCTATGCCAACATCGCTAGAAAATTTCTACACATTTTTTAGAAAATTCAATTTTATTGAAAATCACCTGAACTATAGCCCACAAAATCAGAGCTACAAAATGGAAAATCTGCAATTGTGCTCCGATTCCGATGATTGATACCTCTATCAATAGGCGTTAAGACCTGTAATTGCTATGCCAACATCGCTAGAAAATTTCTACACATTTTTTAGAAAATTCAATTTTATTGAAAATCACCTGAACTATAGCCCACAAAATCAGAGCTACAAAATGGAAAATCTGCAATTGTGCTCCGATTCCGATGATTGATACCTCTATCAATAGGCGTTAAGACCTGTAATTGCTATGCCAACATCGCTAGAAAATTTCTACACATTTTTTAGAAAATTAAATTTTATTGAAAATCACCTGAACTATAGCCCACAAAATCAGAGCTACAAAATGGAAAATCTGCAATTGTGCTCCGATTCCGATGATTGATACCTCTATCAATAGGCGTTAAGACCTGTAATTGCTATGCCAACATCGCTAGAAAATTTCTACACATTTTTTAGAAAATTCAATTTTATTGAAAATCACCTGAACTATAGCCCACAAAATCAGAGCTACAAAATGGAAAATCTGCAATTGTGCTCCGATTCCGATGATTGATACCTCTATCAATAGGCGTTAAGACCTGTAATTGCTATGCCAACATCGCTAGAAAATTTCTACACATTTTTTAGAAAATTCAATTTTATTGAAAATCACCTGAACTATAGCCCACAAAATCAGAGCTACAAAATGGAAAATCTGCAATTGTGCTCCGATTCCGATGATTGATACCTCTATCAATAGGCGTTGAGACCTGTAATTGCTATGCCAACATCGCTAGAAAATTTCTACACATTTTTTAGAAAATTCAATTTTATTGAAAATCACCTGAACTATAGCCCATAAAATCAGAGCTACAAAATGGAAAATCTGCAATTGTGCTCCGATTCCGATGATTGATACCTCGATCAATAGGCGTTGAGACCTGTAATTGCTATGCCAACATCGCTAGAAAATTTCTACACATTTTTTAGAAAATTCAATTTTATTGAAAATCACCTGAACTATAGCCCACAAAATCAGAGCTACAAAATGGAAAATCTGCAATTGTGCTCCGATTCCGATGATTGATACCTCTATCAATAGGCGTTAAGACCTGTAATTGCTATGCCAACATCGCTAGAAAATTTCTACACATTTTTTAGAAAATTCAATTTTATTGAAAATCACCTGAACTATAGCCCACAAAATCAGAGCTACAAAATGGAAAATCTGCAATTGTGCTCCGATTCCGATGATTGATACCTCTATCAATAGGCGTTGAGACCTGTAATTGCTATGCTAACATCGCTAGAAAATTTCTACACATTTTTTAGAAAATTAAATTTTATTGAAAATCACCTGAACTATAGCCCACAAAATCAGAGCTACAAAATGGAAAATCTGCAATTGTGCTCCGATTCCGATGATTGATACCTCTATCAATAGGCGTTGAGACCTGTAATTGCTATGCCAACATCGCTAGAAAATTTCTACACATTTTTTAGAAAATTCAATTTTATTGAAAATCACCTGAACTATAGCCCACAAAATCAGAGCTACAAAATGGAAAATCTGCAATTGTGCTCCGATTCCGATGATTGATACCTCGATCAATAGGCGTTGAGACCTGTAATTGCTATGCCAACATCGCTAGAAAATTTCTACACATTTTTTAGAAAATTAAATTTTATTGAAAATCACCTGAACTATAGCCCACAAAATCAGAGCTACAAAATGGAAAATCTGCAATTGTGCTCCGATTCCGATGATTGATACCTCTATCAATAGGCGTTGAGACCTGTAATTGCTATGCCAACATCGCTAGAAAATTTCTACACATTTTTTAGAAAATTCAATTTTATTGAAAATCACCTGAACTATAGCCCACAAAATCAGAGCTACAAAATGGAAAATCTGCAATTGTGCTCCGATTCCGATGATTGATACCTCGATCAATAGGCGTTGAGACCTGTAATTGCTATGCCAACATCGCTAGAAAATTTCTACACATTTTTTAGAAAATTCAATTTTATTGAAAATCACCTGAACTATAGCCCACAAAATCAGAGCTACAAAATGGAAAATCTGCAATTGTGCTCCGATTCCGATGATTGATACCTCTATCAATAGGCGTTAAGACCTGTAATTGCTATGCCAACATCGCTAGAAAATTTCTACACATTTTTTAGAAAATTCAATTTTATTGAAAATCACCTGAACTATAGCCCACAAAATCAGAGCTACAAAATGGAAAATCTGCAATTGTGCTCCGATTCCGATGATTGATACCTCTATCAATAGGCGTTGAGACCTGTAATTGCTATGCTAACATCGCTAGAAAATTTCTACACATTTTTTAGAAAATTAAATTTTATTGAAAATCACCTGAACTATAGCCCACAAAATCAGAGCTACAAAATGGAAAATCTGCAATTGATGATTGATACCTCGATCAATAGGCGTTGAGACCTGTAATTGCTATGCCAACATCGCTAGAAAATTTCTACACATTTTTTAGAAAATTAAATTTTATTGAAAATCACCTGAACTATAGCCCACAAAATCAGAGCTACAAAATGGAAAATCTGCAATTGTGCTCCGATTCCGATGATTGATACCTCTATCAATAGGCGTTGAGACCTGTAATTGGTATGCCAACATCGCTAGAAAATTTCTACACATTTTTTAGAAAATTAAATTTTATTGAAAATCACCTGAACTATAGCCCACAAAATCAGAGCTACAAAATGGAAAATCTGCAATTGTGCTCCGATTCCGATGATTGATACCTCGATCAATAGGCGTTAAGACCTGTAATTGCTATGCCAACATCGCTAGAAAATTTCTACACATTTTTTAGAAAATTAAATTTTATTGAAAATCACCTGAACTATAGCCCACAAAATCAGAGCTACAAAATGGAAAATCTGCAATTGTGCTCCGATTCCGATGATTGATACCTCTATCAATAGGCGTTGAGACCTGTAATTGCTATGCCAACATCGCTAGAAAATTTCTACACATTTTTTAGAAAATTCAATTTTATTGAAAATCACCTGAACTATAGCCCACAAAATCAGAGCTACAAAATGGAAAATCTGCAATTGTGCTCCGATTCCGATGATTGATACCTCTATCAATAGGCGTTGAGACCTGTAATTGCTATGCCAACATCGCTAGAAAATTTCTACACATTTTTTAGAAAATTCAATTTTATTGAAAATCACCTGAACTATAGCCCACAAAATCAGAGCTACAAAATGGAAAATCTGCAATTGTGCTCCGATTCCGATGATTGATACCTCTATCAATAGGCGTTAAGACCTGTAATTGCTATGCCAACATCGCTAGAAAATTTCTACACATTTTTTAGAAAATTAAATTTTATTGAAAATCACCTGAACTATAGCCCACAAAATCAGAGCTACAAAATGGAAAATCTGCAATTGTGCTCCGATTCCGATGATTGATACCTCTATCAATAGGCGTTAAGACCTGTAATTGCTATGCCAACATCGCTAGAAAATTTCTACACATTTTTTAGAAAATTAAATTTTATTGAAAATCACCTGAACTATAGCCCACAAAATCAGAGCTACAAAATGGAAAATCTGCAATTGTGCTCCGATTCCGATGATTGATACCTCGATCAATAGGCGTTGAGACCTGTAATTGCTATGCCAACATCGCTAGAAAATTTCTACACATTTTTTAGAAAATTAAATTTTATTGAAAATCACCTGAACTATAGCCCACAAAATCAGAGCTACAAAATGGAAAATCTGCAATTGTGCTCCGATTCCGATGATTGATACCTCTATCAATAGGCGTTGAGACCTGTAATTGCTATGCCAACATCGCTAGAAAATTTCTACACATTTTTTAGAAAATTAAATTTTATTGAAAATCACCTGAACTATAGCCCACAAAATCAGAGCTACAAAATGGAAAATCTGCAATTGTGCTCCGATTCCGATGATTGATACCTCGATCAATAGGCGTTGAGACCTGTAATTGCTATGCCAACATCGCTAGAAAATTTCTACACATTTTTTAGAAAATTCAATTTTATTGAAAATCACCTGAACTATAGCCCACAAAATCAGAGCTACAAAATGGAAAATCTGCAATTGTGCTCCGATTCCGATGATTGATACCTCTATCAATAGGCGTTAAGACCTGTAATTGCTATGCCAACATCGCTAGAAAATTTCTACACATTTTTTAGAAAATTAAATTTTATTGAAAATCACCTGAACTATAGCCCACAAAATCAGAGCTACAAAATGGAAAATCTGCAATTGTGCTCCGATTCCGATGATTGATACCTCTATCAATAGGCGTTAAGACCTGTAATTGCTATGCCAACATCGCTAGAAAATTTCTACACATTTTTTAGAAAATTCAATTTTATTGAAAATCACCTGAACTATAGCCCACAAAATCAGAGCTACAAAATGGAAAATCTGCAATTGTGCTCCGATTCCGATGATTGATACCTCTATCAATAGGCGTTGAGACCTGTAATTGCTATGCCAACATCGCTAGAAAATTTCTACACATTTTTTAGAAAATTAAATTTTATTGAAAATCACCTGAACTATAGCCCACAAAATCAGAGCTACAAAATGGAAAATCTGCAATTGTGCTCCGATTCCGATGATTGATACCTCGATCAATAGGCGTTGAGACCTGTAATTGCTATGCCAACATCGCTAGAAAATTTCTACACATTTTTTAGAAAATTAAATTTTATTGAAAATCACCTGAACTATAGCCCACAAAATCAGAGCTACAAAATGGAAAATCTGCAATTGTGCTCCGATTCCGATGATTGATACCTCTATCAATAGGCGTTGAGACCTGTAATTGCTATGCCAACATCGCTAGAAAATTTCTACACATTTTTTAGAAAATTCAATTTTATTGAAAATCACCTGAACTATAGCCCACAAAATCAGAGCTACAAAATGGAAAATCTGCAATTGTGCTCCGATTCCGATGATTGATACCTCTATCAATAGGCGTTAAGACCTGTAATTGCTATGCCAACATCGCTAGAAAATTTCTACACATTTTTTAGAAAATTAAATTTTATTGAAAATCACCTGAACTATAGCCCACAAAATCAGAGCTACAAAATGGAAAATCTGCAATTGTGCTCCGATTCCGATGATTGATACCTCTATCAATAGGCGTTAAGACCTGTAATTGCTATGCCAACATCGCTAGAAAATTTCTACACATTTTTTAGAAAATTAAATTTTATTGAAAATCACCTGAACTATAGCCCACAAAATCAGAGCTACAAAATGGAAAATCTGCAATTGTGCTCCGATTCCGATGATTGATACCTCGATCAATAGGCGTTGAGACCTGTAATTGCTATGCCAACATCGCTAGAAAATTTCTACACATTTTTTAGAAAATTAAATTTTATTGAAAATCACCTGAACTATAGCCCACAAAATCAGAGCTACAAAATGGAAAATCTGCAATTGTGCTCCGATTCCGATGATTGATACCTCTATCAATAGGCGTTGAGACCTGTAATTGCTATGCCAACATCGCTAGAAAATTTCTACACATTTTTTAGAAAATTAAATTTTATTGAAAATCACCTGAACTATAGCCCACAAAATCAGAGCTACAAAATGGAAAATCTGCAATTGTGCTCCGATTCCGATGATTGATACCTCGATCAATAGGCGTTGAGACCTGTAATTGCTATGCCAACATCGCTAGAAAATTTCTACACATTTTTTAGAAAATTCAATTTTATTGAAAATCACCTGAACTATAGCCCACAAAATCAGAGCTACAAAATGGAAAATCTGCAATTGTGCTCCGATTCCGATGATTGATACCTCTATCAATAGGCGTTAAGACCTGTAATTGCTATGCCAACATCGCTAGAAAATTTCTACACATTTTTTAGAAAATTAAATTTTATTGAAAATCACCTGAACTATAGCCCACAAAATCAGAGCTACAAAATGGAAAATCTGCAATTGTGCTCCGATTCCGATGATTGATACCTCTATCAATAGGCGTTAAGACCTGTAATTGCTATGCCAACATCGCTAGAAAATTTCTACACATTTTTTAGAAAATTCAATTTTATTGAAAATCACCTGAACTATAGCCCACAAAATCAGAGCTACAAAATGGAAAATCTGCAATTGTGCTCCGATTCCGATGATTGATACCTCTATCAATAGGCGTTGAGACCTGTAATTGCTATGCCAACATCGCTAGAAAATTTCTACACATTTTTTAGAAAATTAAATTTTATTGAAAATCACCTGAACTATAGCCCACAAAATCAGAGCTACAAAATGGAAAATCTGCAATTGTGCTCCGATTCCGATGATTGATACCTCTATCAATAGGCGTTAAGACCTGTAATTGCTATGCCAACATCGCTAGAAAATTTCTACACATTTTTTAGAAAATTCAATTTTATTGAAAATCACCTGAACTATAGCCCACAAAATCAGAGCTACAAAATGGAAAATCTGCAATTGTGCTCCGATTCCGATGATTGATACCTCGATCAATAGGCGTTGAGACCTGTAATTGCTATGCCAACATCGCTAGAAAATTTCTACACATTTTTTAGAAAATTAAATGTTATTGAAAATCACCTGAACTATAGCCCACAAAATCAGAGCTACAAAATGGAAAATCTGCAATTGTGCTCCGATTCCGATGATTGATACCTCTATCAATAGGCGTTGAGACCTGTAATTGCTATGCCAACATCGCTAGAAAATTTCTACACATTTTTTAGAAAATTAAATTTTATTGAAAATCACCTGAACTATAGCCCACAAAATCAGAGCTACAAAATGGAAAATCTGCAATTGTGCTCCGATTCCGATGATTGATACCTCGATCAATAGGCGTTGAGACCTGTAATTGCTATGCCAACATCGCTAGAAAATTTCTACACATTTTTTAGAAAATTCAATTTTATTGAAAATCACCTGAACTATAGCCCACAAAATCAGAGCTACAAAATGGAAAATCTGCAATTGTGCTCCGATTCCGATGATTGATACCTCTATCAATAGGCGTTAAGACCTGTAATTGCTATGCCAACATCGCTAGAAAATTTCTACACATTTTTTAGAAAATTAAATTTTATTGAAAATCACCTGAACTATAGCCCACAAAATCAGAGCTACAAAATGGAAAATCTGCAATTGTGCTCCGATTCCGATGATTGATACCTCTATCAATAGGCGTTGAGACCTGTAATTGCTATGCCAACATCGCTAGAAAATTTCTACACATTTTTTAGAAAATTAAATTTTATTGAAAATCACCTGAACTATAGCCCACAAAATCAGAGCTACAAAATGGAAAATCTGCAATTGTGCTCCGATTCCGATGATTGATACCTCGATCAATAGGCGTTGAGACCTGTAATTGCTATGCCAACATCGCTAGAAAATTTCTACACATTTTTTAGAAAATTCAATTTTATTGAAAATCACCTGAACTATAGCCCACAAAATCAGAGCTACAAAATGGAAAATCTGCAATTGTGCTCCGATTCCGATGATTGATACCTCTATCAATAGGCGTTAAGACCTGTAATTGCTATGCCAACATCGCTAGAAAATTTCTACACATTTTTTAGAAAATTAAATTTTATTGAAAATCACCTGAACTATAGCCCACAAAATCAGAGCTACAAAATGGAAAATCTGCAATTGTGCTCCGATTCCGATGATTGATACCTCTATCAATAGGCGTTAAGACCTGTAATTGCTATGCCAACATCGCTAGAAAATTTCTACACATTTTTTAGAAAATTCAATTTTATTGAAAATCACCTGAACTATAGCCCACAAAATCAGAGCTACAAAATGGAAAATCTGCAATTGTGCTCCGATTCCGATGATTGATACCTCTATCAATAGGCGTTGAGACCTGTAATTGCTATGCTAACATCGCTAGAAAATTTCTACACATTTTTTAGAAAATTAAATTTTATTGAAAATCACCTGAACTATAGCCCACAAAATCAGAGCTACAAAATGGAAAATCTGCAATTGTGCTCCGATTCCGATGATTGATACCTCTATCAATAGGCGTTGAGACCTGTAATTGCTATGCCAACATCGCTAGAAAATTTCTACACATTTTTTAGAAAATTCAATTTTATTGAAAATCACCTGAACTATAGCCCACAAAATCAGAGCTACAAAATGGAAAATCTGCAATTGTGCTCCGATTCCGATGATTGATACCTCGATCAATAGGCGTTGAGACCTGTAATTGCTATGCCAACATCGCTAGAAAATTTCTACACATTTTTTAGAAAATTAAATTTTATTGAAAATCACCTGAACTATAGCCCACAAAATCAGAGCTACAAAATGGAAAATCTGCAATTGTGCTCCGATTCCGATGATTGATACCTCTATCAATAGGCGTTAAGACCTGTAATTGCTATGCCAACATCGCTAGAAAATTTCTACACATTTTTTAGAAAATTAAATTTTATTGAAAATCACCTGAACTATAGCCCACAAAATCAGAGCTACAAAATGGAAAATCTGCAATTGTGCTCCGATTCCGATGATTGATACCTCTATCAATAGGCGTTAAGACCTGTAATTGCTATGCCAACATCGCTAGAAAATTTCTACACATTTTTTAGAAAATTAAATTTTATTGAAAATCACCTGAACTATAGCCCACAAAATCAGAGCTACAAAATGGAAAATCTGCAATTGTGCTCCGATTCCGATGATTGATACCTCTATCAATAGGCGTTAAGACCTGTAATTGCTATGCCAACATCGCTAGAAAATTTCTACACATTTTTTAGAAAATTCAATTTTATTGAAAATCACCTGAACTATAGCCCACAAAATCAGAGCTACAAAATGGAAAATCTGCAATTGTGCTCCGATTCCGATGATTGATACCTCGATCAATAGGCGTTGAGACCTGTAATTGCTATGCCAACATCGCTAGAAAATTTCTACACATTTTTTAGAAAATTAAATGTTATTGAAAATCACCTGAACTATAGCCCACAAAATCAGAGCTACAAAATGGAAAATCTGCAATTGTGCTCCGATTCCGATGATTGATACCTCTATCAATAGGCGTTGAGACCTGTAATTGCTATGCCAACATCGCTAGAAAATTTCTACACATTTTTTAGAAAATTAAATTTTATTGAAAATCACCTGAACTATAGCCCACAAAATCAGAGCTACAAAATGGAAAATCTGCAATTGTGCTCCGATTCCGATGATTGATACCTCGATCAATAGGCGTTGAGACCTGTAATTGCTATGCCAACATCGCTAGAAAATTTCTACACATTTTTTAGAAAATTCAATTTTATTGAAAATCACCTGAACTATAGCCCACAAAATCAGAGCTACAAAATGGAAAATCTGCAATTGTGCTCCGATTCCGATGATTGATACCTCTATCAATAGGCGTTAAGACCTGTAATTGCTATGCCAACATCGCTAGAAAATTTCTACACATTTTTTAGAAAATTAAATTTTATTGAAAATCACCTGAACTATAGCCCACAAAATCAGAGCTACAAAATGGAAAATCTGCAATTGTGCTCCGATTCCGATGATTGATACCTCTATCAATAGGCGTTGAGACCTGTAATTGCTATGCCAACATCGCTAGAAAATTTCTACACATTTTTTAGAAAATTAAATTTTATTGAAAATCACCTGAACTATAGCCCACAAAATCAGAGCTACAAAATGGAAAATCTGCAATTGTGCTCCGATTCCGATGATTGATACCTCGATCAATAGGCGTTGAGACCTGTAATTGCTATGCCAACATCGCTAGAAAATTTCTACACATTTTTTAGAAAATTCAATTTTATTGAAAATCACCTGAACTATAGCCCACAAAATCAGAGCTACAAAATGGAAAATCTGCAATTGTGCTCCGATTCCGATGATTGATACCTCTATCAATAGGCGTTAAGACCTGTAATTGCTATGCCAACATCGCTAGAAAATTTCTACACATTTTTTAGAAAATTAAATTTTATTGAAAATCACCTGAACTATAGCCCACAAAATCAGAGCTACAAAATGGAAAATCTGCAATTGTGCTCCGATTCCGATGATTGATACCTCTATCAATAGGCGTTAAGACCTGTAATTGCTATGCCAACATCGCTAGAAAATTTCTACACATTTTTTAGAAAATTCAATTTTATTGAAAATCACCTGAACTATAGCCCACAAAATCAGAGCTACAAAATGGAAAATCTGCAATTGTGCTCCGATTCCGATGATTGATACCTCTATCAATAGGCGTTGAGACCTGTAATTGCTATGCTAACATCGCTAGAAAATTTCTACACATTTTTTAGAAAATTAAATTTTATTGAAAATCACCTGAACTATAGCCCACAAAATCAGAGCTACAAAATGGAAAATCTGCAATTGTGCTCCGATTCCGATGATTGATACCTCTATCAATAGGCGTTGAGACCTGTAATTGCTATGCCAACATCGCTAGAAAATTTCTACACATTTTTTAGAAAATTCAATTTTATTGAAAATCACCTGAACTATAGCCCACAAAATCAGAGCTACAAAATGGAAAATCTGCAATTGTGCTCCGATTCCGATGATTGATACCTCGATCAATAGGCGTTGAGACCTGTAATTGCTATGCCAACATCGCTAGAAAATTTCTACACATTTTTTAGAAAATTAAATTTTATTGAAAATCACCTGAACTATAGCCCACAAAATCAGAGCTACAAAATGGAAAATCTGCAATTGTGCTCCGATTCCGATGATTGATACCTCTATCAATAGGCGTTAAGACCTGTAATTGCTATGCCAACATCGCTAGAAAATTTCTACACATTTTTTAGAAAATTAAATTTTATTGAAAATCACCTGAACTATAGCCCACAAAATCAGAGCTACAAAATGGAAAATCTGCAATTGTGCTCCGATTCCGATGATTGATACCTCTATCAATAGGCGTTAAGACCTGTAATTGCTATGCCAACATCGCTAGAAAATTTCTACACATTTTTTAGAAAATTAAATTTTATTGAAAATCACCTGAACTATAGCCCACAAAATCAGAGCTACAAAATGGAAAATCTGCAATTGTGCTCCGATTCCGATGATTGATACCTCGATCAATAGGCGTTGAGACCTGTAATTGCTATGCCAACATCGCTAGAAAATTTCTACACATTTTTTAGAAAATTAAATTTTATTGAAAATCACCTGAACTATAGCCCACAAAATCAGAGCTACAAAATGGAAAATCTGCAATTGTGCTCCGATTCCGATGATTGATACCTCTATCAATAGGCGTTGAGACCTGTAATTGCTATGCTAACATCGCTAGAAAATTTCTACACATTTTTTAGAAAATTAAATTTTATTGAAAATCACCTGAACTATAGCCCACAAAATCAGAGCTACAAAATGGAAAATCTGCAATTGTGCTCCGATTCCGATGATTGATACCTCTATCAATAGGCGTTAAGACCTGTAATTGCTATGCCAACATCGCTAGAAAATTTCTACACATTTTTTAGAAAATTAAATTTTATTGAAAATCACCTGAACTATAGCCCACAAAATCAGAGCTACAAAATGGAAAATCTGCAATTGTGCTCCGATTCCGATGATTGATACCTCTATCAATAGGCGTTAAGACCTGTAATTGCTATGCCAACATCGCTAGAAAATTTCTACACATTTTTTAGAAAATTAAATTTTATTGAAAATCACCTGAACTATAGCCCACAAAATCAGAGCTACAAAATGGAAAATCTGCAATTGTGCTCCGATTCCGATGATTGATACCTCGATCAATAGGCGTTGAGACCTGTAATTGCTATGCCAACATCGCTAGAAAATTTCTACACATTTTTTAGAAAATTCAATTTTATTGAAAATCACCTGAACTATAGCCCACAAAATCAGAGCTACAAAATGGAAAATCTGCAATTGTGCTCCGATTCCGATGATTGATACCTCTATCAATAGGCGTTGAGACCTGTAATTGCTATGCCAACATCGCTAGAAAATTTCTACACATTTTTTAGAAAATTCAATTTTATTGAAAATCACCTGAACTATAGCCCACAAAATCAGAGCTACAAAATGGAAAATCTGCAATTGTGCTCCGATTCCGATGATTGATACCTCTATCAATAGGCGTTGAGACCTGTAATTGCTATGCTAACATCGCTAGAAAATTTCTACACATTTTTTAGAAAATTAAATTTTATTGAAAATCACCTGAACTATAGCCCACAAAATCAGAGCTACAAAATGGAAAATCTGCAATTGTGCTCCGATTCCGATGATTGATACCTCGATCAATAGGCGTTGAGACCTGTAATTGCTATGCCAACATCGCTAGAAAATTTCTACACATTTTTTAGAAAATTAAATTTTATTGAAAATCACCTGAACTATAGCCCACAAAATCAGAGCTACAAAATGGAAAATCTGCAATTGTGCTCCGATTCCGATGATTGATACCTCTATCAATAGGCGTTAAGACCTGTAATTGCTATGCCAACATCGCTAGAAAATTTCTACACATTTTTTAGAAAAATAAATTTTATTGAAAATCACCTGAACTATAGCCCACAAAATCAGAGCTACAAAATGGAAAATCTGCAATTGTGCTCCGATTCCGATGATTGATACCTCTATCAATAGGCGTTGAGACCTGTAATTGCTATGCTAACATCGCTAGAAAATTTCTACACATTTTTTAGAAAATTAAATTTTATTGAAAATCACCTGAACTATAGCCCACAAAATCAGAGCTACAAAATGGAAAATCTGCAATTGTGCTCCGATTCCGATGATTGATACCTCGATCAATAGGCGTTGAGACCTGTAATTGCTATGCTAACATCGCTAGAAAATTTCTACACATTTTTTAGAAAATTAAATTTTATTGAAAATCACCTGAACTATAGCCCACAAAATCAGAGCTACAAAATGGAAAATCTGCAATTGTGCTCCGATTCCGATGATTGATACCTCTATCAATAGGCGTTGAGACCTGTAATTGCTATGCCAACATCGCTAGAAAATTTCTACACATTTTTTAGAAAATTCAATTTTATTGAAAATCACCTGAACTATAGCCCACAAAATCAGAGCTACAAAATGGAAAATCTGCAATTGTGCTCCGATTCCGATGATTGATACCTCTATCAATAGGCGTTAAGACCTGTAATTGCTATGCCAACATCGCTAGAAAATTTCTACACATTTTTTAGAAAATTAAATTTTATTGAAAATCACCTGAACTATAGCCCACAAAATCAGAGCTACAAAATGGAAAATCTGCAATTGTGCTCCGATTCCGATGATTGATACCTCTATCAATAGGCGTTGAGACCTGTAATTGGTATGCCAACATCGCTAGAAAATTTCTACACATTTTTTAGAAAATTAAATTTTATTGAAAATCACCTGAACTATAGCCCACAAAATCAGATCTACAAAATGGAAAATCTGCAATTGTGCTCCGATTCCGATGATTGATACCTCGATCAATAGGCGTTAAGACCTGTAATTGCTATGCCAACATCGCTAGAAAATTTCTACACATTTATTAGAAAATTAAATTTTATTGAAAATCACCTGAACTATAGCCCACAAAATCAGAGCTACAAAATGGAAAATCTGCAATTGTGCTCCGATTCCGATGATTGATACCTCTATCAATAGGCGTTGAGACCTGTAATTGCTATGCCAACATCGCTAGAAAATTTCTACACATTTTTTAGAAAATTCAATTTTATTGAAAATCACCTGAACTATAGCCCACAAAATCAGAGCTACAAAATGGAAAATCTGCAATTGTGCTCCGATTCCGATGATTGATACCTCTATCAATAGGCGTTGAGACCTGTAATTGCTATGCCAACATCGCTAGAAAATTTCTACACATTTTTTAGAAAATTCAATTTTATTGAAAATCACCTGAACTATAGCCCACAAAATCAGAGCTACAAAATGGAAAATCTGCAATTGTGCTCCGATTCCGATGATTGATACCTCTATCAATAGGCGTTGAGACCTGTAATTGCTATGCTAACATCGCTAGAAAATTTCTACACATTTTTTAGAAAATTAAATTTTATTGAAAATCACCTGAACTATAGCCCACAAAATCAGAGCTACAAAATGGAAAATCTGCAATTGTGCTCCGATTCCGATGATTGATACCTCTATCAATAGGCGTTGAGACCTGTAATTGCTATGCCAACATCGCTAGAAAATTTCTACACATTTTTTAGAAAATTCAATTTTATTGAAAATCACCTGAACTATAGCCCACAAAATCAGAGCTACAAAATGGAAAATCTGCAATTGTGCTCCGATTCCGATGATTGATACCTCTATCAATAGGCGTTAAGACCTGTAATTGCTATGCCAACATCGCTAGAAAATTTCTACACATTTTTTAGAAAATTAAATTTTATTGAAAATCACCTGAACTATAGCCCACAAAATCAGAGCTACAAAATGGAAAATCTGCAATTGTGCTCCGATTCCGATGATTGATACCTCTATCAATAGGCGTTGAGACCTGTAATTGGTATGCCAACATCGCTAGAAAATTTCTACACATTTTTTAGAAAATTAAATTTTATTGAAAATCACCTGAACTATAGCCCACAAAATCAGAGCTACAAAATGGAAAATCTGCAATTGTGCTCCGATTCCGATGATTGATACCTCTATCAATAGGCGTTGAGACCTGTAATTGCTATGCCAACATCGCTAGAAAATTTCTACACATTTTTTAGAAAATTCAATTTTATTGAAAATCACCTGAACTATAGCCCACAAAATCAGAGCTACAAAATGGAAAATCTGCAATTGTGCTCCGATTCCGATGATTGATACCTCTATCAATAGGCGTTGAGACCTGTAATTGCTATGCTAACATCGCTAGAAAATTTCTACACATTTTTTAGAAAATTAAATTTTATTGAAAATCACCTGAACTATAGCCCACAAAATCAGAGCTACAAAATGGAAAATCTGCAATTGTGCTCCGATTCCGATGATTGATACCTCTATCAATAGGCGTTGAGACCTGTAATTGCTATGCTAACATCGCTAGAAAATTTCTACACATTTTTTAGAAAATTAAATTTTATTGAAAATCACCTGAACTATAGCCCACAAAATCAGAGCTACAAAATGGAAAATCTGCAATTGTGCTCCGATTCCGATGATTGATACCTCTATCAATAGGCGTTGAGACCTGTAATTGCTATGCCAACATCGCTAGAAAATTTCTACACATTTTTTAGAAAATTCAATTTTATTGAAAATCACCTGAACTATAGCCCACAAAATCAGAGCTACAAAATGGAAAATCTGCAATTGTGCTCCGATTCCGATGATTGATACCTCTATCAATAGGCGTTGAGACCTGTAATTGCTATGCTAACATCGCTAGAAAATTTCTACACATTTTTTAGAAAATTAAATTTTATTGAAAATCACCTGAACTATAGCCCACAAAATCAGAGCTACAAAATGGAAAATCTGCAATTGTGCTCCGATTCCGATGATTGATACCTCTATCAATAGGCGTTAAGACCTGTAATTGCTATGCCAACATCGCTAGAAAATTTCTACACATTTTTTAGAAAATTAAATTTTATTGAAAATCACCTGAACTATAGCCCACAAAATCAGAGCTACAAAATGGAAAATCTGCAATTGTGCTCCGATTCCGATGATTGATACCTCTATCAATAGGCGTTAAGACCTGTAATTGCTATGCCAACATCGCTAGAAAATTTCTACACATTTTTTAGAAAATTCAATTTTATTGAAAATCACCTGAACTATAGCCCACAAAATCAGAGCTACAAAATGGAAAATCTGCAATTGTGCTCCGATTCCGATGATTGATACCTCGATCAATAGGCGTTGAGACCTGTAATTGCTATGCCAACATCGCTAGAAAATTTCTACACATTTTTTAGAAAATTAAATTTTATTGAAAATCACCTGAACTATAGCCCACAAAATCAGAGCTACAAAATGGAAAATCTGCAATTGTGCTCCGATTCCGATGATTGATACCTCTATCAATAGGCGTTGAGACCTGTAATTGCTATGCCAACATCGCTAGAAAATTTCTACACATTTTTTAGAAAATTCAATTTTATTGAAAATCACCTGAACTATAGCCCACAAAATCAGAGCTACAAAATGGAAAATCTGCAATTGTGCTCCGATTCCGATGATTGATACCTCGATCAATAGGCGTTGAGACCTGTAATTGCTATGCCAACATCGCTAGAAAATTTCTACACATTTTTTAGAAAATTCAATTTTATTGAAAATCACCTGAACTATAGCCCACAAAATCAGAGCTACAAAATGGAAAATCTGCAATTGTGCTCCGATTCCGATGATTGATACCTCTATCAATAGGCGTTAAGACCTGTAATTGCTATGCTAACATCGCTAGAAAATTTCTACACATTTTTTAGAAAATTCAATTTTATTGAAAATCACCTGAACTATAGCCCACAAAATCAGAGCTACAAAATGGAAAATCTGCAATTGTGCTCCGATTCCGATGATTGATACCTCTATCAATAGGCGTTAAGACCTGTAATTGCTATGCCAACATCGCTAGAAAATTTCTACACATTTTTTAGAAAATTAAATTTTATTGAAAATCACCTGAACTATAGCCCACAAAATCAGAGCTACAAAATGGAAAATCTGCAATTGTGCTCCGATTCCGATGATTGATACCTCTATCAATAGGCGTTAAGACCTGTAATTGCTATGCCAACATCGCTAGAAAATTTCTACACATTTTTTAGAAAATTCAATTTTATTGAAAATCACCTGAACTATAGCCCACAAAATCAGAGCTACAAAATGGAAAATCTGCAATTGTGCTCCGATTCCGATGATTGATACCTCTATCAATAGGCGTTAAGACCTGTAATTGCTATGCCAACATCGCTAGAAAATTTCTACACATTTTTTAGAAAATTAAATTTTATTGAAAATCACCTGAACTATAGCCCACAAAATCAGAGCTACAAAATGGAAAATCTGCAATTGTGCTCCGATTCCGATGATTGATACCTCTATCAATAGGCGTTAAGACCTGTAATTGCTATGCCAACATCGCTAGAAAATTTCTACACATTTTTTAGAAAATTCAATTTTATTGAAAATCACCTGAACTATAGCCCACAAAATCAGAGCTACAAAATGGAAAATCTGCAATTGTGCTCCGATTCCGATGATTGATACCTCTATCAATAGGCGTTAAGACCTGTAATTGCTATGCCAACATCGCTAGAAAATTTCTACACATTTTTTAGAAAATTAAATTTTATTGAAAATCACCTGAACTATAGCCCACAAAATCAGAGCTACAAAATGGAAAATCTGCAATTGTGCTCCGATTCCGATGATTGATACCTCTATCAATAGGCGTTGAGACCTGTAATTGCTATGCCAACATCGCTAGAAAATTTCTACACATTTTTTAGAAAATTAAATTTTATTGAAAATCACCTGAACTATAGCCCACAAAATCAGAGCTACAAAATGGAAAATCTGCAATTGTGCTCCGATTCCGATGATTGATACCTCTATCAATAGGCGTTAAGACCTGTAATTGCTATGCCAACATCGCTAGAAAATTTCTACACATTTTTTAGAAAATTAAATTTTATTGAAAATCACCTGAACTATAGCCCACAAAATCAGAGCTACAAAATGGAAAATCTGCAATTGTGCTCCGATTCCGATGATTGATACCTCTATCAATAGGCGTTAAGACCTGTAATTGCTATGCCAACATCGCTAGAAAATTTCTACACATTTTTTAGAAAATTAAATTTTATTGAAAATCACCTGAACTATAGCCCACAAAATCAGAGCTACAAAATGGAAAATCTCCAATTGTGCTCCGATTCCGATGATTGATACCTCTATCAATAGGCGTTAAGACCTGTAATTGCTATGCCAACATCGCTAGAAAATTTCTACACATTTTTTAGAAAATTCAATTTTATTGAAAATCACCTGAACTATAGCCCACAAAATCAGAGCTACAAAATGGAAAATCTGCAATTGTGCTCCGATTCCGATGATTGATACCTCTATCAATAGGCGTTAAGACCTGTAATTGCTATGCCAACATCGCTAGAAAATTTCTACACATTTTTTAGAAAATTAAATTTTATTGAAAATCACCTGAACTATAGCCCACAAAATCAGAGCTACAAAATGGAAAATCTGCAATTGTGCTCCGATTCCGATGATTGATACCTCTATCAATAGGCGTTGAGACCTGTAATTGCTATGCCAACATCGCTAGAAAATTTCTACACATTTTTTAGAAAATTAAATTTTATTGAAAATCACCTGAACTATAGCCCACAAAATCAGAGCTACAAAATGGAAAATCTGCAATTGTGCTCCGATTCCGATGATTGATACCTCTATCAATAGGCGTTAAGACCTGTAATTGCTATGCCAACATCGCTAGAAAATTTCTACACATTTTTTAGAAAATTCAATTTTATTGAAAATCACCTGAACTATAGCCCACAAAATCAGAGCTACAAAATGGAAAATCTGCAATTGTGCTCCGATTCCGATGATTGATACCTCTATCAATAGGCGTTAAGACCTGTAATTGCTATGCCAACATCGCTAGAAAATTTCTACACATTTTTTAGAAAATTAAATTTTATTGAAAATCACCTGAACTATAGCCCACAAAATCAGAGCTACAAAATGGAAAATCTGCAATTGTGCTCCGATTCCGATGATTGATACCTCTATCAATAGGCGTTAAGACCTGTAATTGCTATGCCAACATCGCTAGAAAATTTCTACACATTTTTTAGAAAATTCAATTTTATTGAAAATCACCTGAACTATAGCCCACAAAATCAGAGCTACAAAATGGAAAATCTGCAATTGTGCTCCGATTCCGATGATTGATACCTCTATCAATAGGCGTTAAGACCTGTAATTGCTATGCCAACATCGCTAGAAAATTTCTACACATTTTTTAGAAAATTAAATTTTATTGAAAATCACCTGAACTATAGCCCACAAAATCAGAGCTACAAAATGGAAAATCTGCAATTGTGCTCCGATTCCGATGATTGATACCTCGATCAATAGGCGTTGAGACCTGTAATTGCTATGCCAACATCGCTAGAAAATTTCTACACATTTTTTAGAAAATTCAATTTTATTGAAAATCACCTGAACTATAGCCCACAAAATCAGAGCTACAAAATGGAAAATCTGCAATTGTGCTCCGATTCCGATGATTGATACCTCTATCAATAGGCGTTAAGACCTGTAATTGCTATGCCAACATCGCTAGAAAATTTCTACACATTTTTTAGAAAATTCAATTTTATTGAAAATCACCTGAACTATAGCCCACAAAATCAGAGCTACAAAATGGAAAATCTGCAATTGTGCTCCGATTCCGATGATTGATACCTCTATCAATAGGCGTTGAGACCTGTAATTGCTATGCTAACATCGCTAGAAAATTTCTACACATTTTTTAGAAAATTAAATTTTATTGAAAATCACCTGAACTATAGCCCACAAAATCAGAGCTACAAAATGGAAAATCTGCAATTGTGCTCCGATTCCGATGATTGATACCTCTATCAATAGGCGTTGAGACCTGTAATTGCTATGCCAACATCGCTAGAAAATTTCTACACATTTTTTAGAAAATTCAATTTTATTGAAAATCACCTGAACTATAGCCCACAAAATCAGAGCTACAAAATGGAAAATCTGCAATTGTGCTCCGATTCCGATGATTGATACCTCGATCAATAGGCGTTGAGACCTGTAATTGCTATGCCAACATCGCTAGAAAATTTCTACACATTTTTTAGAAAATTCAATTTTATTGAAAATCACCTGAACTATAGCCCACAAAATCAGAGCTACAAAATGGAAAATCTGCAATTGTGCTCCGATTCCGATGATTGATACCTCTATCAATAGGCGTTGAGACCTGTAATTGCTATGCCAACATCGCTAGAAAATTTCTACACATTTTTTAGAAAATTCAATTTTATTGAAAATCACCTGAACTATAGCCCACAAAATCAGAGCTACAAAATGGAAAATCTGCAATTGTGCTCCGATTCCGATGATTGATACCTCTATCAATAGGCGTTAAGACCTGTAATTGCTATGCCAACATCGCTAGAAAATTTCTACACATTTTTTAGAAAATTCAATTTTATTGAAAATCACCTGAACTATAGCCCACAAAATCAGAGCTACAAAATGGAAAATCTGCAATTGTGCTCCGATTCCGATGATTGATACCTCGATCAATAGGCGTTGAGACCTGTAATTGCTATGCCAACATCGCTAGAAAATTTCTACACATTTTTTAGAAAATTCAATTTTATTGAAAATCACCTGAACTATAGCCCACAAAATCAGAGCTACAAAATGGAAAATCTGCAATTGTGCTCCGATTCCGATGATTGATACCTCTATCAATAGGCGTTGAGACCTGTAATTGCTATGCCAACATCGCTAGAAAATTTCTACACATTTTTTAGAAAATTAAATTTTATTGAAAATCACCTGAACTATAGCCCACAAAATCAGAGCTACAAAATGGAAAATCTGCAATTGTGCTCCGATTCCGATGATTGATACCTCTATCAATAGGCGTTAAGACCTGTAATTGCTATGCCAACATCGCTAGAAAATTTCTACACATTTTTTAGAAAATTCAATTTTATTGAAAATCACCTGAACTATAGCCCACAAAATCAGAGCTACAAAATGGAAAATCTGCAATTGTGCTCCGATTCCGATGATTGATACCTCTATCAATAGGCGTTAAGACCTGTAATTGCTATGCCAACATCGCTAGAAAATTTCTACACATTTTTTAGAAAATTCAATTTTATTGAAAATCACCTGAACTATAGCCCACAAAATCAGAGCTACAAAATGGAAAATCTGCAATTGTGCTCCGATTCCGATGATTGATACCTCGATCAATAGGCGTTGAGACCTGTAATTGCTATGCCAACATCGCTAGAAAATTTCTACACATTTTTTAGAAAATTCAATTTTATTGAAAATCACCTGAACTATAGCCCACAAAATCAGAGCTACAAAATGGAAAATCTGCAATTGTGCTCCGATTCCGATGATTGATACCTCTATCAATAGGCGTTAAGACCTGTAATTGCTATGCCAACATCGCTAGAAAATTTCTACACATTTTTTAGAAAATTCAATTTTATTGAAAATCACCTGAACTATAGCCCACAAAATCAGAGCTACAAAATGGAAAATCTGCAATTGTGCTCCGATTCCGATGATTGATACCTCTATCAATAGGCGTTGAGACCTGTAATTGCTATGCTAACATCGCTAGAAAATTTCTACACATTTTTTAGAAAATTAAATTTTATTGAAAATCACCTGAACTATAGCCCACAAAATCAGAGCTACAAAATGGAAAATCTGCAATTGTGCTCCGATTCCGATGATTGATACCTCTATCAATAGGCGTTGAGACCTGTAATTGCTATGCCAACATCGCTAGAAAATTTCTACACATTTTTTAGAAAATTCAATTTTATTGAAAATCACCTGAACTATAGCCCACAAAATCAGAGCTACAAAATGGAAAATCTGCAATTGTGCTCCGATTCCGATGATTGATACCTCGATCAATAGGCGTTGAGACCTGTAATTGCTATGCCAACATCGCTAGAAAATTTCTACACATTTTTTAGAAAATTCAATTTTATTGAAAATCACCTGAACTATAGCCCACAAAATCAGAGCTACAAAATGGAAAATCTGCAATTGTGCTCCGATTCCGATGATTGATACCTCTATCAATAGGCGTTGAGACCTGTAATTGCTATGCCAACATCGCTAGAAAATTTCTACACATTTTTTAGAAAATTAAATTTTATTGAAAATCACCTGAACTATAGCCCACAAAATCAGAGCTACAAAATGGAAAATCTGCAATTGTGCTCCGATTCCGATGATTGATACCTCTATCAATAGGCGTTGAGACCTGTAATTGCTATGCCAACATCGCTAGAAAATTTCTACACATTTTTTAGAAAATTCAATTTTATTGAAAATCACCTGAACTATAGCCCACAAAATCAGAGCTACAAAATGGAAAATCTGCAATTGTGCTCCGATTCCGATGATTGATACCTCGATCAATAGGCGTTGAGACCTGTAATTGCTATGCCAACATCGCTAGAAAATTTCTACACATTTTTTAGAAAATTAAATTTTATTGAAAATCACCTGAACTATAGCCCACAAAATCAGAGCTACAAAATGGAAAATCTGCAATTGTGCTCCGATTCCGATGATTGATACCTCTATCAAAAGGCGTTGAGACCTGTAATTGCTATGCCAACATCGCTAGAAAATTTCTACACATTTTTTAGAAAATTAAATTTTATTGAAAATCACCTGAACTATAGCCCACAAAATCAGAGCTACAAAATGGAAAATCTGCAATTGTGCTCCGATTCCGATGATTGATACCTCTATCAATAGGCGTTGAGACCTGTAATTGGTATGCCAACATCGCTAGAAAATTTCTACACATTTTTTAGAAAATTCAATTTTATTGAAAATCACCTGAACTATAGCCCACAAAATCAGAGCTACAAAATGGAAAATCTGCAATTGTGCTCCGATTCCGATGATTGATACCTCGATCAATAGGCGTTAAGACCTGTAATTGCTATGCCAACATCGCTAGAAAATTTCTACATATTTTTTAGAAAATTAAATTTTATTGAAAATCACCTGAACTATAGCCCACAAAATCAGAGCTACAAAATGGAAAATCTGCAATTGTGCTCCGATTCCGATGATTGATACCTCTATCAATAGGCGTTGAGACCTGTAATTGCTATGCCAACATCGCTAGAAAATTTCTACACATTTTTTAGAAAATTCAATTTTATTGAAAATCACCTGAACTATAGCCCACAAAATCAGAGCTACAAAATGGAAAATCTGCAATTGTGCTCCGATTCCGATGATTGATACCTCTATCAATAGGCGTTGAGACCTGTAATTGCTATGCCAACATCGCTAGAAAATTTCTACACATTTTTTAGAAAATTCAATTTTATTGAAAATCACCTGAACTATAGCCCACAAAATCAGAGCTACAAAATGGAAAATCTGCAATTGTGCTCCGATTCCGATGATTGATACCTCTATCAATAGGCGTTGAGACCTGTAATTGCTATGCTAACATCGCTAGAAAATTTCTACACATTTTTTAGAAAATTAAATTTTATTGAAAATCACCTGAACTATAGCCCACAAAATCAGAGCTACAAAATGGAAAATCTGCAATTGTGCTCCGATTCCGATGATTGATACCTCTATCAATAGGCGTTGAGACCTGTAATTGCTATGCCAACATCGCTAGAAAATTTCTACACATTTTTTAGAAAATTCAATTTTATTGAAAATCACCTGAACTATAGCCCACAAAATCAGAGCTACAAAATGGAAAATCTGCAATTGTGCTCCGATTCCGATGATTGATACCTCTATCAATAGGCGTTAAGACCTGTAATTGCTATGCCAACATCGCTAGAAAATTTCTACACATTTTTTATAAAATTAAATTTTATTGAAAATCACCTGAACTATAGCCCACAAAATCAGAGCTACAAAATGGAAAATCTGCAATTGTGCTCCGATTCCGATGATTGATACCTCGATCAATAGGCGTTGAGACCTGTAATTGCTATGCCAACATCGCTAGAAAATTTCTACACATTTTTTAGAAAATTCAATTTTATTGAAAATCACCTGAACTATAGCCCACAAAATCAGAGCTACAAAATGGAAAATCTGCAATTGTGCTCCGATTCCGATGATTGATACCTCGATCAATAGGCGTTGAGACCTGTAATTGCTATGCCAACATCGCTAGAAAGTTTCTACACATTTTTTAGAAAATTAAATTTTATTGAAAATCACCTGAACTATAGCCCACAAAATCAGAGCTACAAAATGGAAAATCTGCAATTGTGCTCCGATTCCGATGATTGATACCTCTATCAATAGGCGTTAAGGCCTGTAATTGCTATGCCAACATCGCTAGAAAATTTCTACACATTTTTTAGAAAATTCAATTTTATTGAAAATCACCTGAACTATAGCCCACAAAATCAGAGCTACAAAATGGAAAATCTGCAATTGTGCTCCGATTCCGATGATTGATACCTCTATCAATAGGCGTTAAGACCTGTAATTGCTATGCCAACATCGCTAGAAAATTTCTACACATTTTTTAGAAAATTAAATTTTATTGAAAATCACCTGAACTATAGCCCACAAAATCAGAGCTACAAAATGGAAAATCTGCAATTGTGCTCCGATTCCGATGATTGATACCTCTATCAATAGGCGTTGAGACCTGTAATTGCTATGCCAACATCGCTAGAAAATTTCTACACATTTTTTAGAAAATTCAATTTTATTGAAAATCACCTGAACTATAGCCCACAAAATCAGAGCTACAAAATGGAAAATCTGCAATTGTGCTCCGATTCCGATGATTGATACCTCGATCAATAGGCGTTGAGACCTGTAATTGCTATGCCAACATCGCTAGAAAAGTTCTACACATTTTTTAGAAAATTCAATTTTATTGAAAATCACCTGAACTATAGCCCACAAAATCAGAGCTACAAAATGGAAAATCTGCAATTGTGCTCCGATTCCGATGATTGATACCTCTATCAATAGGCGTTAAGACCTGTAATTGCTATGCCAACATCGCTAGAAAATTTCTACACATTTTTTAGAAAATTAAATTTTATTGAAAATCACCTGAACTATAGCCCACAAAATCAGAGCTACAAAATGGAAAATCTGCAATTGTGCTCCGATTCCGATGATTGATACCTCTATCAATAGGCGTTGAGACCTGTAATTGCTATGCTAACATCGCTAGAAAATTTCTACACATTTTTTAGAAAATTCAATTTTATTGAAAATCACCTGAACTATAGCCCACAAAATCAGAGCTACAAAATGGAAAATCTGCAATTGTGCTCCGATTCCGATGATTGATACCTCGATCAATAGGCGTTGAGACCTGTAATTGCTATGCCAACATCGCTAGAAAATTTCTACACATTTTTTAGAAAATTAAATTTTATTGAAAATCACCTGAACTATAGCCCACAAAATCAGAGCTACAAAATGGAAAATCTGCAATTGTGCTCCGATTCCGATGATTGATACCTCTATCAATAGGCGTTAAGACCTGTAATTGCTATGCCAACATCGCTAGAAAATTTCTACACATTTTTTAGAAAATTCAATTTTATTGAAAATCACCTGAACTATAGCCCACAAAATCAGAGCTACAAAATGGAAAATCTGCAATTGTGCTCCGATTCCGATGATTGATACCTCTATCAATAGGCGTTGAGACCTGTAATTGCTATGCCAACATCGCTAGAAAATTTCTACACATTTTTTAGAAAATTCAATTTTATTGAAAATCACCTGAACTATAGCCCACAAAATCAGAGCTACAAAATGGAAAATCTGCAATTGTGCTCCGATTCCGATGATTGATACCTCGATCAATAGGCGTTGAGACCTGTAATTGCTATGCCAACATCGCTAGAAAATTTCTACACATTTTTTAGAAAATTAAATTTTATTGAAAATCACCTGAACTATAGCCCACAAAATCAGAGCTACAAAATGGAAAATCTGCAATTGTGCTCCGATTCCGATGATTGATACCTCTATCAATAGGCGTTGAGACCTGTAATTGCTATGCCAACATCGCTAGAAAATTTCTACACATTTTTTAGAAAATTCAATTTTATTGAAAATCACCTGAACTATAGCCCACAAAATCAGAGCTACAAAATGGAAAATCTGCAATTGTGCTCCGATTCCGATGATTGATACCTCTATCAATAGGCGTTAAGACCTGTAATTGGTATGCCAACATCGCTAGAAAATTTCTACACATTTTTTAGAAAATTAAATTTTATTGAAAATCACCTGAACTATAGCCCACAAAATCAGAGCTACAAAATGGAAAATCTGCAATTGTGCTCCGATTCCGATGATTGATACCTCTATCAATAGGCGTTAAGACCTGTAATTGCTATGCCAACATCGCTAGAAAATTTCTACACATTTTTTAGAAAATTCAATTTTATTGAAAATCACCTGAACTATAGCCCACAAAATCAGAGCTACAAAATGGAAAATCTGCAATTGTGCTCCGATTCCGATGATTGATACCTCGATCAATAGGCGTTGAGACCTGTAATTGCTATGCCAACATCGCTAGAAAATTTCTACACATTTTTTAGAAAATTCAATTTTATTGAAAATCACCTGAACTATAGCCCACAAAATCAGAGCTACAAAATGGAAAATCTGCAATTGTGCTCCGATTCCGATGATTGATACCTCGATCAATAGGCGTTGAGACCTGTAATTGCTATGTCAACATCGCTAGAAAATTTCTACACATTTTTTAGAAAATTAAATTTTATTGAAAATCACCTGAACTATAGCCCACAAAATCAGAGCTACAAAATGGAAAATCTGCAATTATGCTCCGATTCCGATGATTGATACCTCTATCAATAGGCGTTAAGACCTGTAATTGCTATGCCAACATCGCTAGAAAATTTCTACACATTTTTTAGAAAATTCAATTTTATTGAAAATCACCTGAACTATAGCCCACAAAATCACAGCTACAAAATGGAAAATCTGCAATTGTGCTCCGATTCCGATGATTGATACCTCTATCAATAGGCGTTAAGACCTGTAATTGCTATGCCAACATCGCTAGAAAATTTCTACACATTTTTTAGAAAATTCAATTTTATTGAAAATCACCTGAACTATAGCCCACAAAATCAGAGCTACAAAATGGAAAATCTGCAATTATGCTCCGATTCCGATGATTGATACCTCTATCAATAGGCGTTAAGACCTGTAATTGCTATGCCAACATCGCTAGAAAATTTCTACACATTTTTTAGAAAATTCAATTTTATTGAAAATCACCTGAACTATAGCCCACAAAATCAGAGCTACAAAATGGAAAATCTGCAATTGTGCTCCGATTCCGATGATTGATACCTCTATCAATAGGCGTTAAGACCTGTAATTGCTATGCCAACATCGCTAGAAAGTTTCTACACATTTTTTAGAAAATTAAATTTTATTGAAAATCACCTGAACTATAGCCCACAAAATCAGAGCTACAAAATGGAAAATCTGCAATTGTGCTCCGATTCCGATGATTGATACCTCTATCAATAGGCGTTGAGACCTGTAATTGCTATGCCAACATCGCTAGAAACTTTCTACACATTTTTTAGAAAATTAAATTTTATTGAAAATCACCTGAACTATAGCCCACAAAATCAGAGCTACAAAATGGAAAATCTGCAATTGTGCTCCGATTCCGATGATTGATACCTCGATCAATAGGCGTTGAGACCTGTAATTGCTATGCCAACATCGCTAGAAAATTTCTACACATTTTTTAGAAAATTAAATTTTATTGAAAATCACCTGAACTATAGCCCACAAAATCAGAGCTACAAAATGGAAAATCTGCAATTGTGCTCCGATTCCGATGATTGATACCTCTATCAATAGGCGTTAAGACCTGTAATTGCTATGCCAACATCGCTAGAAAATTTCTACACATTTTTTAGAAAATTAAATTTTATTGAAAATCACCTGAACTATAGCCCACAAAATCAGAGCTACAAAATGGAAAATTAGCAATTGTGCTCCGATTCCGATGATTGATACCTCTATCAATAGGCGTTAAGACCTGTAATTGCTATGCCAACATCGCTAGAAAATTTCTACACATTTTTTAGAAAATTCAATTTTATTGAAAATCACCTGAACTATAGCCCACAAAATCAGAGCTACAAAATGGAAAATCTGCAATTGTGCTCCGATTCCGATGATTGATACCTCTATCAATAGGCGTTGAGACCTGTAATTGCTATGCCAACATCGCTAGAAAATTTCTACACATTTTTTAGAAAATTCAATTTTATTGAAAATCACCTGAACTATAGCCCACAAAATCAGAGCTACAAAATGGAAAATCTGCAATTGTGCTCCGATTCCGATGATTGATACCTCGATCAATAGGCGTTGAGACCTGTAATTGCTATGCCAACATCGCTAGAAAATTTCTACACATTTTTTAGAAAATTAAATTTTATTGAAAATCACCTGAACTATAGCCCACAAAATCAGAGCTACAAAATGGAAAATCTGCAATTGTGCTCCGATTCCGATGATTGATACCTCTATCAATAGGCGTTAAGACCTGTAATTGCTATGCCAACATCGCTAGAAAATTTCTACACATTTTTTAGAAAATTCAATTTTATTGAAAATCACCTGAACTATAGCCCACAAAATCAGAGCTACAAAATGGAAAATCTGCAATTGTGCTCCGATTCCGATGATTGATACCTCTATCAATAGGCGTTAAGACCTGTAATTGCTATGCCAACATCGCTAGAAAATTTCTACACATTTTTTAGAAAATTAAATTTTATTGAAAATCACCTGAACTATAGCCCACAAAATCAGAGCTACAAAATGGAAAATCTGCAATTATGCTCCGATTCCGATGATTGATACCTCTATCAATAGGCGTTAAGACCTGTAATTGCTATGCCAACATCGCTAGAAAATTTCTACACATTTTTTAGAAAATTCAATTTTATTGAAAATCACCTGAACTATAGCCCACAAAATCAGAGCTACAAAATGGAAAATCTGCAATTGTGCTCCGATTCCGATGATTGATACCTCTATCAATAGGCGTTAAGACCTGTAATTGCTATGCCAACATCGCTAGAAAGTTTCTACACATTTTTTAGAAAATTAAATTTTATTGAAAATCACCTGAACTATAGCCCACAAAATCAGAGCTACAAAATGGAAAATCTGCAATTGTGCTCCGATTCCGATGATTGATACCTCTATCAATAGGCGTTGAGACCTGTAATTGCTATGCCAACATCGCTAGAAAATTTCTACACATTTTTTAGAAAATTCAATTTTATTGAAAATCACCTGAACTATAGCCCACAAAATCAGAGCTACAAAATGGAAAATCTGCAATTGTGCTCCGATTCCGATGATTGATACCTCGATCAATAGGCGTTGAGACCTGTAATTGCTATGCCAACATCGCTAGAAAATTTCTACACATTTTTTAGAAAATTAAATTTTATTGAAAATCACCTGAACTATAGCCCACAAAATCAGAGCTACAAAATGGAAAATCTGCAATTGTGCTCCGATTCCGATGATTGATACCTCTATCAATAGGCGTTAAGACCTGTAATTGCTATGCCAACATCGCTAGAAAATTTCTACACATTTTTTAGAAAATTAAATTTTATTGAAAATCACCTGAACTATAGCCCACAAAATCAGAGCTACAAAATGGAAAATTAGCAATTGTGCTCCGATTCCGATGATTGATACCTCTATCAATAGGCGTTAAGACCTGTAATTGCTATGCCAACATCGCTAGAAAATTTCTACACATTTTTTAGAAAATTCAATTTTATTGAAAATCACCTGAACTATAGCCCACAAAATCAGAGCTACAAAATGGAAAATCTGCAATTGTGCTCCGATTCCGATGATTGATACCTCTATCAATAGGCGTTGAGACCTGTAATTGCTATGCCAACATCGCTAGAAAATTTCTACACATTTTTTAGAAAATTCAATTTTATTGAAAATCACCTGAACTATAGCCCACAAAATCAGAGCTACAAAATGGAAAATCTGCAATTGTGCTCCGATTCCGATGATTGATACCTCGATCAATAGGCGTTGAGACCTGTAATTGCTATGCCAACATCGCTAGAAAATTTCTACACATTTTTTAGAAAATTCAATTTTATTGAAAATCACCTGAACTATAGCCCACAAAATCAGAGCTACAAAATGGAAAATCTGCAATTGTGCTCCGATTCCGATGATTGATACCTCTATCAATAGGCGTTGAGACCTGTAATTGCTATGCTAACATCGCTAGAAAATTTCTACACATTTTTTAGAAAATTCAATTTTATTGAAAATCACCTGAACTATAGCCCACAAAATCAGAGCTACAAAATGGAAAATCTGCAATTGTGCTCCGATTCCGATGATTGATACCTCGATCAATAGGCGTTGAGACCTGTAATTGCTATGCCAACATCGCTAGAAAATTTCTACACATTTTTTAGAAAATTAAATTTTATTGAAAATCACCTGAACTATAGCCCACAAAATCAGAGCTACAAAATGGAAAATCTGCAATTGTGCTCCGATTCCGATGATTGATACCTCTATCAATAGGCGTTAAGACCTGTAATTGCTATGCCAACATCGCTAGAAAATTTCTACACATTTTTTAGAAAATTCAATTTGATTGAAAATCACCTGAACTATAGCCCACAAAATCAGAGCTACAAAATGGAAAATCTGCAATTGTGCTCCGATTCCGATGATTGATACCTCGATCAATAGGCGTTGAGACCTGTAATTGCTATGCCAACATCGCTAGAAAATTTCTACACATTTTTTAGAAAATTAAATTTTATTGAAAATCACCTGAACTATAGCCCACAAAATCAGAGCTACAAAATGGAAAATCTGCAATTGTGCTCCGATTCCGATGATTGATACCTCTATCAATAGGCGTTGAGACCTGTAATTGCTATGCTAACATCGCTAGAAAATTTCTACACATTTTTTAGAAAATTAAATTTTATTGAAAATCACCTGAACTATAGCCCACAAAATCAGAGCTACAAAATGGAAAATCTGCAATTGTGCTCCGATTCCGATGATTGATACCTCTATCAATAGGCGTTAAGACCTGTAATTGCTATGCCAACATCGCTAGAAAATTTCTACACATTTTTTAGAAAATTCAATTTTATTGAAAATCACCTGAACTATAGCCCACAAAATCAGAGCTACAAAATGGAAAATCTGCAATTGTGCTCCGATTCCGATGATTGATACCTCGATCAATAGGCGTTAAGACCTGTAATTGCTATGCCAACATCGCTAGAAAATTTCTACACATTTTTTAGAAAATTAAATTTTATTGAAAATCACCTGAACTATAGCCCACAAAATCAGAGCTACAAAATGGAAAATCTGCAATTGTGCTCCGATTCCGATGATTGATACCTCTATCAATAGGCGTTAAGACCTGTAATTGCTATGCCAACATCGCTAGAAAATTTCTACACATTTTTTAGAAAATTCAATTTTATTGAAAATCACCTGAACTATAGCCCACAAAATCAGAGCTACAAAATGGAAAATCTGCAATTGTGCTCCGATTCCGATGATTGATACCTCTATCAATAGGCGTTGAGACCTGTAATTGCTATGCTAACATCGCTAGAAAATTTCTACACATTTTTTAGAAAATTAAATTTTATTGAAAATCACCTGAACTATAGCCCACAAAATCAGAGCTACAAAATGGAAAATCTGCAATTGTGCTCCGATTCCGATGATTGATACCTTGATCAATAGGCGTTGAGACCTGTAATTGCTATGCCAACATCGCTAGAAAATTTCTACACATTTTTTAGAAAATTAAATTTTATTGAAAATCACCTGAACTATAGCCCACAAAATCAGAGCTACAAAATGGAAAATCTGCAATTGTGCTCCGATTCCGATGATTGATACCTCGATCAATAGGCGTTGAGACCTGTAATTGTTATGCCAACATCGCTAGAAAATGTCTACACATTTTTTAGAAAATTCAATTTTATTGAAAATCACCTGAACTATAGCCCACAAAATCAGAGCTACAAAATGGAAAATCTGCAATTGTGCTCCGATTCCGATGATTGATACCTCTATCAATAGGCGTTGAGACCTGTAATTGCTATGCCAACATCGCTAGAAAATTTCTACACATTTTTTAGAAAATTAAATTTTATTGAAAATCACCTGAACTATAGCCCACAAAATCAGAGCTACAAAATGGAAAATCTGCAATTGTGCTCCGATTCCGATGATTGATACCTCTATCAATAGGCGTTAAGACCTGTAATTGCTATGCCAACATCGCTAGAAAATTTCTACACATTTTTTAGAAAATTCAATTTTATTGAAAATCACCTGAACTATAGCCCACAAAATCAGAGCTACAAAATGGAAAATCTGCAATTGTCCTCCGATTCCGATGATTGATACCTCGATCAATAGGCGTTGAGACCTGTAATTGCTATGCCAACATCGCTAGAAAATTTCTACACATTTTTTAGAAAATTAAATTTGATTGAAAATCACCTGAACTATAGCCCACAAAATCAGAGCTACAAAATGGAAAATCTGCAATTGTGCTCCGATTCCGATGATTGATACCTCTATCAATAGGCGTGGAGACCTGTAATTGCTATGCCAACATCGCTAGAAAATTTCTACACATTTTTTAGAAAATTAAATTTTATTGAAAATCACCTGAACTATAGCCCACAAAATCAGAGCTACAAAATGGAAAATCTGCAATTGTGCTCCGATTCCGATGATTGATACCTCTATCAATAGGCGTTGAGACCTGTAATTGCTATGCCAACATCGCTAGAAAATTTCTACACATTTTTTAGAAAATTCAATTTTATTGAAAATCACCTGAACTATAGCCCACAAAATCAGAGCTACAAAATGGAAAATCTGCAATTGTGCTCCGATTCCGATGATTGATACCTCTATCAATAGGCGTTAAGACCTGTAATTGCTATGCCAACATCGCTAGAAAATTTCTACACATTTTTTAGAAAATTAAATTTTATTGAAAATCACCTGAACTATAGCCCACAAAATCAGAGCTACAAAATGGAAAATCTGCAATTGTGCTCCGATTCCGATGATTGATACCTCTATCAATAGGCGTTAAGACCTGTAATTGCTATGCCAACATCGCTAGAAAATTTCTACACATTTTTTAGAAAATTCAATTTTATTGAAAATCACCTGAACTATAGCCCACAAAATCAGAGCTACAAAATGGAAAATCTGCAATTGTGCTCCGATTCCGATGATTGATACCTCGATCAATAGGCGTTGAGACCTGTAATTGCTATGCCAACATCGCTAGAAAATTTCTACACATTTTTTAGAAAATTAAATTTTATTGAAAATCACCTGAACTATAGCCCACAAAATCAGAGCTACAAAATGGAAAATCTGCAATTGTGCTCCGATTCCGATGATTGATACCTCTATCAATAGGCGTTGAGACCTGTAATTGGTATGCCAACATCGCTAGAAAATTTCTACACATTTTTTAGAAAATTAAATTTTATTGAAAATCACCTGAACTATAGCCCACAAAATCAGATCTACAAAATGGAAAATCTGCAATTGTGCTCCGATTCCGATGATTGATACCTCGATCAATAGGCGTTAAGACCTGTAATTGCTATGCCAACATCGCTAGAAAATTTCTACATATTTTTTAGAAAATTAAATTTTATTGAAAATCACCTGAACTATAGCCCACAAAATCAGAGCTACAAAATGGAAAATCTGCAATTGTGCTCCGATTCCGATGATTGATACCTCTATCAATAGGCGTTGAGACCTGTAATTGCTATGCCAACATCGCTAGAAAATTTCTACACATTTTTTAGAAAATTCAATTTTATTGAAAATCACCTGAACTATAGCCCACAAAATCAGAGCTACAAAATGGAAAATCTGCAATTGTGCTCCGATTCCGATGATTGATACCTCTATCAATAGGCGTTGAGACCTGTAATTGCTATGCCAACATCGCTAGAAAATTTCTACACATTTTTTAGAAAATTCAATTTTATTGAAAATCACCTGAACTATAGCCCACAAAATCAGAGCTACAAAATGGAAAATCTGCAATTGTGCTCCGATTCCGATGATTGATACCTCTATCAATAGGCGTTGAGACCTGTAATTGCTATGCTAACATCGCTAGAAAATTTCTACACATTTTTTAGAAAATTCAATTTTATTGAAAATCACCTGAACTATAGCCCACAAAATCAGAGCTACAAAATGGAAAATCTGCAATTGTGCTCCGATTCCGATGATTGATACCTCTATCAATAGGCGTTGAGACCTGTAATTGCTATGCCAACATCGCTAGAAAATTTCTACACATTTTTTAGAAAATTCAATTTTATTGAAAATCACCTGAACTATAGCCCACAAAATCAGAGCTACAAAATGGAAAATCTGCAATTGTGCTCCGATTCCGATGATTGATACCTCTATCAATAGGCGTTAAGACCTGTAATTGCTATGCCAACATCGCTAGAAAATTTCTACACATTTTTTATAAAATTAAATTTTATTGAAAATCACCTGAACTATAGCCCACAAAATCAGAGCTACAAAATGGAAAATCTGCAATTGTGCTCCGATTCCGATGATTGATACCTCGATCAATAGGCGTTGAGACCTGTAATTGCTATGCCAACATCGCTAGAAAATTTCTACACATTTTTTAGAAAATTCAATTTTATTGAAAATCACCTGAACTATAGCCCACAAAATCAGAGCTACAAAATGGAAAATCTGCAATTGTGCTCCGATTCCGATGATTGATACCTCGATCAATAGGCGTTGAGACCTGTAATTGCTATGCCAACATCGCTAGAAAGTTTCTACACATTTTTTAGAAAATTAAATTTTATTGAAAATCACCTGAACTATAGCCCACAAAATCAGAGCTACAAAATGGAAAATCTGCAATTGTGCTCCGATTCCGATGATTGATACCTCTATCAATAGGCGTTAAGGCCTGTAATTGCTATGCCAACATCGCTAGAAAATTTCTACACATTTTTAGAAAATTCAATTTTATTGAAAATCACCTGAACTATAGCCCACAAAATCAGAGCTACAAAATGGAAAATCTGCAATTGTGCTCCGATTCCGATGATTGATACCTCTATCAATAGGCGTTGAGACCTGTAATTGCTATGCCAACATCGCTAGAAAATTTCTACACATTTTTTAGAAAATTCAATTTTATTGAAAATCACCTGAACTATAGCCCACAAAATCAGAGCTACAAAATGGAAAATCTGCAATTGTGCTCCGATTCCGATGATTGATACCTCGATCAATAGGCGTTGAGACCTGTAATTGCTATGCCAACATCGCTAGAAAAGTTCTACACATTTTTTAGAAAATTCAATTTTATTGAAAATCACCTGAACTATAGCCCACAAAATCAGAGCTACAAAATGGAAAATCTGCAATTGTGCTCCGATTCCGATGATTGATACCTCTATCAATAGGCGTTGAGACCTGTAATTGCTATGCCAACATCGCTAGAAAATTTCTACACATTTTTTAGAAAATTCAATTTTATTGAAAATCACCTGAACTATAGCCCACAAAATCAGAGCTACAAAATGGAAAATCTGCAATTGTGCTCCGATTCCGATGATTGATACCTCGATCAATAGGCGTTGAGACCTGTAATTGCTATGCCAACATCGCTAGAAAAGTTCTACACATTTTTTAGAAAATTCAATTTTATTGAAAATCACCTGAACTATAGCCCACAAAATCAGAGCTACAAAATGGAAAATCTGCAATTGTGCTCCGATTCCGATGATTGATACCTCTATCAATAGGCGTTAAGACCTGTAATTGCTATGCCAACATCGCTAGAAAATTTCTACACATTTTTTAGAAAATTAAATTTTATTGAAAATCACCTGAACTATAGCCCACAAAATCAGAGCTACAAAATGGAAAATCTGCAATTGTGCTCCGATTCCGATGATTGATACCTCTATCAATAGGCGTTGAGACCTGTAATTGCTATGCTAACATCGCTAGAAAATTTCTACACATTTTTTAGAAAATTAAATTTTATTGAAAATCACCTGAACTATAGCCCACAAAATCAGAGCTACAAAATGGAAAATCTGCAATTGTGCTCCGATTCCGATGATTGATACCTCTATCAATAGGCGTTGAGACCTGTAATTGCTATGCCAACATCGCTAGAAAATTTCTACACATTTTTTAGAAAATTCAATTTTATTGAAAATCACCTGAACTATAGCCCACAAAATCAGAGCTACAAAATGGAAAATCTGCAATTGTGCTCCGATTCCGATGATTGATACCTCGATCAATAGGCGTTGAGACCTGTAATTGCTATGCCAACATCGCTAGAAAATTTCTACACATTTTTTAGAAAATTCAATTTTATTGAAAATCACCTGAACTATAGCCCACAAAATCAGAGCTACAAAATGGAAAATCTGCAATTGTGCTCCGATTCCGATGATTGATACCTCTATCAATAGGCGTTGAGACCTGTAATTGCTATGCCAACATCGCTAGAAAATTTCTACACATTTTTTAGAAAATTCAATTTTATTGAAAATCACCTGAACTATAGCCCACAAAATCAGAGCTACAAAATGGAAAATCTGCAATTGTGCTCCGATTCCGATGATTGATACCTCTATCAATAGGCGTTAAGACCTGTAATTGCTATGCCAACATCGCTAGAAAATTTCTACACATTTTTTAGAAAATTAAATATTATTGAAAATCACCTGAACTATAGCCCACAAAATCAGAGCTACAAAATGGAAAATCTGCAATTGTGCTCCGATTCCGATGATTGATACCTCTATCAATAGGCGTTAAGACCTGTAATTGCTATGCCAACATCGCTAGAAAATTTCTACACATTTTTTAGAAAATTCAATTTTATTGAAAATCACCTGAACTATAGCCCACAAAATCAGAGCTACAAAATGGAAAATCTGCAATTGTGCTCCGATTCCGATGATTGATACCTCGATCAATAGGCGTTGAGACCTGTAATTGCTATGCCAACATCGCTAGAAAATTTCTACACATTTTTTAGAAAATTCAATTTTATTGAAAATCACCTGAACTATAGCCCACAAAATCAGAGCTACAAAATGGAAAATCTGCAATTGTGCTCCGATTCCGATGATTGATACCTCGATCAATAGGCGTTGAGACCTGTAATTGCTATGCCAACATCGCTAGAAAGTTTCTACACATTTTTTAGAAAATTCAATTTTATTGAAAATCACCTGAACTATAGCCCACAAAATCAGAGCTACAAAATGGAAAATCTGCAATTGTGCTCCGATTCCGATGATTGATACCTCTATCAATAGGCGTTAAGACCTGTAATTGCTATGCCAACATCGCTAGAAAATTTCTACACATTTTTTAGAAAATTAAATTTTATTGAAAATCACCTGAACTATAGCCCACAAAATCAGAGCTACAAAATGGAAAATCTGCAATTGTGCTCCGATTCCGATGATTGATACCTCTATCAATAGGCGTTAAGACCTGTAATTGCTATGCCAACATCGCTAGAAAATTTCTACACATTTTTTAGAAAATTAAATTTTATTGAAAATCACCTGAACTATAGCCCACAAAATCAGAGCTACAAAATGGAAAATCTGCAATTGTGCTCCGATTCCGATGATTGATACCTCTATCAATAGGCGTTAAGGCCTGTAATTGCTATGCCAACATCGCTAGAAAATTTCTACACATTTTTTAGAAAATTCAATTTTATTGAAAATCACCTGAACTATAGCCCACAAAATCAGAGCTACAAAATGGAAAATCTGCAATTGTGCTCCGATTCCGATGATTGATACCTCTATCAATAGGCGTTAAGACCTGTAATTGCTATGCCAACATCGCTAGAAAATTTCTACACATTTTTTAGAAAATTAAATTTTATTGAAAATCACCTGAACTATAGCCCACAAAATCAGAGCTACAAAATGGAAAATCTGCAATTGTGCTCCGATTCCGATGATTGATACCTCTATCAATAGGCGTTGAGACCTGTAATTGCTATGCCAACATCGCTAGAAAATTTCTACACATTTTTTAGAAAATTCAATTTTATTGAAAATCACCTGAACTATAGCCCACAAAATCAGAGCTACAAAATGGAAAATCTGCAATTGTGCTCCGATTCCGATGATTGATACCTCTATCAATAGGCGTTAAGACCTGTAATTGCTATGCCAACATCGCTAGAAAATTTCTACACATTTTTTAGAAAATTCAATTTTATTGAAAATCACCTGAACTATAGCCCACAAAATCAGAGCTACAAAATGGAAAATCTGCAATTGTGCTCCGATTCCGATGATTGATACCTCTATCAATAGGCGTTGAGACCTGTAATTGCTATGCTAACATCGCTAGAAAATTTCTACACATTTTTTAGAAAATTAAATTTTATTGAAAATCACCTGAACTATAGCCCACAAAATCAGAGCTACAAAATGGAAAATCTGCAATTGTGCTCCGATTCCGATGATTGATACCTCTATCAATAGGCGTTGAGACCTGTAATTGCTATGCCAACATCGCTAGAAAATTTCTACACATTTTTTAGAAAATTCAATTTTATTGAAAATCACCTGAACTATAGCCCACAAAATCAGAGCTACAAAATGGAAAATCTGCAATTGTGCTCCGATTCCGATGATTGATACCTCGATCAATAGGCGTTGAGACCTGTAATTGCTATGCCAACATCGCTAGAAAATTTCTACACATTTTTTAGAAAATTAAATTTTATTGAAAATCACCTGAACTATAGCCCACAAAATCAGAGCTACAAAATGGAAAATCTGCAATTGTGCTCCGATTCCGATGATTGATACCTCTATCAATAGGCGTTGAGACCTGTAATTGCTATGCCAACATCGCTAGAAAATTTCTACACATTTTTTAGAAAATTCAATTTTATTGAAAATCACCTGAACTATAGCCCACAAAATCAGAGCTACAAAATGGAAAATCTGCAATTGTGCTCCGATTCCGATGATTGATACCTCTATCAATAGGCGTTAAGACCTGTAATTGCTATGCCAACATCGCTAGAAAATTTCTACACATTTTTTAGAAAATTAAATTTTATTGAAAATCACCTGAACTATAGCCCACAAAATCAGAGCTACAAAATGGAAAATCTGCAATTGTGCTCCGATTCCGATGATTGATACCTCTATCAATAGGCGTTAAGACCTGTAATTGCTATGCCAACATCGCTAGAAAATGTCTACACATTTTTTAGAAAATTCAATTTTATTGAAAATCACCTGAACTATAGCCCACAAAATCAGAGCTACAAAATGGAAAATCTGCAATTGTGCTCCGATTCCGATGATTGATACCTCGATCAATAGGCGTTGAGACCTGTAATTGCTATGCCAACATCGCTAGAAAATTTCTACACATTTTTTAGAAAATTCAATTTTATTGAAAATCACCTGAACTATAGCCCACAAAATCAGAGCTACAAAATGGAAAATCTGCAATTGTGCTCCGATTCCGATGATTGATACCTCGATCAATAGGCGTTGAGACCTGTAATTGCTATGCCAACATCGCTAGAAAATTTCTACACATTTTTTAGAAAATTAAATTTTATTGAAAATCACCTGAACTATAGCCCACAAAATCAGAGCTACAAAATGGAAAATCTGCAATTGTGCTCCGATTCCGATGATTGATACCTCGATCAATAGGCGTT